>OY856409.1:1742690682-1743290682 GCA_963693085.1 Alisma plantago-aquatica | reverse complement strand
TTTTGAATGAATCTAGAATAGGATTAAAAATATTCACTTTTGGGTGTGTGGGAAAAAAGTTGGGCATATTTATTTTTAAGCAAAGTATCCAAACTACATATAAGGATAAGTGAAAAGTTATTTCATTTCTGTAAAGCTAACTGAAAAATAAAGAGGGAGCACTTATGATAGTTTGTTTTGAGATCGGATAAAGCTTGGAAGATACAAAGGATATGTTTGATATCTATAAAATTTATGTAGAATGTTTTATAAATGATAAAGTTTCATCCTTAAAGTGAATGGAAGGGTAAATATTTGTGATATGTATCAGTAGAAAGATACATATATTTCTCCTATATACACATAAAGAAATCAAACAAATAAGGTAGTAGTATGTGTCATCCATAAATAAACCCTTCCATATGATCCACCAACAAGATCATACATTTTTTAGATAATTGCAACCGACCTTTCTCTCAATCTAGTTTCCACTCTACCTTCTCTTTAGCCATAAATTTCATTGGTCAGTCTCCTTACATCTCTACAAATCTCCTCTTTGTACTAATCAAGTAGATAATGTAATCTATAATGCTTAGTCTTCAAAGTAAGATTATTCCTTATCCTTTTGTCTTTCTCTTCCTATCCCTTTCTTTTTTGGTATCATTTGTTCCTTTCCTTAATTTTACTAGTCTTATGACTCTTCACATTAAGAAACATGTCAGGAGACATCATGTATCTTGATGGATATGATTGTCTATTTGAAGCAACATAAGTTGAAAAGTCTTGATGGAAATCTCAAAGCCATTAGTATGCCAGATGCTCCTGAACCTTAAAATTTGGGCCACCATTTAACATTATGCCAAAGATCTTGGCTATCCCTGAATCTAGTTGTCTCACACATTTTACTATTCACTAGATTTGATACCAATATTGACTCTTGTAACTAGGGTGCTTTGTTATATATGGATTTGGTATATGTCCCTTGTTCTTTCACTATTGAAATGAACTACAAGTCTGACACCAATTGTCATTTATCCATGTTTAGTGGTGATCACATTATTAATTTACTATCAAATGCTCAGTTCATTGAAGAATACTTATTCCATAACAATGGAGGAACCATAGCCCTAATGTGGCTCTAGGGTGGGTCTTAATACAAATCGACAACCAATTTCTTTATGTCCTCTTTCGTGCATGAATATGAGCATCAATTATTGGTTTGTGTTCAAAATGAGTGATACAGTCCATCAACCTTTCTAATGGTTGAACCTTACAAATACTATTGGTGGGATCAATAAATTCCACATGATTAATTTCAATAAGGAGAACCTTTACCAAGATATGCCACCTCACTTGATGAGTGACAATCTCTTGGTTTTTCCACCACTAGACTTTGGATATCAAGACTAGAATAAGTTTAGCAAAATTTTCTTAGATATTTTTCTTGTTCAAAAATGATATAAGTGAGGAAAATAAGTGATAGGTGTCATTTAACAATGCCAAATATATCATCCATGCATAGTGATTCAAGAAAAATATCACTTCTGTAATGTATAATATGTTGTGCATGACTTCTCCTTATGTAGCTTCAATCTCATCATATGGCGTATTGATAATAGAACTAGCGATGAATGTCCTAATAGTCACTAAAATGGAAGAACTTGTGATGATTAACAATAATAAGGACAATGGAAAGAACATCATGCATGACATATCAATATGCTTAATTGATGTAGTCATCAAGAAAAAAATAGACTCTCTCAAGGATGTTGTCACATTGTGTTAAGTATATTAAGCTCACAATGTGTTTATGAGAATTCACAAAAATTTGACTAACTTTATGTTCACCATTATTTGTACAAATATACCCTAGATCTAAATAAATATGGTTTAAGGTCGAATATAAAAGGCATATTTCACAACACCTTTTCTTCTTATCCTAGAGATAAAGCCCATAGACATTTTGGTTGCAGAAAGCCAACAATCTTTGAAATGCAAGGGTGGGGGCATTGTGTCAGATTATTCCTTTGAATATAGTAACACAAATAATCGTTTTTATAACCCTAGGCACAAGAAAATATTAAATTTACTATATGGAAAACCTATATTATCCTCCTAATCACATGAGAGGGGTGAGATAA
The DNA here is from genome assembly GCA_963693085.1 of Alisma plantago-aquatica. Classification (NCBI taxonomy): domain Eukaryota; kingdom Viridiplantae; phylum Streptophyta; class Magnoliopsida; order Alismatales; family Alismataceae; genus Alisma; species Alisma plantago-aquatica. The sequence goes on along the minus strand of OY856409.1, from coordinate 1,743,288,562 downwards.
ATAAAAAAATGAACATGTAGGGAAGAAAATTATCAACCAAAATATTTTTTTAAATGAACTTCCTTTTAAGACTATGTTAATAGATTGTGTTGAGATTGGTAACTTGAGACTTAATATAACGAGGTTATACATATCAACAATCTAATATACTATCATGACAAACTCTACCACAATAAAAGTATGTGATAGTTGGGGTTCCATAAATCATCTCTATGATTGTCATAGAGAAATGGCATGCATATAATATTATAATACCTTCACGTAATACTTGATTCCCCCCTTTAAAAATAACTCAGTTAATACTTTGAGAAATGAACAATTCTCACATTAGTCTAACGAGATCACCCCACAAACCACATTTTGTTCTCTGCTTTAATAAGCTTGTTGGTGATTCAACATCTCTAACTTCTACTACACCAAAACCTATAGCAAAATCAAACCCTAGTATTTCCTTCATTAATACTTATCAAGGGATGACTTTCTTGGAGAATACCTCCCTTCAAAGCGTAGCATGTGAGATCAATACTTCTATGTTGGTGACCTCAATAATTCATGGAAAGGCTCTTGCATCATGTAGCATTCTCATTCCTTTTTTGAAATAATATGAATAAATCTATATCAAAACTTATGAGGTCACAAAGATTATAGGTTGTATACTTCCATGTATGTCTACTATACAAGCCAAAGTGTTATCCATATAACAACTTGTGTACATTCTTCCTACATTAAACACTACACACCATCTTGTAGGCTCTGTCATCCAAATTATAAGAGAAGCCAATTCAATACTTGAGCATATAAAAAATGGACCCCAGTTGAGGGTTCCTTAATGGATCATAAAGGCAATATAGGTTATATGGCCATCACTGTACTTCATCCTCACCTTAATAAAATCGACGCCATTAATATGATAACTTCCACCTTGGGACCAAATTACATTATATTCACCCAGACGCCCTTCAACCAATTAACTACATGAAGGCCCTTTGTCATATATCTATTAATTTCTACACCAAAATGCAAAATAAAGTTAAGATATATTCTATTCAAAGAATTAATACCATTTACATAATATTAAACAACCAAATAACCTAATAAATCACTTTAATTATATAAATGATCGTCATTCTTTCTAGTGTACCCCTTGTGGGATCCAAAACAATTATGAGACATACCCTAAATGTACAATACATATAGTTCATCCATTATAAGAGTAAGTGTGTCCTACCCAACAAAGGCCATACTTGAGTCAATAAAGACTCCAATCAAACCATTATTCATACTGAACTCAATTTATAAGAAAACTTCCTCCTCACATGTTTATAATTTCCACCAACATACAATAATGAATAAAACACACATCTTAGAATATGTATATACTACCCCTAGCTCTAGCTCCACTAATTGTAAGGATTGAAGCTAAAAATGATACCATTAAATGACCATTGAAAAGATAGTCTTGGGTGTGTGCATAGATTTGGATGCAAAAATAAACAAACAATTAAAAGAGTTGGATGAGAATATGACCTAAAGTGACCATGGTGTTGTTGGCAATGGTATGTGCTATAACCACAAGAAACAAGTCAAATAGGATAATAATCACTACCTCTAAGCTATCACAATATGATTATGGATCTAAGAACAATACATTTGTTTATTTAAGCCTATCAACTTATATATATGTATTAGAAAGAGTGATCATGATTCATATATTTTTTGAAAATATTGGATTATAATTTTGATTTCGATAATGCTAATGAATCTCAAAATAAATTTGAGATATCAAGGATGGTCCAATAGTTGGCCTAGTACAATTACTACTGATCGCTTGAACTTTTTTTGCATTGATTAATATTAATTATTTCATAAGACTTTGTTTACTTTGATTAATATTAATGTTATTTCATAATAAACTCATCACCTGGAATAGAAATTTCTATGGAAATATACACAACAAATTATAAGAAAAATAAAATCTATTTTCTGAGCTCAAAATTAGATCAATTCTCCCGTGATTGCATTAAAGTTGGAATTTAACAATTGCTTCATAGAAATATAGATTATTGATCACATTATAATACAAAATAGATTTGATATTATTCACAATGTGAACAAACATTTCAAGAATCTTAGTAACCATAATATAACATTCTTTACTTGCATTCTTTTCAAATGGAATAAATTTTGTTAAAATATAATTGACAAACCACATTTACTCATTATGCCCTTCACCTTAATGTAAAAGAAAACGGTTGTGGTTCATTTGGGTCTTGATAGATATATGAGCTTGGATGGTTTTTATATGTCCTTTATTAGCACAATTGTGATACAATGAAGAACATCATTCTCAATATCTTTGATCATACACACTCGTATAACTTTCCTTCCCCATGTAAACATTAAACCAAATGCTAACAGGTTTCATAAATAAGGTTGAAAATCCTACTTTGATCAATCAATTAGGACCCATTAGTCTTATACACAACCCTAATATGGTCATAGTTAAGGTTTTCATCTCCTATATAAGGTTGCATGTGGATAAAATTATGAGTGTAGAATGGATTCTCTTTTGTAAAGATACACCAACACAAGATGACTACATAATGGCAAATGAAGTTATACACACATTCTACAAAACAACAAAAAACATAACCGTCAAACAAGACTTTTATAAGGTTTTTGGCAATATTATTTGGCACTTTTTACTCCTTTGTATGATAGGGTATGATGTTATGGAGGTATGGATGAATTGGATAAACAAATGCTTTGCATTAGCCTTTTGATTAATAGATCTCTCTTTCTTATTTTAGGAGTACCAAGGGCATCATACAAGGTGACCCTTCTCCAGCTTATCTTTAGTTATGGTGTCATCTATTTTGGCATCCATGTTTCATCTTGGGGTTACAACTGGACTATTGTTACAATTTGACAATCTTTACAAAATATATATTATTTAATTTGTTCATGGTACTACTATATTTGTAAAAATGAGGATGATATTATCAAAAGCTTAAGATCCATGACTATATTTCAACATATCTTGGGCCTTTTTTAAGAAAAATCATCTCTAGATGGACTACATGATTGAAACACATATCTGAATGCATTTTTTACATGCTTTGATGTCACGTGGAGATTGTTTGCTTGACCTATCTAGCCACTATCACCCTTAAAATTACATTCACAAATGTCAGGACCTATCCTTGACTAGATGTGCACCATATTGTATTCATGGCCCATGAAAAGTCTCAAAAAGGTTGTTTGCAATATCCTTATCAATGCTTGTCTTACTCACATTCACTCATTTTTATAAGTTGCATACCTATATAAATTATAGGAAATATCATGGATAAATGAGAAGGATTTTTTTGGGGGAACAACAAATGAATACAAAATACATGTAGTCAATTGGTGTAACATCCCTAGAATTTTAGTCTAGAATAAACCTGACTAACAATGCTAAGCTGCAAATTTCATTTTTATAATGATGTAAAACACTAGAGTAACCCCTATGTGTTATAATATAATTTTTATGGCATATTACTATAACCATGCACACTACCTATCCCAAAAGTGAATGATGAAATATTAAATAGATATGATCATTTATATGTGCATATTATGTTATCTACTGTGATATTTGAACATGTAATGATATTTTAGACATTATGGTAGTGTAAGTCCTTCTTAATAATTAGTAGTTCTTTGATTACCTAAATGTCTAATCATGTTAAACATTTACTTCTTTATCTTGAATATAATAGCTGACTGGATATTTTGAACCCTCAAGTTAAATTTAATAAATATGCCAAAATTCTTTGGAAATGAACAATCACAGCTATGTCATTTGGTTTTAGGAGGAAAGGGTGTATAATTATACACATTTTAACCTAACTATGTAATGTATGTGTCTGATTAAGATTGATGTTGTTGGCTTTTTGGATATGCCACAATCATATTTCATATTTTGACGATGCAAATGTTTCCCAAATTATATTACTAACATGTGTATTAAGTATTTCAGGTGATCAAGAAACTAAGTCAAGATACAACTACAAATACCTTGGATATATATATTTGGATACTTGCAAATCAAATTGTACCATGTATTTATATATTCTTGTACTTTTGTACAACTTGATAGACATGATGCTAGGAGAAGTGATAATCTTTCAAAACCTACCAAAAACCATATCCTACCTCACATAAAGGCCTTAGGGTTATAGGTTTCAAATAAGTCTTCTATAGGATCTCACATACTTTGCATATTCATGAATAGAGTCCTTCTAGGTCAAACTTATTGTCAACCGGATACACCTTCAGTCAAAACTTTTCTCTACCGACAAAGAGCCATTAGGTCATCTTTAGAACTTTGATCAAGATATAGTTGTTGGAGATTTTTCACACTCTAAATATTTTTGATAAAAATAAGTTTGAATCGAGACAGTGCTCGGTCAAAAAAAATCTCAAACGAGGGGCATTCTGGACTAAAATTTAATTAACGATCAAACTAGTTGTTGCACCTTAAATTAACTTCATCCAAACGACTAGTTGACCATCTAGTACACTCTAGACACTCCCTAAGATTTCCTAGCCACATGTAAACCATCCCTATAAATAGTAGTGGTTTTAGGACACTTATATGCAATCCATTGAGAAACAATTGCATACACATTGACATACACTTGAGCATAATACCCATCTTTTCCAAAGTGCTTAGTCCCTATGCTTCATATTGCCATCAATCTAGACTAAGCCCTAGCATCAACTTGAGTATTCTCTCCACCTAATACAACTTTTCCTAAACTTTAGGAAAGAAGATCATCATCACTTGGCCATAGTGATGACTTGTACATCTTGTGAAAAGAGCATTGTAATCTCCTTATTCCTCTCTTGATATTATACAATGGTGTGTTGTTGCTTCTCACTACTTCAAGGAAGAAGGCAGTGGTGAAGCGCTCTTGGTGCTACTTTAAGGTTGAAGACTGCAACCAAGGTGGTGGAGGTGGATTGTGATCCTCTCCAAGTGGATTACCTTTCATGGCCCGTTATAGAAGGTGGAGTTCTCCTTGAGCTGAAAGGAGGATTAGTCTTGTGCCACAAAAGACACCAGTAAATTTTGTGTATTGTGTATCAATATATAAATAAATACAATACATGTCTACAAATCTTGGTTGGTAACAACCAGGTAGTGGACTGACTCCTTAGACAGAACCACTCTAAATTTTTGTAGTCTTTTGTGGTTGCCTCTTTGATTTATATTTCTACTACACTTTAATTGAAGGTCTTGAAGAATGAGGGTAGGGCATACTTGACATCCTCAACATGGAAGGCACACACGTGAATAGACCACCAGTATTTAACAAGACCAACTATACCTACATGAAGAGAAGGATGTAATACTATTTACAAGGATAAATTTTTTATCTGTGGAAGATGATCTCTAGAGCATACAAACTTTTAACTACTGAACTAGATCAATGGGATGCAGAAACCATAAAACAAGCAACATTAAATGCAAAGGTTGTAAGCATACACTATTGTTCTTTATCCCTAAGTGAATTTAATCATATATCCACTTGCGATACTTCTCATGAAATATGGAACAAACTCTCAATAACTCATGAGGGTACTACACAAGTGAAGAAAACTAATATTGGCATGTTAAAGCATAAATTTGAATAATTTTGTATGCAATTGAATGAAAGTATTGCAAAGTTTTATGCTAGATTTTCTAACATTGTTAACAGATTAAGTGTCTTGGTACATAAGAAAGGAATATCAAGTATCCAAGATACTTAGATCATTTCCCACATGGTACAAGTCAAAGGTTACTTCTATTAAAGAAGCCAATGACCTTACAACACTTAAGATGGAGTAACTCATTGGAAATCTGGAGACACATGATGGCACTCTAGAAGAAGAAGAAGAGATCAAGGTTGAACAACAAAAAGGAAGGTGGATATTTCTTTCAATGCCAGCACCAGAGCGTCATCAAGAAAAATCATTCAGGAAAGTAGTGACTCAAGTGATGATGATAACAAAAGCATTGTAACTGTGGATGGTAAGAAATATAAGAATGCTCATTCTAACAAAATTGTAGTGCTTTGTCTTCTTCTTCTAGGTGCTTCAAATGTGGAAAGAATGGTTACTTGAAAATGAGTGCCCAAATCTTAAGAAGAAAAAATCCTCATCCAAAAAGAAAGACAAGGGAAAAAAATCCTACAAAGCTGATTCAGATGAATCAAGCGATGGTAATGGAAGTAGTAAAGAGGAGACTAAATGCTTTATAGAAAAATAAGATGAAACTGATGAGGTGGATATTTTTGAATTATCAAAGGAAAAATTAGCAATGGTTTTGAAGAAACTCATGCTAAATATGTTGATTGCAAGAAACAAAATAAGAACTTTGCCTAAATTATTGATGAACTCTATGTTAATCTGGACAATCTTAGCTATGAACATGATACTTTAAAATCTTCAAACAGTGCATTAAAAGAATTTGTTGAGAGTTATAAGACTAAAATACTTGCTCTTGAAAATAACAATAGTCTTCTCTCTCAATAAAAGGTTGACTTGCTTTCAAAACTAAACGATTATAAAACTCAACCTATTATGTGCAATCATGTAGATTATGACGCTTTGGTAAAGGAAAAAGATGCTCTACTTTTGAATCTTGCTCTGTTGAACTTAGATCTAAATAAGAAGATTGTTGAAAGTGTTAATTTGCAAAAACAAGTTTCTAAATTAATGCAAGTGAACACAAGTCTTGAGAACATCAAAGTTGATACTTTTAAAAATTAAGAAGAAGAGGTTTAGGAATTGTGCCAAATAATCAACCCTCATATATGCCTATAATAAAAAAGACTTATGCTCCAAAGACAAGAACTATATATGTGGCTAAAAATGATGTCATAGAAGAAAGAAATGAAATATATTGCACCTCATGTCATTATTGTCAACATTTTGGTCATTATTCATTTTCATGTGATTATCAAATGAAAGGAGCCCTTAACATGATTTGGGTTTCAAAACCCCCAACATAGAAAATAAAGGGGAATTTGTTGATATTTGACTAGTGCTTAATCTTCATAAATACAATTTTGTCCTATCTCAACCTAATTTTGAGGCTAACTTGCCTATCCTTTATATAAATATGTATTTGCATATATTTACTTAAACAAACGACTCATTTTTTAAATAGAAAATTTGAATAATTTGAACTCATTACTAATGACATATTTTCACAAATTCTCTACCTAAAAAAATGCAAGTTTCATATATGATAACTATGTTATAAAGATGATCTTATTTTCTATAAATGTTTCTTATCAAGTTCAAGTCTGTCTATGAAAAGAAAAATTGTTTTACTTTAAAGAAAACTTGGATTTAACTTTCAATACTTAAATTAAATCTTAACAAAACCCTACATATCTTGGTTTCTACATTTTACATAAATGTTTATCATGAAAGTTTGGGATCCTAAATGTTTATCCTTTAGTAAATAGTTTTCTTTGAGATATATTTACTTGGTATAAGATTAAGGGGGAACTCAAAGTCCTTTAATATAACTTGCATATCTTTTTCTACTCTGAGTTGATTCTCTATATCAATGTAGGCTTAACATCCTTTGACATTTGGTTTAGAGATTCTTTTAAGAGTTGTTATTATGATAATTAATGACTTATATATATCAATATCGGTTTAAAATCCCCTATTTTTGGTCTAGAGATTTTTTTTTCACCTCATCTTTTTGCTTAATGGATTCTCTAATCATTTTTAAGCTTTACATCCCTTGAAAAATGATTTGAGAAATAAATTCTGGTTTTTTTTCATGGCATCTCTATATCACGGTGGACATAAAATTCCTTACCATTGGTTTATAGTATCTTTTTGATATTTTCTCTTTATGGGGTCTTTTTGTCATGAAGGACTTAGTATTTCTTTCATTAGCAATTAGACAATCTTCAATGTTCCTCGATGACATGGCTTTTTGACTATGTCTTAATGTCTATCTTTTTTAATTTCCCATCTATTGATATTCTTTTTAAATTTAAACATGAGTATACATTTTTCCCTCTCCAAAATTACTATCTTGTTGAGGGGGAGTGTCTCCTTGAGGGGGAGCATTGGTAAGTGTTGACCCTTTCTTACTTCAACAAAAGGGGAAGAATAACCCATGAGATAAATTGTCCATCAACAAATAAATTTAAAGGTATGAAGTTCTAAGTTTTCTAGTTTTAGTTTATCTTATGTAAATATTTGTCATCATCAAAAAGGGGAGATTGTTGGTTTTTTGGATATGTCACACTCATTCATATTTCAATGATGCAAATATTTCCCAAATTACATTACTAACATGTGTGTTAAGTATTTCAGGTGATCAAGGAACTAAGTCAAGATCCAACTAAAAATACCTTATATATATATATATATATATATATACATGCAAATTAGCCAAAGAGATGGCACCCGCATGGTAAAAGTATTGATGTAAGACTGAGAGGTCTCAAGTTCGAAACCCCCAGGCAATGGGATGAATGAATGGCCAATTTTTTTAATTAAAAAAAAAGATACATGCAAATCAAGTTGTACAATGCATTTATGTATTCTTGTGCTTTTCTACAACATGATAGACATGCTGTTAGGACAAGTAATGATATTCCAAAACCTACCCAAAATCCTATCCTACCTCACATAAAGAACTTAGGGTTGATAGGTTTCAAATAAGTCTTCTACAGGACCTCACATACTTTGCATATTATTGAACATAGTCCTTATTAGTCAAACTTATTATCGACCCAATACACCTTCGGTCAAAAAATTTCTCGATCAATAAAGAATCATTGGGACATCTTGTGATCTTTGACCAAGATATAGTTGTTGGAGATTTTTTGCACTCAGAACATTTTTGGTCAAAATTAATTTCAACCAAGATAGTGCCCATTCGGAATAAATCTCGACTAATGAGCGTTCTGGACTAAAATTTAATTAATGGTCAAACTAGTCATTGCACCTTAATTAACTTCATCCAAGCTACTAGTTTACCATCTAGAACACTCTAGAACTTCCCAAGATGTCTAAGCCACTTGTAAACCATTCTTATAAATAGTAGTGATCTTAGGACAGTTAGATGCAATCCATTGAGCAACAACTACATATACATTGAGATACACTTGAACATACTACCTATATTTCCCAAACTACTTAGTCCCTATACTTCATATTGCCATAAATATAGACTAAGCCCTAGCATCAGCTTGAGTGTTCTCTCCACCCAATACAGCTTTGCCTAAACTTTGTGGAAGAAGATCATCATCACTTGTCTATAGTGCTTACTTATACGTCTTGTGAAAAGATGATTGTAATCTTCTTATTCCTCTCTTGTTCTTTTACAATAGTGTGTTGATGCTTCTCACTACTTCAAGGGAGAAGTCTATGGTGAAACTCTCTTGGTGCTACTTCAAGGTGGAAGGCTGCAACCAAGGTGGTGGAGGTGGATTTCCATACTCTCCAAGTGTGTGTTAAACCATTTTGTGCATGCTTCATTGAATTTTATGCTTAAATAACTCTGATCATCTAGTGACTCAAGTCGAGTCAGTCGGTTGGGTCGGTTCATTAGCAAATTTCAACTCGAATTAGGATTTACTCCCCAAACACCCATCTTAACACTTGAGACAGCCGTTTGACACTCCAGACGGCCGTATCAACACTTGAGATGGGAATTTGGCAATGCGGTCATCCTATATGTTGTGTGAATCAAATACCTAAATACTTTAGTACTTAATTCAATTGTTATTTAAGATTAAACTCATCTTCTAGGTTGAGACCTATGTGTGTGACCCTATAGGTCTCATATTACGTTGGCAGTGAATGTCCATAATAACTTATAAAATCACAAGCAATTAGTGGTGCCTAGTCATACATCAATGCTACACAAGTAAATGGAAAGTTGGGGAACAACTTCAACCTACAATCTGTGTATGGTGTGACAGTGCTTGTATAGTTCCTTTATCACTGATGTACAGATTGAACTCAAGGCATGAAGCAATCACCTTCTTTATCATCCAATCTTGTTTCTTAAACCAAATTAGACTGTATAAGATATATGTAAGCTCAATATCACATGTTGACTCATACGTGCATGGCCATACATTTCTCAGTCTTTCTAATCAAGAGGCCTAAGTGATCAGCTCCCAAAGGAGTGTCAGACTTTGAATTTATAACCTGAAACCTTCAAGGACCCCCACAACTTTAATACACGGTCAAAGTAGATATATGGGGATGTGGGGACGTTTAGGATGCTTAATATGTTGCTCTTAAGTCAGTAAATCCAAACCTATAGTTGATAAAAGTATGCAACTAGAACTAGTCCAACAAAATGTCACGAAATAAAACAAAACAAAGTAAAGAAAACAAAATAGAGTTTGTCATATTGTACTAATCAAAGAGGAGTTCTTGGCTATGTAACCACAAGTTGAGCAGTCTATGCACCCGTTCTTGGGCATAGACAACCCACGAACACCTCAGCAAGAAACCTACATCTAAACATAGTACATATTGATGCGATGATTTTGAGTCGCATTTAGAGACCTATTTCATATGTGTTTTGTGCCTTAATTACTCATTTTCATGGATATTATTGCATAATTCACTTTATTTGGTCTTTGCCATCATTTTATACCAAATCCCCTTTGTTTTACTATTTTGAGCATTATTTATCATCTTATTATAAATTGTGTGGATTTACTTGGTCCTGTTGTGAAATTTCAGGAAGAACAAGTATCTGCTTGCGTCGATACCATCGACGGAAGTCTATACCATCGACCAAGTCACAGGTTGTCAGCCGAGAAGAGCAATACAGTGTCGATACCATCGACACCTAAGTCGATGGTATCGAGATCCCTTCAAGTGGCTGGCGAGGAAACTGTCGATACCATCGACCCAAGTCGATGCCATCGACACAAGGAGAGCTACAGCGTCGCTAAACGACATCAACCGACGCTAAAGGTGTTGATACCATCGACACGCAAGTCGATGGTATCGAGATCACCACAGGCGCTCAGAATAAAAGAAAGGAAAGCTGCCGCTAATCCGCTGGGTCGATACCATCGACCCGCGTCGATGGTATCGACGCCGGCAGATATGCGTTGGATTTGTTTTGATTTCGATCGGACGGCTGTTGTTATTTGACGACCTAATTAGGGACTTATACCTAATGACGGCCGCTCAGACGTAGGGATCATCTCATTTTTGGATTGCACGAGTGCCAAGGAGGAGAGAAAGGAGAACGGAGGCCGAGAAGCTCATCCCGGGTGATTCGGACGCTGCCGAAGACGATTTCCACCACCGACAGGCGGGGAAAGCTCGTGTTCTACGCCAAGGATCCACCGGTTCTTCTCCGTTCAGGGGTTTTCCCATTTATTTCCCGTTTTTCTTATGAATTCCCCAATTTCTACCATGTACTTGTGTGAGATGAACATGAGAGGCTAAAACCCTCAATCTTTAGGACCGGGAGTAGCCCGGGAATGCATTGTATGACATTTTTATATCAATAATTCATATTTTTCTCTCAAATCCGTGGTATAGATTTGTTTTCTCCATTTCTATTGTTATGCTTGATCACCATAATAATAACTTAATGCCCTTAATCACTTCGACAGAAGGATTAACGGTTGAAAAGAGACGAATTCTACATTAATTAATAAAACCCTTGACAAAGGAGTTGTAAAATTAATGGTGGGAACTGAGAGACCGTTTATAATGCACTTAGTTTAGGGGAATGATTACTACGACAGTGGAATCAACCTAAATCTAAGTAGTGAATTACACCATGACAGTGGGTAATTCTGTTTTCAGGCCACTACCCGGATATAGAGAGAAGTGTGAAGAATGATATGAAACTTAATACAATGTTGACCCGCGGTGAAACCGCCATCCTAAAGATATCCCTTTTTAATTGATTAAATTAACCTTTAATCGATTGTTTTCTTTGTTTGATTTTTATTTTCTTTTAATTTGAATAACAAAACCCTACTTTGTTAATCGGTCTAGCTGATTGCGATTAGTTAGTAGAAGTCTCCAATAATTCACATATCCTTGAGTTCGACTCGGGCCTCACAAGGCCTATATTACTCGACGCGTACACTTGCGTTTTTAGCGCGTAGTAAAATACACGTCAAGTTTTTGGCGCCGTTGTCGGGGATACGGCGAATTATTGGCACTTTGAGTGCTAAGAGCGGCCATTCTAGGCCACATTTTTTTTTTAATTTCAGAACAATTTCAAAAATTCCTTTATTTCCCTATAATAGTGTTGACTCGTTCAAGGCATTGTACTGAACCACTACTTCCAAATTTCAGGTACTTTGTATGGTGCACACACGTAGTCGAGACTACGTGAATCGCACACCTGAGGTTCCATCTGCGGGACCAGAGGACGAGGACTACTACGAGGAGGAACACCACAGTGATATACATTCTGAATCTGAGCAAGAACAAGAAGAAGTAATGGCTGAAGCACAGACAATATGGGAGAAGATCAAGGCGTCTTCTTCCTCGGCATCAAAGGGGCCTATAAAGAAACAGGGGCTAAACATACCTTCATACAAGATCGACCCAGCACTCATTAATTTGGTCAAATCCAATGCATTTCACGGACTGAAAAATGAAGATCCAGTGGCACACATTAGTCAGTTTGTGGAGAACTGCGATATGGTAAAGATAGATCGATTTCCGCAGGATGTGCTTTATCTCAAGTTATTCCCGAGTTCCTTGGTTGGAGTGGCAAGAGAGTGGCTTCATAACCTCGACGACGAGTTTGTTGAATCATGGGATCACATGGTGGAGGTTTTCTTCGAGAGGTTCTTTCCTCCTGAGAAGACCAATGATATGATCTGGAAGATCCACAATTTCACCCAACAGGCGGGTGAAACCTATTCTGAGACTTGGGAGCGATTTCAAGTCATGTTGAGGAGATGTCCACACCATGGACTGGACAAGGAAACCCAAGTGAAGATCTTCTACTTTGCTCTCTCCGAGCATGATAGAAGCAATTTGGACTCGGCTGGCTCCGGATTTTTCTTAAATAACACTGATACAAGATGCTGGGAAATACTGAAGAATATGGCACAAAAGCAATCTTGGGGAGAAAGAGAAAGAGGCCCAGTTGAGCAAGCAAGAGTTTCCAGTGAGTCAAAGGCAATGAGGGAGCTGAATGAGAAGATGGATCTTATCGCAAAGAAGTTGTTGCAGAAGGAAGACAATGAGTCCGAGGATGAGGCTCAGGTTAAGTACATGAGGCAACAGCAGGGGTACAGGAATAACGATTATTCATGGCGGAAAGACAAGAAATTTTCATGGAAGGATCCAAATAACTTTCTGCAGGATCCGGACGCCAAACCTGCACCGGTCACGGAGGACAAGAGCACGGAGTTGCTCAATCAAGTCATAAAGCAAAATCAAGAGTTGATGAACACTTTTGGGCAGCAAATAAAGCAGCAGGGTGAATTCATGAACCAGTTCGGGCAGACTTTGCAGAGCCACGGGGCTCAAATGAGAACTATAGAGACTTCCATGGAACAGATGGCAGCCGAGATTGCAAGCTTGAAGAAGCCGGCACATCCGGGTTTTCCGGGAAACACCAATGTTCCCGGGGGAAACCAACAGGCCAAGGCCATCTTATTGAGGAGCGGTAAGAAAGTGTTAAATCCAAGGGTGGATGACACAAGCACACTGCAGGACACAGTTGAAGAAGCAACAGTCAAAGAGCAGCCCCCACCTGGCATAGAGCAAACTGAGGACATAGCTGAAGATAGTAAGGAAAAACAAGCTACTGAGGAGGAACCACAGAAATTAACTCCCTATGTGCCACCTCATCAAAGGGCACATACCGTTCCGGTTCCCTATCCCAATAGTGCAAAAGCAAGAAAGGTGGATGCACAGTTTAAGAAATTTATGGACAGCTTTAGGAAGTTATCAGTAAATATTCATTTGCTAGAGGCGATCGAACAAATCCCGTCTTATGGGAAGTTTCTCAAAGATGTAATCACCAAGAAGAGAAAGATACCCGACACTGAGGTCGTAGTATTGAAGGAGCAAGTGAGTGCTTTTATTATGGGCACTTTGCCACCAAAGAGACAGGATCCCGGTTGTTTCAATATTTCTTGCTTTATCGGGAAGTTCAAATTTGGCGAAGCACTTTGTGATTCTGGGGCAAGCATCAATCTGATGCCCCTTTCTACGTTCAAGAAACTTGGATTGAAGGAGTCGAGACCAAGTAACATGACCATCCAATTGGCCGATAATTCTGTGGTGAAACCATATGGAATCTGTGAGGATGTTTTGGTAAAGGTAGACCGCTTTGTTTTTCCGGCTGATTTTGTCGTTATGGAAATGCAGGACGAGCACGGTAATGAGTTACTACTTGGTCGCCCATTCCAAGCTACAGCTGATATGATCTTGGATATGGGGAGAGGTCGCTTGACCTTGGGTATTGCGGATGATCGCTTTGAGATGGTCATGCCAAATGGTAATGCATCTAATAAAGCAAAAGCACATTGCAATATGGTGAAGCATGTGGAACAAAATATCTCACTTTGTCTTGGGAAGCCATTTTTGGATATGGCTCATGTTATGAGTAGGATAGATAATGGGACCCTAGCAGTGGACCTTATGGAGCAAACTAAAGTTGTCTCTTTATGCAAGGCTGTTGGGTTTCCAAATGATGAGAATGAGGACATTCCACCTCCATGGGAGGATGATGTGATTATTACTTCCGTCTTTGATGCACATCCGGAATTGCCTTTGGAGGCGTGTTTGTTAAATGTCGCTTATGATTGGATGCGGAGTACTTCACTCAAGGAGTGCGCCAAAATGCTTCAAATGCTTCCATGTTTCTACACGAGGCACTATGAGGATTTGGGTACACTTCCCCCACCGCTACAATCATCTCTTATTTTCCCACCTGATCTCGAGTTGAATCCATTGCCCCCGCATTTGAAGTACGTCTTTCTAGCTGAGGAGGACAAGTTACCAGTGATTGTTTCTGCATACTTGAGTGCGGATGAGGAGGAGCAACTACTGATAGTGCTCAAGAACCACCGTGGAGCTTTTGGGTGGTCTGTGGCAGACATCAAGGGGATCTCCCCTACATTTTGCTAACACAAGATTCGGCTTGAGGAGGGAGCCAAGCCAGTCATACAGCCTCAAAGACATCTAAATCCAAGCATGATGGAGGTTGTCAAGAAGGAAGTCATAAAGCTTCTTGCTGCAAGGATCATTTATGCCATATCCGATTCAACGTGGGTGAGTCCCACACAGGTAGTCCCTAAAAAGGGGGGAATCACTGTCACTACTAATCTTTTGAATGAACCTGTCACCACCCGATTGGTAACCGGGTGGCGTGTTTGCATTGACTACCGCCGATTGAATACCGCAACTCTTAATGATCATTTTCCATTGCCATTTATCGATCAGATTTTGGAACGTCTAGCTGGTCGGTCGCATTTTTGTTTTCTAGATGGCTATTCGGGGTACAACCAGATTTCTATTGATCCTTTGGATCAAGAGAAGTCTACGTTTACATATCCCTATGGGACGTTTGCTTACCGCCGTATGCCGTTCGGTTTATGCAATGCGCCGGCGACTTTTCAACGCTGCATGCTCGCCATATTCTCTGACATGGTAGAGCGGTGTCTTGAAGTTTTCATGGACGACTTCTCGGTGTATGGAGCGTCTTTTGATGAATGCCTTTCTAACTTAGATAAGGTGTTGCAGCGGTGCGAGGACACACACTTAGTCCTCAATTGGGAGAAATGTCACATGATGGTGACGGAAGGAATTGTGCTAGGACACAAGGTGTCTAGCAAGGGTCTTGAGGTAGACCCTGTAAAAATTGAGGTGATTTCTAAGTTACCCCCACCAAATTCTGTAAAAGGGGTGAGAAGTTTTTTAGGACACGCCGGGTTTTATCGGCGATTTATTAAGGATTTTTCGAAAATCGCAAAGCCATTATCGGAATTGTTGGAAAAAGATGCAGTTTTTGATTTCAATGAGAAATGTCTTCACGCATTCGAGGTCTTGAAGGAGAAGTTGATTTCAGCTCCGGTTGTTCAAACGCCGGATTGGGCAAAGCCATTCGAGCTGATGTGTGATGCGTCCGATTTTGCTGTGGGAGCTGTTTTGGGGCAAAGGGTAGATAACAAGCCTGCTGTGATTTTCTACGCCTCAAAAACGCTTAATGATGCTCAATTGAACTACACAACTACGGAAAAGGAGTTATTGGCCGTCGTGTTCGCCTTTGAAAAATTTCGGCAGTACTTAGTGGGTTCTAAGGTGGTTGTGTGGACTGATCACGCTGCAATAAAGTATTTGATGGAGAAGAAGGATGCGAAGCCTAGACTAATTAGGTGGATTTTGCTCCTACAAGAATTCGATATTGAAATTAAGGACAAGTCGAGAATTGAAAATGTGGTGGCTGACCACTTGTCTAGGTTAGAGCGGGTTGATGAACAAGGTTTGCACATACCCATTACCGAGACCTTTCCCGATGAGCAACTTTTAAAAATTGATTCTAAAGAACCATGGTTTGCGGAAATTGTGAATTATTTGGCTTGCGGGATCATCCCAGAGGATTGGTCCTATCAAGATAAGAAGAAATTCTTTCATTCATTGAGATATTATTTTTGGGATGACCCGATTCTCTTGAAGCAGTGCAGGGATGGTATTCTTCGCAGGTGCGTGCCGGAGGTGGAGTACGAGAGTGTTCTCAACCACTGTCATGCGTCGCCTACAGGAGGACACCATGCTAGCTCACGGACAGCAGCTAAGGTGTTGGAGAGCGGCCTTTATTGGCCCACTTTGTTCCGGGATGCCTATGATTTTGTTAGGCAATGTGACTCGTGCCAGCGCACAGGTAACATCTCAAGGAGACAGGAAATGCCCCTGAATGTATTTCAGGAAGTTGAGGTATTTGATTTATGGGGCATTGACTTCATGGGACCCTTTGTGTCCTCAAATTCAAATCTTTATATCTTACTTGCTGTAGATTATGTGTCAAAGTGGGTGGAGGCAATCCCCACAAGAACTAATGATTCGAACGTAGTGTGCAGGTTTGTCAAGGAGAACATTTTCTGCAGGTTCGGGATTCCCCGAATGATCATAAGTGACGGAGGCACACATTTTCGAAATCAGAAATTCGCGACACTTTTAAAGAAATATGGGGTCAAGCACAACATCGGCACCCCATATCATCCACAGACGCAAGGACAAGTGGAGGTATCAAATAGAGAAATCAAGAAGATTTTAGAAAAGACCGTAGCATCCACAAGGAAGAATTGGAGTGTATTGCTACCGGACGCACTTTGGGCTTATCGAACGGCGTACAAAACACCTATAGGCACCACGCCTTTTAGGTTGGCGTACGGCCGGGCTTGCCATCTTCCGGTGGAATTAGAGCACAAGGCCCATTGGGCGCTAAGAAGGCTGAACTTGCGCTATGATGAGGCCGGGAGAAAAAGGATGTTTGAATTGAATGAATTGGATGAGCTACGCATGACGGCATATGAGAATGCCCGCATCTACAAAGAGCGCACAAAGCTGATACACGATCGTCATATTGAGATGCGCACGTTCACGAAGGGAGACAACGTTCTATTGTTTAACTCCCGTCTCAAACTGCATCCCGGGAAGCTGAAATCCCGGTGGAGTGGACCCTTCATTGTGGAGGAGGTGAAACCGCACGGAGCGATTCTCGTGCGTGATGGAGATGCCACGTTCTTGGTGAACGGGCAACGCTTAAAGCTGTATTTTGGTGAGAACTACAAGAGGAAAGTGAATGAGGTCAAACTCATTTCACTTGTACAAGAATGAGATGGAGGGAAGACATCTAGCCTAAGACGCTAAACAAGGGCGCTTGTTGGGAGGCAACCCAACCATCGGTACACTAGGATAGTTTAATTTTAGTCATAGATTGCTTTTATTTCGTTTGAATTTTAGTTTAAAAATGATACCTTGATCCGTTTGTTGAATGTGCAGGCACAGGCAGGGTCGATACCATCGACACATCCGTCGATGGTATCGACATGGGTTCAGGTTGACACCAGCAGAAATCGCACTGCGTCGATACTATCGACACCCCCGTCGATGGTATCGACATGGTCCCAGACAGGTCGCAATAAAAGTGTCGATGGTATCGACACCACAGTCGATACCATCGAGATCTCTGGAGATATTCAGACGGATTTTTCTCAGTCAACTCGATACCATCGACGGCCTCGTCGATGGTATAGACATCATCACAGGTTAAATGCAACACAACGGCGGTGTCGCAATAAAGGCAAGTCGATACCATCGACATCTGTCGATGGTATCGACGGACATGTCACCAATCCGCATACAGACATCGACGACGATCGCAACAGCCACGTCAGCGATCCAGGTGTTGCGTCGATACCATCGACTTCTGTCGATGGTATCGACACGTCAGCAATCCGGGTTTTTCGATCCAGAAAACATCAGCCGTCGATACTCGCGAGGGAGGCGGATACCCGCGATATGTGTCGATACCATCGACCCTCGTCGATGGTATCGACGGGCCAACAGGGGCACCGATCAAGCCTATTTAAGGGGACTTGCAACGTCACTTGATGTCACACCTTCAGAGCAAGTATCTTCCTTTGCGCCGAGCACTCCCCCGAGCCTTCCAAGATTGCAGAGAAGCGTCATCAAGCGGAGATCTTCATCGAGCGGAGAATTCTCTTCTCCATCTTCACCTAGCTCTGTTCTTCTAATCCCTTCTTTTCTCGCAACCATGGTGCACACCGCCAGAGCGTCGTCCTCAAGCGCTCATCCTATGGAGATCGAGGAGTTTGTTCCTCCCCCACCCGCTTCCATCCCTCGTCCACGCCTCATTCATGCCAACATGGATGTGAGGAAGGTCTACGAGGATATTATGAAGCGGAAGTTCGAGCCCACCCGGTATGTGGATCGGGGAATGATCCAGGAGCTGGGGTTCGAGGCCAACTTGGCCTATGTGTTGGCCGGGCAAGCGCGGCACACCAATCGCCTTTATGAGATCGACTGTCATTCGGATGGGCAGCCGTTTTTCGGCGAATGGCCCACATACAAGGAACTGGTGGCTGAGTTCATGGCGTCTCTTGATATCTGCGTCGTACCAAATGACGTGGTACCATCGGACCAGACGTGGATCCGGGGAAGGGTGTCCTTCCGACTCTTCAACAACAATTACAACATCACGCTGAAGCAGTTCAACGACATCTTCAACTGGAACCACAGCCGCAACGATCACCGACGCCCCGACGCCCGCACCGACTATGACAAAATCTTCGTCGAGCTAGTTACAGTGCCGGCAGGGAAGACTGTGAGCTACCATAATGCAGCGGTAGCAGATTTTGAGCACCCGTTCGTCCGGGTCCTGCACAGGATGTTGAGCTTGACTTTCTTTGCTCGAAGCGATCTTGCTTTGAGCAAGTTTCAGGAGAGTGACATGTTCTTTCTCTACGCACTCCTGAAACGTCAAGAGTGCAACTGGGGGGCGTTCTGGCTACAGTGCGTCCTGGCGGTGAAGAGGAGCACAAGGAAGGCTCCAATCCATTTTGGTGGTCTTGTCACCAAGTTGGCGCTTTACTTGGGGCTGAACCTTCAGTCCATGACTCCGATCTTTACGAGGAGCAAGGTGAACGTGCAACATTTGCACCGTTCAAACCTTATTCTTCTACGGGACGGGTTGGCGTATGCTCATTGCCACGTCAACCAAGCTTATCAAGAGAGCTCCCTACCGGACGACGTCTTCAACATTGAGGGCAAGCAACACTTCCGGTGGCCAATCATAGCCATCGAGTCCTCCGAGGAAGACGACGGTGGTGACGAGCAAGAAGGCGAGGCTGCAGAGGAAGAGGAGGCTTTCACACCTCTTCGAGCACGTGTGGCACCACGGAAGCGTCCTAGGATGCATCCAGGTGCATCTTCATCATCTCAGCCCCCGCCGCCATCACCACAGTACGAGCAGCCAGCTGCGGATCCCTATTCCATGCAGGGGATGTACACCATGATGCAGGACATACAGCAGACTCAGCTGCAGCACATGGGTATGTATACCGGCATTCATGACACTACGAGCCGGGTACTTGACAACCAACGGGCTATGTTCAAGAACGAGCGGCTCATCCTCGCCAACCAAGAGCAAATGCACACCCGGTTGCAGCGGATAGAGACGCAACAGGAGCCCTTCTTTGACCATTACTGGAGTCAAGACTACTTTGGAGGCTATCCACAGCCTCCGCCGAGGACCCAATATGATCCAAGCTTCCAGGGGGAGTACCCGTCTTGGGATCCTACGGCACCACAATACCCACCACCGCCTCCGCAAGATTGATCAGGGTATCACTGTTCCACCCTTAAGTTGGTTTTTGACTATGAGGCCATAGTCGAATTCAAGCTTAGGGGGGTGACTGGAACAGCTCTATCTTTTATCTTTTCTTTAGTTGTTTTTAGTTTCTGCTTTGTTATTTGTTCTTGCAATTTTAGTGTTTGTTTAGGATCCACATCTATTTAGTGTAATTGTGGATGTCTTAAGAAAAATTTGTCATCTCGCTTTTTCATGGGAAATTTAAGGGAATGTAAAAAAAAATTCTGGGTCTTTTGGATAGCTTAACTTGGTTGTCCTTGGGAAACTTGTCCTATGAAAATGATTGCTTATGTCAACTTTGAAGCAATATGTCACACTCACACCCCCATTGACTCATGAAAAGTGGATAGTAACGGTTGTTTGAGCCTAACCTAATCAAATAGTAATGAGACCTTAATTGGATATACGAGAAAGAACCCTTTGAACTACTACACATGTCAGTAAGGAGGGACACATGATATTTTTCTAAGGTTCAGTAACTTAATCTTGTGATCATTCCACTTCATATTTTTCCATAATCCACCCAAGAATTGGAAGTAAAGTACAGTTTTAACTTCTTTTGCGTGCATAGCATGTAGATAGGATTTGCATTGTTATTTTCATATTTTTGCATAAAATGAAAAAAAATGGATAGTGATTCATGCACATTACCTTTAGGTGCATGTCATGTAGTTGCACTCATAACTTTCATGATTTTCATGCATAAGTACACCATGTACCTCAGTTGACCTGAAAAGTGATCTAAATTGTTCCATACCCTCGCATTAGTACAAAGATTTCCAATCATGAAGAAAATAGCCTAACACATGTATCTCTAAGCAATTATGGATATGTGGGCTAAAAGAAAAAAAAATCTGAAAATCTGAAGAAAAAATGAATGAAAAAAAAGAAGAGAATTTAGAAGGAAATGGAATAAGAGGGAGAAAGGAACATAATATCACTTGCATAACAAGGAAACTGAGTACATGATGTGGCTTAATTGGATTTCTATCTCTTTTTGAGGTGGAAGGTTAGTGCATGCATCATTCCACCCAATTTTAAGCATTAGGGCATTTTCAATGTGCATTGGCATCAATTAGGGCATTTTGTTGTATGCATTTTGAAACTGTGTAATACTTCCAAATTCTTCCATGAACCACCCATTCCATCCACCCGTTGCTCGGATTGGTAGGCCACCGTGATTTTCTCCTCACTCATGTTTATCAGGAGAACTGCTTCCATGTAGATGGTAGTTAGGGCGAGCAACGTAGTGTAGGTGATCACAAGATGCACTAATGCTGAATCGGCAAATTTTATGATGTTAACTGCGTTATGTGATAGTGTTCATCGGTTTGAAGGATAATTTCTTTTATTGATGATTATTGTCGCCTGTAGGGTAATTACTGTTCTGTGATTAGGAAAGGCCGGTTTGAGAATGTCCAGTGGGAGTAATGTGGGATGTGGGGTGATGTGTTGATTGTTAGTTGACATCTGCAATTCTATTCTAAGGGTTAGTTGCTCGAGGGCGAGCAATGTTTAAGCTTAGGGGAGTTTGATGCGATGATTTTGAGTCGCATTTAGAGACCTATTTCATATGTGTTTTGTGCCTTAATTACTCATTTTCATGGATATTATTGCATAATTCACTTTATTTGGTCTTTGCCATCATTTTATACCAAATCCCCTTTGTTTTACTATTTTGAGCATTATTTATCATCTTATTATAAATTGTGTGGATTTACTTGGTCCTGTTGTGAAATTTCAGGAAGAACAAGTATCTGCTTGCGTCGATACCATCGACGGAAGTCGATACCATCGACCAAGTCACAGGTTGTCAGCCGAGAAGAGCAATACAGTGTCGATACCATCGACACCTAAGTCGATGGTATCGAGATCCCTTCAAGTGGCTGGCGAGGAAACTGTCGATACCATCGACCCAAGTCGATGCCATCGACACAAGGAGAGCTACAGCGTCGCTAAACGACATCAACCGACGCTAAAGGTGTTGATACCATCGACACGCAAGTCGATGGTATCGAGATCACCACAGGCGCTCAGAATAAAAGAAAGGAAAGCTGCCGCTAATCCGCTGGGTCGATACCATCGACCCGCGTCGATGGTATCGACGCCGGCAGATATGCGTTGGATTTGTTTTGATTTCGATCGGACGGCTGTTGTTATTTGATGACCTAATTAGGGACTTATACCTAATGACGGCCGCTCAGACGTAGGGATCATCTCATTTTTGGATTGCACGAGTGCCAAGGAGGAGAGAAAGGAGAACGGAGGCCGAGAAGCTCATCCCGGGTGATTCGGACGCTGCCGAAGACGATTTCCACCACCGACAGGCGGGGAAAGCTCGTGTTCTACGCCAAGGATCCACCGGTTCTTCTCCGTTCAGGGGTTTTCCCATTTATTTCCCGTTTTTCTTATGAATTCCCCAATTTCTACCATGTACTTGTGTGAGATGAACATGAGAGGCTAAAACCCTCAATCTTTAGGACCGGGAATAGCCCGGGAATGCATTGTATGACATTTTTATATCAATAATTCATATTTTTCTCTCAAATCCGTGGTATAGATTTGTTTTCTCCATTTCTATTGTTATGCTTGATCACCATAATAATAACTTAATGCCCTTAATCACTTCGACAGAAGGATTAACGGTTGAAAAGAGACGAATTCTACATTAATTAATAAAACCCTTGACAAAGGAGTTGTAAAATTAATGGTGGGAACTGAGAGACCGTTTATAATGCACTTAGTTTAGGGGAATGATTACTACGACAGTGGAATCAACCTAAATCTAAGTAGTGAATTACACCACGACAGTGGGTAATTCTGTTTTCAGGCCACTACCCGGATAGAGAGAGAAGTGTGAAGAATGATATGAAACTTAATACAATGTTGACCTGCGGTGAAACCGCCATCCTAAAGATATCCCTTTTTAATTGATTAAATTAACCTTTAATCGATTGTTTTCTTTGTTTGATTTTTATTTTCTTTTAATTTGAACAACAAAACCCTACTTTGTTAATCGGTCTAGCTGATTGCGATTAGTTAGTAGAAGTCTCCAATAATTCACGTATCCTTGAGTTCGACTCGGGCCTCACAAGGCCTATATTACTCGATGCGTACACTTGCGTTTTTAGCGCGTAGTAAAATAAACGTCACATATCGTCATATTTATTTCTTTGGGGTCATCCCACTCACTTTTGTGCAACGTGACTAAAAACCATCAATGATATGAGACCTCTTTCGAGGATGACAAGTCAACACCCTAGAATATTATAGATATCCTTTTAGGTGTAGAATATTCTGAGATGCTAGGAATATATGTGATCTGGGCAGAACATGGTAGTGGGCCTGACCATGCCGAGATGGGCCCGACCATGCACAGGTCTACAGTTCTGCACAGATCACCTTGAACCTTCCTCCTTTCAGATTTCAATCCAAACTACCTTCTCTTATCTATTTATATAACGAATCTATTGATATAGGTAGAAATAGAAGTTCAAGTAAGAGATCAACCAAACTAGCAATCATAATCAGAAAGAAAAGATAGAACAAATTAAAAACATACTAGATCTGGAATAAAATTGATTGCTTAAGGTAAAACTACATAAAAATGCACAAAACCAGCTACATAGCCAAGAAGTAGCTCAACTAGACATGGACAAGTATAGTTGGCACCGAACAAAGATGGTAGAACATCGTTTGTACAGAAACTAAAGAGAATAGTAGAAGAAAAGAGGAGAAAGA
This sequence comes from Alisma plantago-aquatica, assembly GCA_963693085.1. Classification (NCBI taxonomy): domain Eukaryota; kingdom Viridiplantae; phylum Streptophyta; class Magnoliopsida; order Alismatales; family Alismataceae; genus Alisma; species Alisma plantago-aquatica. The sequence continues at coordinate 1,743,264,396 of OY856409.1, read as the reverse complement.
AGATATTTATCCCATAGAGGAGAGGTGGCTCTCACTCCTTAGCCTCTGTATGGGCCGAATCTTAACTTTGGGTCATCCTCATTGGTCTTCTGAACTCCTTGGCCTTCTTTCTCTTCAATTCTATCCAAAACAGTAGCTTGGCAAATGTATGGAGGTGAACGATGGATGGAATGGTGGGAAGTGGGTGAATGGTGGTGAAAATTGATAATAGATGGAAGCAAACTGAAGAGATGGGCGTAGGATCAGCAGTTTATCCCTTTCAGACCTTGGAACTCTCCCATGAGGCTCTAGCAACCAAAATGTATCAGAACCGCAATGTGAAACCTCCAAATGTTTAGAACCCCCCTCCAGGTAGCGAGGGGTGGGTATTTATAGGTGAAGGTGAAGTGTATATGATAAGTGATCGTGACACCCATCCCAGTCGCTACACTTGTCTCGACACAGCCGTTTTGGGGGGTAGCGGTTGAGATATGTCACAATCAAGATGACTATTGTGGGCGCAGAGTGTGTATTGGTTGAGACAGATGTCACGTTCAAGACAGTTGTCACAGTCAAGACTGATACTAGTACTTGTCCTTGGCCCGATCGTGCCGGGCTCGACACGATCATGCCGAGCGTAGCGGTCCCGATAGGTTTCACGATCAAGGCAGGTGTCACGGGAGAAATAGGTGTTGTGGTCGAGTCAGGTGCAACTTTTGAGATAGGTGTCACGGTTGTGACATGTAACGCGGTCTCGACAGGTGCCACGGTCGAGGAAGGTGTCACGGGTGAGATAGGTGCAGTTGACCTTTATCCTTGGCATGGTCATGTCGGGCATCTTGGTCGCTTCCGGTGTCGCGGTCGCGATGGGTGGAAGTCTAGCTGCTGTAAAAACCATGTGTTGGGGAGAAATCTTGAAGTATAGATGTCCTTTTAGGTTAGGTGCCTGCATGTCCCAAAATTTTCTAGCTAAGTGACTTTATCTCTAAAAGATATATATATTATGAAAAGATAAGTATCTAGAGTCATTTTGGGCATATTAAGGATATAATGACATAAAACCATAAATAAATACCTAGCATAAATGCCTGAATTTGGGTGTTATCAATCACCCCAAGATTAAACATTTACTTGTCCTTAAGCAAGACTGTTCTCAAAGAACAAAAAGATAATGTCCAAATTAAGCATGGTGATAAATTCTAAGGTTAAGAAAAATAGTTTCAAACATCAATTCTGTTGACCCATCTCATTTCAGAGCAAACCCCCACCAATCGAGTGCAATCCTACTAAAGTATGATCAGAGAGCATCCATGCAATATTAAGCAAAATCACTACAGCCTATCAATACTCATGAGGGTTGCGTCATAATTTTACAACATAAAGCATTGTCACATAGGCAATCATGGGGGTGATGAGAAATGAGTCATCATCATGAATCCATGTAGACCAATCAGAAACAAAAAACCTCCCACTTATATAGGTCCTACGAAACAACACAAGCAAAAAAGACTCTAATGACTTCTAAGGATCTCGATCTGATTCAGGTTGGCCCATGTAACAAGCAGCAGTCCCTACAGTCTAAGCCAGTTGGCGCAGAGTAGTGAGATGAACTCCTCGTATTGTGCTCAAACCAACCCTACTACTGGGATGATCTCATAGGTCTCCTAGGGGTACCTAGTATCTCTCTAGTGAGCCTTAGGATGTCACTACCAGGCACAACATACCCGCATTTATGAGCACAGTTATATGTCAGCTGGGCACCATCCTCAACTCTCCTAAAAGAGAAAACAATGCTTATTTATTCACACTCAGGCTTTTATTCTCTGCATTCTAATTTATAGGCTTGTGTGAGAACTATTTTGACATTTTTGGGATACTGTGGGTAGCCAAGCCTCTTTTGCAAAAAAAAATTATTTTTCATCTTTTGACTCAATCTAAGGTGAGAGGGCACATAGTCCATCAAGGAAAACACTTCAGCCTGATTATAGCTCAAAACTCACCATTATCTGCTTGATACTTGTGTGAAAAGTAGTAATTATGATTCAAGGATCCTTAGAGGCAAGTTTGTGAAAAATGTAGCTTGGAGTTTTAATCAAACTCTACATTCTTTCCAATGGTCCTATTGTTGGGTTTTAGGGGAGGCAGAGAAGGCAGTGGAAACAAAAAAATTCTTCTCCCCAAACCTAGAACAAAGGAATCGTGTCAACCTCTATACAATATGAAGGATGTTTTATAGAGACATACCTTGTCTCGAGGCTTGCTCGGCGACGTTACCTCGTGGCTTGTGCGGTCTTCACCTCCGGTCTTGGACTATGTTTGTGCAGCTCCTGGTCTCACCAGGACTGTCGGGATTGACAGTTGTCCTCCGAGTGGCAGAAGTCTCTCGCCTCTGTAGTAGTCCACATGGACCACCTGGAACTCTGATTGCCTTCTCACACAAGGCACCGGAAGGAGTCGTACCCTCCTATCGGCGTACTAGTCACCGACACACTCTCCTGCAACCAGTTGTCTTTCCCTCATTGTGCCTCCCTTATCAAGTAGCACTTGCTTGGGCTCTCCTGGTTACCAGAACTAGAGAGAACAACAACTTTGCAGAGCAACTGGTGTTTTGAGTTGTACTAGAGAAGCCCCCAGTACCCCTATATATATAGGAGGGTCATGGGACATGGTTCTCTACCCCGGGCAATGTGGGATTAAAGTAGGAGTAGAAGAATTCAAGATTTTCCACAAAACAACCAATTATGCCAGCTGGACTGATCGGTTGGGGACCTGAGCCGATCGGTTCACATCTGAACCGCTCAGTTGGGACACCTGAGTCTATCGGTTCAAGCATGAGCTGATCGATTCATGGTCCTGGTCCAACTCGAATTGACTTTCCATGTTTGTTTCCACTAATCAAATATTAGTCCTTGTCCAAATCAAATTTGTACAAGTGAAATAAATATATTTTTACAAAAAGAGTCTTCTGACTTTCCAAACGATCTCAGTTGGTCACACGAATCGACCGGTTCAACAATTGAGCTGATCATTTCATTGACACATGAGCCGATCGACTCACCACTTTGAGCCGATCGGTTCACCAACCTAAGTCGATCAGTTCATCACATGAGCCGATCGGTTGGGAGTGCAGACTGTGCAAAATCAATCAATTGTAGTTCCAATCAATCTGATACTCTAATCAATCGGTCCAACACCTTGAACACTATGATATTGAGCTATCAATTGATTGAGTGTTTAATTGAACTACTAAACCCGTTTAGTAATCAATCTAAACATTATTTGTAGATAAACTCCTCTTCCAGGTTAAATCCTATGTCTGTGACCCCCCAGACCCATTTCACGTTGGAAGTGAAAGTCCATGACACTTATGACTTCACAAGCAAAGAGTGGTGCCTAGTCGCACATCAGTGCTACCCAAGTGAAATAGAAAGTTGGAGAACAACTTTCAATCCTACAATTTGTGAATGATGTTACAGCGAATGTTTAATTCCTTTGTCTCTGATATCCCGAATGAACTCAAGGCATGGAACAGTCATCCTGTCAACATTCATTCACTTTCTTGATCTCAGAGTAGATTGGAGGAGATATGTATGACATCAATATCACATATTGATTCACACATGCGTGTGCACACCTATCTCAATCCTACTCATCAAGCGGCCATGGATATCAAACTCCCTCGGGAGGGACAAATCCCATATCTATCAATCACCCCTCAAAAGCCCCATGTGTCAAAGCCACCCAATCATCACCTTTATAACAACCCATGTTTTAGGACTGCATTTGATGATGTCAAACTGTACCCAACGACATGTGTTGATTGTAGTAATTTCAGGTCAAAGAATCACACTCACCACCATCACTGTGAGAACTGACTGTGACTACCATGTCATGGTTCCATGTGTCAAACTCACGGTGGGTCTGTCTGGTTTACTTATTCTCTAACAAGTACCTATGTGTTGGGTTTGATATCTCCATATCATGACTAATGAGATTCTGTCATCAACCAACACCACAATCTAGTCTTGTATGGCATTGCTGTCTATCTACCTCCCACAATGACATCCAACTAGGGACATAATAAGAATGTACAAACTCTTAGCATCTGTATGATCTCATCATTCAGGTCCTTAACCTGAAAGCATACATCATTGAGTATTGTCATTCTCTAGACATTCAATCTGTTATATCATTATCCCATATGACTGAACCAGAAAGAATTAGAAGCTTGCCTTTGATGCTTATCAAATCAATCTTAATGTATCCCACCAATCATCCCATGATTGGCTCTCAGGGCATACATACCAATAGACTCCCACTTGCACTGCGAGCCAATCACCCTTGAATCATATTCTTAGTGATCTTCAAACATATCCCACATGTTATTGTGCTCTAGTGCTAACATAGTGAGTTATGACAACACCTTGCCAAAGTCAGTGTTAAATGCATGTCTCTCATCTCTTCATTGTACGTCACACGTATGAGATAGAGTTGTCGTAATATGTGATCTAGTATTCCTTTGCTAACCTTTAGCCACATTGCATGACCAAGCATTCCTTATTTGTCATCAATGACCATAATGTTCTCTAAAACACAGATACTCGGCTTTTCCTTTTAAACGGCTTTATTGGAATGTTTCCATTTATCAACAAACATTCGCTTTTATATATCCCATATATATTTTGTGATTAATTTTCTGTCCTTTTTGGAAGTTCGCATCAATGTAACTCATTACAATGAACTCTTCCTTATTTCCATAGAACTAGTACTTCTCAAGTACTTATCAAGTTCTTATGGTATTCTAGTAACCTTTACTGGAACTAGACAAACATCCACTCGTCATGTCCCACATATGAGTTATCAGGATGAGCATATCATATTGTCATGTCCTACATACAAGATGATAAATGCATTTTGTTCTTGCCATGTCCATACATGCAAGATGATGGGATGATTACATACATGATAGATCTATATCTATTCTTAGTGTTCCCATTCTTAATAAGAATTGGACACTTGGCATTGGGATACTAACTCCATGTAACATGGACAAGTTTTCTCCCACTGAATCTGTGCACACTGAACCCTTCAGTATAGATTGCCAATGTATGCTATCTCTTTTCAGGTCAAGAGGTTTTTGAGAACTATATCTATAGATCTCTATTCCTATCACATAGGAAATGTCTCTATCTTCCCTAAAGATAATTTACACTTTGGATTTCCATTCTAGAACATTTCCATTTCACATCAACATGTGGAATGTGAATATGCTCCCACTAAATCACAGATCCCTTCTTTATCTTTGACATATCAATCAAACCCTTTGACTATTCAAAGTAAAGATCACAGTTCTGAGTTGCTTGTACTCAATCAATCACATTGATTAGTCCATTGTAACTTATAGATTTCATTTGCATTAATGGATTCATAAACCTTATAGGTTGTGTCACGTACACATCCTTGTTTTTATTCCTTATAGGAATGCGATTTTAGAATTTGTATGCCAAATCTCTTAGTCATGAAGTTGCAATCAACAAGCATCATCCTTCTCAAAATGTCATCCATGTGTCTTAACACTTAAGACTCATTCGCACTTATGGATTTCATCCCAATGGGTACTACCATCAAGGTCATACCTTATGGTTCACATGGAAGTCATTTAGGATGTAATGGCCATAAACCATAACTAAAAATCTGGTTCCTCATATTCATCTAGATAGTTGATTCATCACATGACCAACTCATCACATAGATAATCGAGGTGTATCTTTCAAGGATATAAGAACTCACAACTCGTTGTGATTCTTAATGTCCTTTATTAGTGTGGGGTATTCTTTATGTAAGAAGAAATTAGTTATTTGATAATCATCCTCTAACTTCTTAGAGTATGATTCCTTCTTGATTTAGACATCACCATGCCTTAATCATGAGCTTACTATGATACACTATCATAATCACTCATAAGGATCTCAAACATTTGATTCAAGTATTTCATTCATTTATCTCATCAAGAATTAACACTTTACCAAATTCGTACTTCATCTATGATATTCTTGAACACTTCAAGATATTCATATTGGTATTTCTTTAAACAATGTTTGAAGTACTAGCATTAACTATAATAGGTATGTAAATACATCACATGTATTATACCTAATAGGATAATCATTCTCCCACTACCACTAGTGAAGATTGATTAATCATGTCTAAGAGATTCATGTCTCTTACTGGTTCTCTAACCAAAAGAGTCTAGACTTATCCATCATATGGAAACTAGAAATGAATTTCTCATTATTTATGCTAATTTGATTGTTTGAGTTATCAATAACTTTTAGGTATCATTTTATCTTATGCATACCAAGTACCACAAGATAAACAAGGCATTGCCACAAAGATTGAAACATCAACTTTATTAATTGCCATCATTGTCATATAATATGCAAAAATTAAGGTGTTTCTATCCATTAACAAATATGAAATAGCAGTTCATAACTCTATTGCATGCCTTCAAGGCTGAAAATAAACTAAAGTACTCCTATCTATGGCGGCAACACTTGCCCCATTTATTGGGTGCTTTACACTTTATATCTTGGTATCATATACCTCAAAAGTGTTATAAGTTTATTTCATGGCACCTTCAAGTGGAGACGTCTGTCGCCTCCTTCTTCTTTAGTTATTCTAGATAGAGTGGACAATTCCTTTTCCAATGTCTTGGCTTTTGACAATGGTGGCAATTGCCTCTCTTGGTCACGCCTCCCTTGGCCTTGAGAGTTGAAGATGACTTGGGCTGTTGGCTAGCATCAGAACCTTTCTTAGCCTTGCCCTTCTCCTTGCACTTGGACTTGCCTTTCTTGTTGTTGATCATCATCATAGATTTAGGCTTGTCCTTCTTCATTTGTGCCTCGGCTATCCTCAACATGCCCAACAACTCTGTCAATGGTCTGTCAAAGTTGTTCATGTTGTAGTTCATCACAAACTGACTGTAGGATTCTGGAAATGATTGTAGTATCACGTTAGTAGCCAACTCTTGGCTCAGGGGAAATCCCAGTCTTGTCAAGTTCTCCACATACCCAATCATTTTGAGAGTGTATGGACCAACTGGATCTCCTTCTGTCATGACGCACTTGAACAACACCCTAGAGACATCATATCTCTCTTATCGTGCTTGGTCTTCATACATGTTCTTGAGATTTTGAATCATCTCAATGACACCCATTTTCTCATGTTGTCTCTACAACTCGTGGTTCATGGATCACAACATCAAGCACTTTGCATCAATGGCATCTTCAGAATGCTTCTTATAAGCATCCCTTTCTGCCTTTGATGCGGTAGGAGCAGGTTCCTCTAGAGCTGGAGTATCCAGGACATAGACATTTCGCTCTTGAGTGAGAACAATTCTCAATGTCCTAAACCAATCGTGGAAGTTAGTCCCATTTAGCTTGTCCTTTTCAAGGACCGATCGCAACAAAAAGTGATTGTTGTTTGTTGTCATTTGTACTACAAAAGGAAATATATGCAATTTAGTCCAAAACTCAATTTTGATTTATTTTATTGATTTGAAAGGTTGACGATATAATTAGGAGTTTAATTAATTATCGCTCCCACTATTTTTGTTCAAATTGATAGCCCTCACCATCAATTCAGAAGATTGCAGCATACAATCTTCTAGTGGGTCAAGATCCTAAAATTCTCTGAGTCATGGACCAGCTAGGGTTGTCACCCACAACTTAGATCTTCCAGGTAGGCAACTTTTGCCAATTGCATCATATGCAACTCTTGAAAGATGTCATATGCAACTCCTTGCCATGATCACCTCCATGCGTCAAGGTGCTAGATCCTATCTAGGTCACCTTGTTAAGTCCGACCCAAAGCCAATACGATGAATATGCACCCTCCTAGGGTAGACTTACATATCCATCCTTCAGGCTTCCACGAGATAGATGGTGCACCATGCTAGGGCGTGCCCACACTTGGCTGATCAAGCTTTTCACGTGTGTCACATTTGGAAGGCATCTAAAACTTTAATATTTAATGAGGAATTTGGTTTTATAGGTACATATACATATCCAATCACCACAATATATAGTACATATCATATACATGCTATATCCCACAGAAAACATGTGAAACGATAAAAGTGATTATTATGGCCATCCTAATGTGATTCCTCAAGCCAAGAGGAACCACGGTCATCTAGGTCTACATCACATGCAACCTGTACAAGATGAACTCTGTGCTTTGCCATTCTGGGTTTGATCAACTCATCTTCATGATTGATCGGCTCGCCATTAGGCCGGTCATTTGGGTGCCACCAGCCAATCAATTGGCTCCTCCAACTAATCAGTTCACTGGTCATCGTGCATCTCCTCAGGTCACCACCCGCTCATCTCGCTCCTCGAACTGGTCGTCTAGAATGACAACTGATCGGTTCACGCCTTGAACTGATCATCTTAGTCGTCGTTAGTTTGTCTGCCATTCTTTGACATAACAAGAAATAAAAGTTCTATCCTATTTACATTTGATTTGGGAAACCCCGAGTTACATTCGGGGGGAGCAAAGGTAGGAAAGAAATCTCGAGTTATATCAGGAATAAGAGATAGGGAATCGATGTGCAGACCGAGATGCAAGCAACCACATTCAACCAAGAATAAATACATAGGGTTTATTGGTCATAACCACTCTATACATCCATCAGAAAACTCGTTTAAGGGTGACGCGCATCGAGTGCATTCATATTACATATCATATATGTATATTGGGATTTGTGGATTTAGGATTGGATATGCATAAAGCCAATTTTATTCGCATCGTATGCAATAAATAAAGGTGACAAACCAAAAATCCATCACATCGATAATCCTAAAGTATAGAGCAGTTAACCTGGCTCTGATACCACTGTTGGGTTTTAGGGGAGGTAGAGAAGGCAGCAGAAACAAAAAAAAATCTTCTCCCCAAACCCAGAACGAAGGACTCGTGTCAACGTCTATACAATAGGAAGGATGGTTTGCAGAGACATACCTTATCCCGAGGCTTGCTCGGCGACGTTACCTCATGGCTTGCGCGGTCTTCACCTTTGGTCTTGGATGGTGTTTGTGCAGCTCCTGGTCTCACCGGGACTGTCGGGATTGACAACTTTTCTCTGAGCGGCAGAAGTCTCCCGCCTCTGTAGTAGTCCACATGGACCACCTGGAACTCTGATCGCCTTGCCGCACAAGGCACCGGAAGGAGTCGTACCCTCCTATCGGCGTACTAGTCACCGACACACTCTCCTGCAACCAGTTGTCTTTCTACAGTTGTCTTTCCCTCATTGTGCCTCCCTTATCAAGTAGCACTTGCTTGGGCTCTCCTGGTTACCAGAACTAGAGAGAACAACAACTTTGCAGAGCAACTGGTGTTTTGAGTTGTACTAGAGAAGCCCCCAATACCCCTATATATATAGGAGGGTCATGGGACATGGTTCTCTACCCCGGGCAATGTGGGATTAAAGTAGGAGTAGAAGAATTTGAGATTTTCCACAAAATAACCAATTATGCCAGCTGAACCGATCGGTTGGGGACCTGAGCCGATCGGTTCACATCTGAACCGCTTGGTTGGGACACCTGAATCGATCGGTTCAAGCATGATCCGATCGGTTCATGGTCTTGGTCCAACTCAAATTGACTTTCCATGTTTGTTTCCACTAATCAAATATTAGTCCTTGTCCAAATCATATTTGTACAAGTGAAATAAATATATTTTTATAAAAAGAGTCTTCTGACTTTCCAAACGATCTCAGTTGGTCACACGAATCGACTGGTTCAACAATTGAGATGATCATTTCATTGACACATGAGTCGATCGGTTCACCAACCTAAGTCGATCAGTTCATCACATGAGCCGATCAGTTGGGAGTGCAGACTGTGCAAAATCAGTCAATTGTAGTTCCAATCAATCTGATACTCTAATCAATCGGTCCCACACCTTGAATACTATGATATTGAGCTATCAATTGATTGAGTGTTTAATTGAACTACTAAACTCCTTTAGTAATCAATCTAAACATTATTTGTGGATAAACTCCTCTTCCAGGTTAAATCCTAAGTATGTGACCCCCCCAGACCGATTTCACATTGGAAGTGAAAGTCCATAACACTTATGACTTCACAAGCAAAGAGTGGTGCCTAGTCGCACATCAGTGCTACCCAAGTGAAATAGAAAGTTGGAGAACAACTTTCAATCCTACAATCCGTGAATGGTGTTACAGCGAATGTTTAATTCCTTTGTCTCTGATATCCCGAATGAACTCAAGGCATGGAACAGTCATCCTATCAACATTCATTCACTTTCTTGATCTCAGAGTAGATTGGAGGAGATATGTATGACATCAATATCACATACTGATTCACACATGCGTGTGCACACCTATCTCAATCCTACTCATAAAGCGGCCATGGATATCAAACTCCCTCAGGAGGGACAAATCCCATATCTATCACTCACCCCTCAAAAGCCCCATGTGTCAAAGCCACCCAATCATCACCTTTATAACAACCCATGTTTCAGGACTGCGTTTGATGATGTCAAAGTGTACCCAACGACATGTGTTGAGTGTAGTGATTTCAAGTCAAATAATCACACTCACCACCATCACTGTGAGAACTGATTGTGACTACCATGTCATGGTTCCATGTGTCAAACTCACGGTGGGTCTGTCTAGTACACTTGTTCTCTAACAAGTACATGTGTTTGGTTTGATATCTCCATATCATGACTAATGAGATTTTTTCATCAACCAACACCACAATCTAGTCTTTTGTTTCATTGCTGTCTATATACCTCCCACAATGACATCTGACTAGGGACATAATAAGAATGTACAAACTCTTAGCATCTGTATGATCTCATCGTTTAGGTCCTTAACCTGAAAGCATACGTCATTGTGTACTGTCATTCTCTAGACATTCAATCTGTTCTATCATTATCTCATATGACTGAACCAGAAAGAATTGGAAGCTTACTTTTGATGCTTATCAAATCAATCTTAATGTATCCCACCAATCATCCCATGATTGGCTCTCAGGGAATACATACCAACATCTATATTCTAGATTTTTCATTCACAATATAGATCTAGGGAATAATGTTTTAAGCTATGAAAGAGGCACATAACCTTATATTTATCACCAAACTTAAGGAAAGAGTCAAAGAGCTAGTCAAACTAAATGTTAAGCAGTTTAGGATGAAGAGTGGGAACTTAAGCACAAGGACAAGAATTTAACTATAAGATTCACATCACATAGCCTTAGTTGCCAAGACTACAAATTATTCAACAAAGTTCACAAAAAATTTAAAATTTATACTAAATGCAGGGAGTAAACATGCATGCATGAAAAATGAAGAGATAGAAGGGCGAACAATCCTACCAACCCAAGCTTAAAAATTTATTCATCCTCAAACAAGCCTTGAATTTGAGATAGTAGGGAAGGAATGCATGGATGTAAGGGGAAGAATCTTAATAAAGTCTTAAAATGATGTATGTATGCAATGATATATTTAAGTCATTAGAGGAAAGAAATTGTCTAAGCAAGAACATGAAAAACAAAATTTATTTTAACAAAATGAGAAAAGAAAGGAGTAAGAGAAAGGGGTGGCTACCCCACAATACCGACACTGGGATCTCAAATCCTAAGTTTTGGGACCAGTGTCACATGTGTCTCGCTGACGGGTTCCACCACATAATAGGAGTAGAATAAGCAGAGATGTGGTCCCTTCTGAGTCTAAAGAAGAGGAATAAAATCTGACAACTCGGTGAAGTCATCTCTGTGTTGGGATTGACTTGAACTGCACTGAAATGAATTCTTTGATAGAGCATCCTCAAGGTACCCATCAAGGTATGAATCTGAATAGGCAGGCCCTATGATGTTAACATAAGATGAAATGGAGGGGAGAGGTTGGAAGATTTCTAGATGACTCCTCTCTTCTATCTCCACCTCTAAACTTGAGGTTGGATGCTCAGATAAATCTCCATGTACAATCTAAGCCATCCAATCATCTTTTAAAAAATAAGTATCCCCATTTGAATCTATTTGCAGTCCTACCACCCCAAGCTTGTCACCTTCTATGGAGTCTGGGGTAACTTCATGTTCAACATCCATGTTGTGATGGACTGTCCATCCTACTCCTCTGATGTCCACCAAGCCTTGTAAGGGGATGGTGGTGAATGTTATCTCATGCTACTCCAACTTGTCGTTATCAGTATATTCACTCCACTGAGAGGAATAGTCATCATCATCCTCTCAAAAAAAATTCCAAACCATGATTGGCATACTGCTCAAAGCAAAGTGACAAATATCAATATGAGAGATATCACCATGGCTTGGATCAACATCTGATTTAGGTTGCTCAAACTGAACTCCCTGTTGTGAGGTTGTTTGGTTGCCCTTGTGAGGATAGGAATCATCATCATCATGATCATCGTCATGATCATCATATAGCCATTCATGCATATGGCTTGTATCTTCCATTAGTTGATTAGCCGAATCATCTAGATAGGATGATGGGCTTCCCCAGGTGGGTTGGTCTTCATAGAAAAATTATGGTGAAGTTAGTTGATGGTTTGAATAGGATGGTGAGGCATACTCTGCTTCAGACCCAATGGAATGGTCTTGATGATTGTAATCTTCAACGACATGCGGTGGAACTTGCAATCATGTAGTAACCAAATCGATGAGCTCTTAAAGCCTCCTGCCATGTTCAACATCCTTATCATGAAGTTGTTGGACTTCAGAAACAATGCTTTCAAGATTCGTCAATTCCGCCATGTACTTTTTTTGGAAACCTGCTATATCAGACCGATTCACTTGGACGAATCCTTGTTCAACATCTTGAAGTATACTTCTGATGCGTTTTGCAAACTTAGTTTCTACTTGGAGATGATGATCCTGCTTACCTAGTAGTTGTCAAAGTGGATCGTCTTGTTCTTGGGGTTGAGGAGATAAGTAGGAGTTTAGTGCATCATCACTTTCTCCAGCTAGCTCCACTATTCTGATCAGTTCTTGATCCCATGATAACATGGAAGTTGAGGGTTGATAGTCCATCTCCTTTGCTGAGGCATCTTCATATGATGAAGGTGAGGGTGAATATAACTCAAAGAGTTGGAGTGTGCGACTTTCAATTATTTTCCAATAGTCAAAATTATAGAATAATTTGGGAGTGCATGTGCATAAGATAACTTGCCTTTCTGAAGCAAGGTCCATAGCTATAAAAGTATAAGAAAAAGGAAAGTTATTCAGTATATATGAACAAATATGTGTAAAACAAAAAAGAAAACTATGCATATGTATATACAAACTTATTGATGATAGAATAAAATCTTTGGGTGTGTAAAAGTAGAAAACCACTCTCAAGAAACGATGCCCAAAAGTTGATCGGCTCCCAAAGGAGGGTCAGACTTAAAATTTATAACCTGAAACCTTCAAGGACCTCGCAACTTTAACACGAGGTCAAAGTAGATATACGGGGTTGAACACAGGGATGTGGGAACATTTAGGATGCTTAAGATCTTTCTCTTAATTCAGCTAAGCCAAACCAATAGTTGATATAAGTATGGAACTAGAATTAGTCCAATAAAATGTCACGGAATAATACAAAACAAAGTAAAGAAAACAAAATAGAGTCTGTCGGATTCTACTAATCAAATAGAAGGAGTTCATGGCTATGTAACCACAGGTTGGGCAGTCTATGCACCCGTTCTCGAGTGTAGACAGTCTTCAAACACCTCAGCAAGCAACCTACATTCAAACATAGTACATACTATGGTATTTGTTCCTGTGGGGTCATCCCACTCACTTTCGCACAACGTGACTAAAACCCATTAATGATATGAGACCTCTCTTGAGGATGACAAGTCAACACCCTATAATATTATAGATACCCTTTCAGGTCTAGAATATTATGAGATGCTAGGAACATATGTGATTTGGGCAGAACCCGTTAGTGGGCCCGACCATGCTCGGATGGGCCCGGCCATGCCCAAGTCTACGATTCTGTATAGATCACCTTGAATCGTCCTCCTTTTAGATTCCAATCCAAACTACCTTCTCTTATCTATTTCTATAATGAACCTATCAATATAGGAAGAAATAGAAGTTCTAGCAAGAAATAGATCAACCAAACTAGCAATCAACACCAGAAAGAGAAGAAAAAATAGAAAACATACTAAATCAAGAATAAAACTACTTGATTAAGGCAAAAGTACATAAACATGCCTAAAATGGGCTACATAGCCAATAAGGAGCTCAACTAGCCATGGACAAGCATAGTTGACACTGAAAGAGATGGAAGAACATCCTTTGTATAGAAACTGAAGAGAACAATAGAAGAAAAGAGGAGAAGAAGAAATTTAGCCCATAGAGGAGAGGTAGATCTCGCTCCTTAGCCTCCAAATGGGCCAAATCTCATCTTTGGGTCGTCCTCCTTAGTCTTTTAAACTCATTATCCTCCTTTCTCTTTGATTCCACCCCAAATAATAGCTTGGTGGATGTATGGAGGTGGAGGATGGTTGGAATGGTGGGAAGTGGGTGAATGGTGGTGGAAAATGATGGTGGATGGAAGAAAACTGAAGAGATAGGTGTAGGATCAGCACTTCAGTCCTTTCGGACCTTGGAACTCTCCCACAAGGCTCTGGGAACCAAAAAGTATCAGAACTACAATGTGGAACCTCTAAATGTTTGGAATCCCCTCCAGGTAATGAGAGGTGTGTATTTATTTATAAAGGTGGAGTGTATTTGATAAGTGGTCATGACACATATCCCGGTCGATACACTTATCTCGGCATGACTGTGCCAGGGGGTAGTGGTTGATATATGTCATGATTGAGATGATTGTCATGGGCGTAGAGTTTGTAGCAGTCGAGATGATTGTTGTGGTCGAGACTGTTGCTGGCACTTGTCCTCATCCCGGCTGTGCCAGGCCCGGCACGACCATGCTGAGTGTAGCAGTATCGATAGGTATTGCAGTCAAGGAAGGTGTCACGAGTGAAACAAGTGTTGCGGTCGAGGCAGGTGCAACTGTCGAGACAGGTTTCATGGTCGTGACAGGTGCCACAGTTGAGGTAGGTGCAGTTGTCGAGACAAGTGTCACGGTCGCAACAGGTGTCACGGTCACGACAGGTGCCGCGATCGAGGCAGGTGTCGCAAGCGAGATAGGTGCAGTTGACCCTTGAACTTGGCATGACTGTGCCAGGCATCTTGATCGCTTTAGGTGGCGCGGCCGCGTCAGGTGTTGTGGTCGCGACGGATGGAAGCCTAGTTGCTGCAAAAAGCATGTGTTGAGGAGAAATCTTGGAGAATAGATGTTTTTTTTAGATTTGGTACCTACATGTGCCAAAATTGACTAGTTGAGCGACTTTATCTCTGAAAGATATATAAATTATGAAAAGATAAGTTTCTAGAGTTATTTTGGGCATAATAAAGCTATGATGATACAAAACCATAAATAAATTCTTAGCATAAATGCCTGAATTTGGGTGTTATCACTAGGACATCTCACTTGTGTACAAGAGACAAATCTCATTTCCATCACTCACAGTCTATACCCATGTGTCAAAGTCACCCAATCATCACCGTTATAATAACTCATGTTTCAGGACTGCGTTTGATGGTGTCAAAGTGTACCCAACGACATGTGATGAGTGTAGTGATTTCAGTTCTAAGAACCACAACCACCACCATCATTGTGAGATATGACTATGACTTTCATGAAAATGGCATCCATGTGTCTGTCTCACGGTGATTCTGTACAATACATTGTTCTCTAACATATATTTGTTTTCTTGGTTTGATATAGCCATATCGTGGCTAATGAGATTATGTTAATAACTGGTCCACACTTTGATATTATGTGATATTGTTATCTATCAACCTTCCACAATAACAACTAATCAGGGACATAATAAGAATATGCATATGTACTCTTAAGATATGTATGATCTCATTTCCCCAAGTCACATACTTGAAGACATACGTCATTGAGTAATATTATTCCTTAGACATTTATAATGTTACATAATTATCTCATAACTTAATTAAATAGAATAAATTGGAAGGTTGCCTTCATTTATTAATAAAATTATTTATATTTATTCCATTATAATCATCACATGATTGTCTCTATGGGCATACATATCGATAGACTCCCACTTGCACTTAGAGCCAATCACCTATGAATCATATTCCAAGTGATCTAACATGTTCTTTATGCTTCTATTGTGAAAGTGGTTTTGTCAAGGGATCAACAACATTATTTTCAATTGGTACTTTGTAGATTTTCACATCTCCTTGTTGCACGATCTCTAATATGAGATGGAACTGCCTTTGTATATGCTTTGAGCACTGATGTGATATGGGTTCCTTAGCTTGTGCAATAGCTCCATTGTTGTCACAATACAGCTCGATTGCCTCGCTGATGCTTGGAACGACCTCAAGTTCTGTGATGAACTTGTTGATCCAAATAGCCTCCTTTGTTGCATTTTATGCAACAATATACTTGGCCTCTATTATAGAATCAACAACTATTTCTTACTTGGAACTCTTCCAGCTTACAACTCCATTGTTGAGGCAAAACATGAATCCTAATTGTGACTTATAATCATCTTGATCAATATGGAAGCTTGCATCGGTGTAACCCTTTACCACCAACTCTTCATCTCCATCGTAGAAAAAGAACTGATCCTTAGTCCTTCTCAAGTACTTGAGGATGTTCTTCATGGCTATCTAGTGAGCATCACTTGGATCTGACCGATATATGCTCGTCATGCTCAAGGCATACAAGACGTCTGAATGGGTATACAACATTGCATGCATGATTGATCCAATTTGTGTGGCATATGGAATCAACCTCATGTGTTCCCTCTATACAAAAGAATTGGGACATTGAGCTCTAGAGATGGGGACACCGTGATGCGTAGGCAAGTTTCCTCTCTTTGAGTTCTCCATGATGAACCACTTCAATAGTTTGTCAATGTATGTTCTCTGACTTAATCCAAAAAGCCTTCTACATATATATACATATATATATATATATAGTTATAGTTATCCCCAAGATGTAGGATGCTTCTCCCAAGTCTTTCATAGAGAACATATTTCCAAGCCATGTCTTTACCTTTTTTAAAGTAGGGATGTCATTCCCCATCAATAGTATGTCATATACATACAATATGAGGAATGTCACTATGCTCCCATTAACCTTCTTATGCACACAATGTTCATCTTCATTTTGAACAAAGCCAAATTCTTTGATTGTCTCATCAAAATGAAGATTCCAACTCTAAGATGATTGCTTCAATTTGTAGATTGATCTTTGTAGCTTACATATTTTATTTGCATCCTTTAGATTTATAAAACCCTCAGGTTGTGTCATGTACACATCCTCGAGAAGATTTCCATTAAGGATTGTAGTTTCAACATCCTATCAAATTTCATAGTCATGACAAGCTACAATGGCAAGCATGATCCTAATGGACTTAACCATGGCCACTGGAGAAAAGATTTTGTCATAGTCAACACCTTGAACTTATCTTAAACCCTTTGCAACCAATCTATCCTTATAGGTTTGAACTTTTCCATCCATGTAGGTCTTCTTCTTGAAGATCCACTTGCACCCTATGGGTTTTACCCCTTCAGGTGGATCCACCAAAGTCCATACTTTGTTGGTATATATGTATTCCATCTCAGATCTCATGGTCTCAAACCATTTTTCAAACTCTGGTCCCTCAATAACATCATTATAGGATATTGGCTCATCATCTACAACCAATTCGCTGCCTTCATGAGTTATAAGGTATCCAAATCTTTCAGGATCAAGGTGTGTCCTATTAGATCTACAAGGTTCTTGTGTAACTTGAGAAATTTGAGATTCCACAACATCTTGTGATTCTCTTTGTTCCTCTTGTTCATCTATAGGTTCAATGTTTTCTTGTTGGTCTCAAACTTCTTCGACTTCCACTTTTCTCCCACTGATTCCTTTGGAAATGAAATCCATCTCAAGGAAAGCATCATCTCTAGAAACAAACACTTTGTCGTCAGATTGGGAATAAAAGCAACATCCTCTTATTTCTTTAGGATATCTAATAAAATAATATTTATCAGATCTTGGACCAAGCTTATCGGAAAACATTCTTTTAACATAAGCTTCACACCCCCAGATCCTCATAAAAGACATATTGAGACACATCCCATTCCATAACTCATATTGTGTCTTTTGAATTGATTTAGATGGTACTCAATTTGGTGTAAACACGGCAGTTTCAAGAGCATACCCCAGAAGGTAGTCAGAAGCTTGGCTAAAATCATCATTGATTACACCATATCTAGTAATGTGTGATTCCTTTTTTCTGATACACCATTATACTGAGGTGTTCCAAGTGGAGTCCACTGAGATACAATCCTATGGGCTCTAAGAAGGTTCTCAAACTCTTGGTTTAAGTATTCTCCACCTCGATCAGAATGAAGTGTCTTAATACTTTTACCAAGTTGGTTTTGTACTTCATTCATAAATTCCTTGAACTTTTCAAGAGTTTCTGACTTATGTTTCAATAAATAAACATAGCCATACATAATAAAGTCGTTAGAGAAGGTTATGAAGTTTTTGATACCCACCTATAGTGGTTGTTCTAAAAGGTCCACACACATCAGTATGTATGAGTCCTAATATATCACTATCCCTTTCATTGTTACCAGTGAAAGGGGTCTTATCCATCTTGCCCTACAAATAAGATTTGCATGTCTCTATTGATTCGAAATCAAAAGAGTCCATATAACTATCTTTATGGAGTCTAGATATGTGATTGTCATTTATGTTCCCTAGATGACAATGCTAAAGGTATGTTTTGTTTGAGTTGTTGAGTTTTAGTCTTTTGGTATTAATTTTATATACATCTATCTTTAGATCTAACAAGTAAAGACCATAAGACATTGGGGTACTACCTTAAAATATCTCATCTTTTAAATAGAACATCAACCATTTTTAATATGGAATTTGAATGCATCCTTGTCTATACAAGATACAGAAATGATGTTTCTATTTATAGAAGGTACATAATAGTAGTTCTTAAACTCTATTACAATCCTTGTGGGAAGAAATATATTATAGGTTCCAACTACGCTGGTCGCAACTCTTTCTCATAAGCAACTCATAATTCGACCTCACCTTTTCCCAAAGTCCTACTTCCTTTCAGATCCTACATATGAGAACATATGTGAGATCCACATCTGGTATCTAGTACCCATGATGATGAAGTAGATAGATTTATCTCAATAATGTATATACCTGAAGTGGAGATCACCATCCCCATCTTCTTCTTCTTAAATGCCTTCAAGTACAAGGGATAAGATCATCTTGTACTTTTCTTTCTCCTTATCTTAAGTGTTGAAGATGTGGATTTAGGCTTGACCTCTGAACTCTTCTTAGTCTTGCTTTGATCCTTGGACAGAGCTCCACTGATCACCATTACGGGCTTATCCTTCTTCAAATTTTCTTCAGCATGAATCAACATGGCAAGCAAGTCTAACATCTTTCTAGTTGTATTATTCACATGATAATATGTGATAAAGTGGATATATGATTTTGGCATAGTCTTTAGAATCATATCAATGGCCAACTCTTGGCTCAAGGTGAATCCCAGTTCTTCAAGATAATACACATGTCCGATCATATTGAGCACATGTTCCCAGTTCTTCAAGATGATACACATGTCCAATCATATTGAGAACATGTTCTTCTACTGAGGTTCCCTCTGTCAGCTTAGACTCAAGCAGCACCTTCAGGATATCATCCCTTTCATGCTTTGTAAGACCAAGTTTTACTTTCTTAAGATGGGTTACCATCTCAAGAACACTCATGTCTTCACATTGCTCATGCAACTCATAGTTCATGCAACTAAGCATAAGGTACTTTATCTCTAAGGCATTATTGGCATGCTTTCAGTAAGCATCTACCTCTTCCCTAAGTGTGTCAGAAGCATGTATTTCTGGAACTAGTTTATCAAGGACGTAGATCCTGCACTCTTCATTGAAAACCCTTCTCAAAGTCCAAAACGAGACATGGAAATTTCTCCCTTCTAGTTTGTCCTTCTTCAGGACCAATTGCAAATTGGATTTGTTTGTCATTTGATTCTATAAGAGAAAATTTGCATTTGTCAAAAACCTTTTTATTTCATTTGATTTCAAAATTTTGACGATATTAGTTAGGTCTTTAATTATTATTGCTCCCACTATTTTATTCAAATTAATAGCCCTCAATATCAATTTGGAATATTGCAGAGTACAATATTATAGTGGGCCATATCCAATATAATTAAACTGTGGCCCGATCAACACCGCAAAACATAGTCATCCATCAAGGTAGGCAACTCTTGTCAATTATATCATATGTAATTTTGGAGAGATGATATGCACAACTCATTGCCATAATCATCTGTATGCTTCTGGACCCAGTCACTTTAAGAATCATTAGTCAAGCCTGACCCAAAAGTCGATACAATAATAATGCACCCTACAGAGGCAGAACCTACATTATTACTATCACACTTCCATGAAGATGATGCACCTCGCGGAGGCGAAACCTACGATTGGTCGATCAAGCTTTTCATGTGTGCCACTTTTGGAAAGCATATACGACTTTGATATTTTATTTGAGGGAGTTTGTATAAATACATATACTTTATCCGATCACCACATATATAGTATGTATCATATATATACTATTTTCCACAACGAAAACATGCCATAAATGAAAGTGATGGTTACAGCTAGCCTAATGTGATCCCTTAGATCCAAAAGGAATTATGTCATTTAGGTCTATAACTCTATATCACATGCAGAAACTCATTGTTGATGAAGATATGTGCTTGACAATCTGGGTTGATCGGTTCAACTCTTGAAATGATCGACTTTCCTCCTAGATAGTTGTTAGGTTGTCTCACTGGTCATCTACATCCATCGATCCATCATCTGTTGGCTCCTCCAATGGATTGGTCGGTCCACCAGCCAATCAGCTTGTCCACCATATCCTCCATAGTCCTTCAGTCGGTTAGCTCATCTTTGGGACATCTTCATCTTCATCATAATAGGAAAGTAAACTATCCTACTTTTAGAGAATTATTGAGAAATCTCGAGTTAAATTCGAGGGGAGAAAGAGTAGGAGATAATTAACTTTATATTGGGAAGATAAGATAGAGGCTCAGTATGCAAATCGAGATAACGGATAAAACAACCACACAACCATGCACAAAATTTAGGAGTTATTGGTTGTAATCATGCTACACATCCACCATCAAAATAGCTTTTAGGGAGACACATGAAAATTGCATATATATATATATATATATATTAGTTTGGGACTATCGTGGTATTTTATTTGACAAGATATTATTCACATCGCATGTAATAATAGAATGAAAAAAAACCAAAATTTGATCATATCAATTCTCCTGTAATGTAGTAAATTGACGTTCGCTCTATTACCACTATAGGGAAATATGGCTACAGAGTAGGCAGCGGAACCAAAAAAATTATCTACCATATTCCCCATAACCAACAGCTACTTCAATAACTATAAGATGGAAAAGATGGTTTCAAGGATATACATGGTCCCGGAGCAAGTCCAATGACAATTCTCATCGTTGTAGATGCGCAACTCTGAATCCTGGTTGCATTGGGACTCGTTGGACTAATGCGCCTTCTTGATCTGCACCATGGACTGCAACCATGAACCTTGACTTCTTCAAGAGCTCCTCTAGTCACAGACTACTGGTTGACGTTGTCCTCCTAGAGGAAGACAACATCCCTCCACCTCTAGATAAGTCCAGATGGATCGCTAGAACTCCTATCATCCTACTAGAAGGAAAAGGAAGGAGTTGTCCCTCCTGTTGGTGTACTAGTCACCAATTTGCTCTCCCACAACAATGATCTCAGTTGTTCTCTCCCTTGCTATCCCTCCCTAGTCGGGTAGGACTTTCTTGGGCTCGCATGGTTACCATAACCAAAGAGGACAATGTTTGTTAGAGAAATTAATTCTCAATTTTCTATGTTGTGTTTTGGATAGCCCCTAGTACCCCTCTATTTATAGGTGGGGTTTGGGTCTAGGTTCCCAATCGATGTGGGAGTGAAAAGGACCGAAAGATCTTAAATTTCAGAACATGCGACCACTGAAACGTTGTCTGACACACCAGATGGTCGTCTGGAATGTGAGATGGTCATCTCATACTTTGAGATGACTATTGTGTAGTTTCCCAATCGCATAAAAAAATGGAAATTTGATTTTCATTAATGTTAGACATTAATTTCCTTGCATAACAAGTAATATGCAAGCGAAACAAACTTGGAAATATCTATAACCTTCCTTTAGCCAAACTAGACCATCTCACCCATGCGAGACGGCTATCTCGGTCACCCAGACAATCGTCTTGTGACTCGAGTCGAGTCAGACAATTGGGTCGGTTCATATTATAGCTATTTTCAACTCGAATCAGGCTTGACTCCCCATACGCTCGTCCCAACACTTGAGACAATTGTTTGGAACTCCAGACAGCCTTCTCAACACTTGATATGGGTGTTTGATAGTGTAAGAAGCCTATATGTTGCATGAATCAAACACCTAAATACTTTAATACTTAATTCAAATTTTATTCAACATTAAACTCCTCTTGTAGGTCGAGACCTATCTGTGTGACCCCTATAGGTCCCATATTACGTTGGTAGTGAATGTCCATAAAAACTTATGATATCATAAGCAATGAGTGGTGCCTAGTCACACATCAATGCTACCCAAGTAAATGGAAAGTTGGGGAACAACTTCAACATACAATTTGTGTATGGTGTTTCAGTTCTTGTATAGTTCCTTTGTCATTGATGTCCATATTGAACTCGAGGCATGGAGCACTCACCCTCTTTATCATCCAATCTTGTTTCTTGAACCCGAGCAGACTGTCTGAGATATATGTAAGCTCAATATCACATATTGACTCACATGTGCATTGTCATGCATGTCTCAATCTTGCTAATCAAGAGGCCTAGGACATCACACTCCAGTAGGAGGGACAAATCTCATTTCTATCACTCACAGTCTATCCCCATGTGTCAAAGTCACCCAATCATCACCGTTATAACAACACATGTTTCAAGATTGTGTTTGATGATGTCAAAGTATACCCAATGACATGTGATGAGTGTAGTCATTTCTGGTCAAATAACCACAACCACCACCATCACTGTGAGAGTTGACTATGACTTCCGTGAAAATGGCTTCCATGTGTCAGTCTTACAGAGGGTCTGTCTGATACACTACTCTCTAACATGTATCTATGTTCTTGGTTTGATATAGCCATATCGTGACTAAGGATATTATGTCATCAACCAACCCACAATCAGATCTTTTGTGTTATTGTTGTCAATCAGCCTTTCACAATAACAATCGATCAGGGACATAATGAGAATATGCATATGTACTCCTAACATCTGTCTGATCTCATTTCCTCAAGTCACATACTTGAAGATGTACGTCATTGAGTAATATTATTCTTTAGACATTTATAATGTTACATAATTATCCTATAACTGAATTAAACAAAATAAATTGGAAGCTTGCATTTATTTATTAATCAAATCAATTACATTTATGCCACTACAATCATCACATGATTGGCTCTCTGGGCATACATACCAAGAGTACCATGGTGGACGTCGTTGTTATCCATGTCGAGAGGAGTGTTGGAGGTGTAGTAGGTCACCATCTAGGTTGTGCGGGCTCACGTGAGGAACCACGACTTTAGGGAGTTTGGCGTGCCCTAGCATGAGAAAAGGGAAGGGATGGAGTCTAATGACTATGTTGCCCCTGCCTTCATGTTCAAGAACCAAGAGTGGAGAGGTCTTTTTCCCCTAATAAGGAGTTAAGGCAGATTAGTCTTGGATAAGGTAAGTCATGCTGACCTGGAACATTTTCATTGGTCTACTAATGCTAATTTTGCAATAATTATAGAAACTTCTAGGAAGCTTGAATGAAAATAAGTTATATATGAAAATTGATCAGAAAAATGAGAGGAGATATTATCATCATTGCTAGACCAAATATGAATTAGGGTTCTTAAAGTCATTAGATTAATGAACATGGAGGTTAAGGTTTCAAAGCATGACTCTAATGATAACATGATAACAAGAAAACCCAAACCCTAGAATAGGACCAAGTAGGGTTTAATATGATTAACATGGTGGTGGTACTTTAGGATTTATATACATGTAGATATAATATGATTGTTTGGGTTCAACTTTGTTGATTAGATTGCTTGAATGTACTTGAAGTGTATTCTACATAGTAATATGCATGGCTCGCCATAAAGGTATGTGGTTATACCTAAGACTACTTGATTTAGTTTCTCGATGTTTTTGAAGTTTGCCAGATGGATTGCAAATTAAACAATTGCTTGTTTATTTAGTTCTTGTAAACTATAAAGTCATTATGGATATCACATTATATGGACATGACTATCTTGAATCCTAAGCCACCTCTGGATCTATGATATATATGAAAGGTCATCGGAATGAATAGGGGGAGACATCAAAGGTCACCCGCCTGAATATGGCGAGAGAACCAAAGGTCTTCCGCCTGAATAGGGGAAGACTATGTCCTCTTTAAGGACAATACCCCAGAGGGGTTTTGCAGAGGTTGGATAGATCAAGGTTGAGTAATTATATAACCAATATTTTTTGTGATTTATGTTATTACACTAAATGTGAATATTTTGTTTCCCCCACAAACTAGTATAACTTATTATACTGACCGTGTTTTGTTTCATGAAGTTTTAGGTATATGATGATATACATGATAAGGGACATGAAGATAAAGATGAAGCTGTGTGAAGGAATTAAAGTTACCAAAAGGAGTATTAGATAGATTATTCTTCCCATATATTGTAATTTTCATAATGAAAGTTCATGTAAGCATTTTGCAAATAATAATTCTGAATTAATGAAATTATTTTATATTTCTTGTTATTTGACTAAAATCTAGATCCTTGGGAAAATTTGTAGGTAATGTCTCTCATCTTTTTGACTTTCCTTAATTGGGGATCACTGAAAAGTGGGGTCGTTACATTTGGTATCAGAGCATCGGATTTTCAAATAATATTTAATAGTTTATAATTTCAAATTATCTGGAAAAATATGAGGGAATCATTAGGGCATTTCTAAAGATGATGGTGTCTCGAAGGGACCACGACTGGGGATTGGTTAAATTTTCCTCCACACCGCTAGTCAACTTACGAGGACTCCCGGAGTTGTGCATCCTACCTGGACAAAGTCAAAAGATTTTGCCTTAAGTAAAATACCTTTAGGCTTTCTTCTCATCTCATTCATCCACTTCTCATCCTATTTCTTAATGAACCCTAAAAGGAACTTCTATCCTCATCTAAAGTTAGGGTTTCTAAAAAGAAGTAGGATTAAGGCATCCTCTGCCAATTAATGTACATGTAATATAGAAATGATAATATATATGTAATGTGGAAATAATAATGTAAGTGTGATGCAGAGATAATGATAAAGTAAATTTTATATGGGGTTTTCCTAGGAGGCTAACCATAGATGGGACTATGGTTGGTTTATAAGAACCCTAGGGGGTCAAGGGACATGGAAACCCTCAGAAGTAGGGTGTAGTCTCTAACCCTAACACTAAAACCCTAATCATGAGAGATGAGAATAGTATAGTGATCCTAACCATGCAAACTTGATCAGGGTAAGAGGAAAGAGAAAATATAAATGGGTTTTAGTGACCCACTCTCCCATGCATAAATGGGGAGATGTTCATGCATGATGCATGTTGAAGGATTTGAATATACATGAGAAATATAAGTAAGTAATGGTCATACATGAAAATGAAAATATGAATATAACTTCCTCATTACCCTAATGCTCTCTGGATGAATAAAGAATACACGCAACAAGTGAGTATGCTATTAAAACTATCCCCAGGGAGTGGGTATATTATTGAAAGTGCCCCCAGTGAGTGGGTACATCATTATGGTCACCCCCAGCGAGTGGGTAGAGTCAAAAAATGGAGCAGCAAGGTTTGAGAAGTTATAATAAAAACAATGAATAAAGATGAAAATATGTAACCTTTAGGGATAATGCCCCAACTTGGGGTGGGTCAATGTAACATATCGAAATCTAGAACATATTCCTATTCCAAGATTAAGAGGTTAGAAGCCTTAGTTCCTTGGATTTAGCCAAACAGGGATAAAGATATACACATTAGTAGCTAATTGAAACCCTGACATGTTAATGCATAAATAAATCACCCTAACATGTATACATAAAACAAATATGACCTAATGCTTTCATATTAATCATAAATTAATACACAAAATAAGTCACATGTGATAATATTGATTAAGAGAAATCATGAGCATAAAAGGACTAGGTGTCCATAATTGAGAATATTGATACATAATTCAAATAAATATTAAATCAATAAACTTAATGAGATAATGATGAGATATGTCCATTATATAATTTTCTATAACCCTTTAGAACAAAGAAAATATAAAAAGATAAATAATAACTCTTTAAGCAAGATAAAGTGATAATTAATTATTTAGTATGAGAAATAGTGGTAATAATGCATAAAGAGCTAAAATTAATAAAAGAAGAAATAATTGATTAAGGCAACTTTAGATTCATTTTCTTTGGATATGTTTTGGCTTTGAGGCCAAGTTTCACAAATCTAGGATGTTAATAATCACATCTATTTTATTTAGAAAAGAAAAGGTGATTTTTCTCCAAAATATGGAATAAAATATTTAATGACTCTAAAGAGGAAACTAATCTTTGATTCATACTCTACACATTAAAATAAGCCTATGTGTGAATTTTTAATTAATTTGGAGAATCCTAGAGCCATTAATGCATGAGGAAAGAGAAAATGAGATTTGTTAATTTAAAGAATCAAAAGTCTTCAAAAAGGAAATCTAATTGTATGTTTGGATTCCTCCTATCCAAATTAGGCTGATGCCAAATTTCATCAAATTTGGAGTTTGTTGCACCCTCAAATGAAGAGAGAGAAAAGTTACATAATTATATATGTCACTTCATTTGAAATCAAATAGGAATCATATTAGATGTCACACACTCTTTTTATATAACTCATATGTGCACGTAATATGGACCCTTAGATTACTGATCATGCAGTCCAGAGGTCATCACCTACCTCTAGCCTCTCATGAACAATACCAAATAGGAAATGTGATTTTTAAATCGCAATAACTCACTCATCTCTTGCTCTTTTTCTACAATTCTTTCATCAATAGTTTCTAAATCAAAATTCACATCTTTTAAGTCATTACTCATGGGATTTCATCAAGAATTTAGGGAATACCCAAATATTAGGCAACACATTTTCGTGGCCACTTCCCCCCTCTCGCTTTCGCACACCCCCATCTATAAATAACTCTACCCAAACAATCCTTAGGCATATTGTAATCCTCCTCTCACACCAATTTCATCTCTCACTGCTATTTTGATCGTCTCCTATCGAGTTTTCCCCTCTACACTTGTGGCCCAACTGGACAACGCATTGCTTCACTGGACAACAATTGATAGTCGGGTAAGGTCCCATGATATCTTCTCTTCGTCTCATTGTTCTTACAATCCGCCATCGTCTAGTGTGGTGATTTTCCCCTTTTTGACATGTGTAGCAGACATTCTACCTCGTGGACATGGCATGTGAGAGAGAGGAAGAAGATAACCCCTAGTGACTTTCCAATACTGCCCTTGCTGATTCTTTTTTGTTTCATCATCAAGTGCGTTTTGGTCATTTAATGCCTTCTTTTTCTTAGCTTTGGGCGAATTCAAATGGACCCTTAACTGAGCATCTTGGACGCATCCTATTGGGTCAAGTCAGTCGGGCCCTCTCCCTCTCTCACGCTGATAATGTCTGCTGACGTGGCTTTTTATTTTTCTGATTGGCTAAATTTGTAAAATTCATATCTTTTAATGTAGTGGTCCAAAATTAACAAATAAATATGTTTTGGAATTTGAAAAAAATCAAGATATTTCTAATAAAAATAGTTTAAAAGCTTGATTTCCATGATTTCTATAAACAATTTTTGAGGATTTAATTAATTAATATAAAAATCCCTAAAATTGGTAACTAATTCATCATAACTCACAAATTAACATAAAAATATGTTTTCTTGATCAGGAGAGCCTAATAATTCGATTGGTTTAGGTTTTGAGTCCAAAATCTGATGTTTTCTGGAAAGGTCTAGAATTAGGGTTTCCTTACATTTATATGAATCTCAAAACCCTAATGCATGTGAATAATTAGTAATTACACAAAGTTGATCTTAGAAATAACTAGATTGGTGAAGAGTATTTGTAGGAATTTGAAATAAGGTATGCTTGCATCCCCTATTATTCCTTTTGAGAAATAACCTATTCTTATCTTTCTCTTTGTCATGTGGGCAATCAACCTACACAATATTCTTTTCTCTTTTAACAACATATTTCTTGTGGAATATCTTATTTGTTTCAGATCTTGTGATCAAGTTATTATGATGGACATTCTTTTGGACTTTACCCTATATATTGTTCACGGTGGACCTTTACTTGGTGATACATGCTCTTTTTGCCCACTTTTTTTGTGGTTTCTTATATTGTCATTTATGTGGTGACAAATCTTGTTTATTCTGACTATACTTATTACTTGCCTCTACATTAAGCATGTTATGTGATTCAGTAGCCCTAGAGTAATGTAAGTACATTGGTTTTTGGGTTATATGCTATTATTATATTTTGGGGATGGAGGTTATGTGTCCCATACTCAGGTTTCAAGTTTATGAGGTTTGGCCAACATTTTATACATTGGGGAGTTTGGTTATGTGACATTCTCTATCAGGTTTCAAGTTTATGAGGCTTGGCCGCCATTGTTATTTATATTGTTCTAGTATTATGTTCACCTCACATGCATGTAGGATGTTATTATAGTGATGGGTGTTGTGCCCAAAGATTTTGTGTGCTTTTGTGGCACCACTTTTATGATTGTTTTATGGCAAGTATTCTCCTTTTTATTCATCATTTAAAATTATCTTCTTTTATGCCCTCTTTGGGTAGTCCTTTTCTTTTCTATTGCAAGCATTCTTTACTTGATCTCCTTTTATTCCATAAATTGCTCAACTCTATTTTAGTATGAACATATCAACTTTTTGTTGATGTTATCTTATTTTTTCTTTTGTGGGATATGCTTCCAACCCCATGTGTGGGACAAGGAGAGGACAATCAAGGTGGACCTGGACCACAACAAGTGCAGTTGAAACCTTGTGGGAGACTTGCTTGAAGTTGTTAGGTGACCTCAGCTAGTCCTATGTTTAGTTAGTTTTTTATTTCATCTAACCATGTGTGGTGAAGGATAGTGATGATAACAAGTTTTGTAATGGTTAGATACATATTTAATTCTACTCATACTTTTGGTGTTATGATACATACATGTTGAATAAATTGGTCATCGTCCCTTTTGAGAAAAAATTTATGTTGGTGTTTGGTTTTGGATGTTGCCTTTTTATTTTAGTAGGGAGTGGATCCCCTCTGGGATCCCACTCCTTATAGAAAGGTATTAGAGCTAGTGGTTGTCGGTTATCTAACTATTTCAATCTTATCTCCCTTAGTATGTTTACCTTTTTCTTAGGTTTCTTATACCTAGTACCCTTGCCTTGTGTAGGAAAAACCTCATGGTGGGAGATAACTCAATTGTTGACAACCAATTCGGCTATGAGACACCCCAGAACCCTAGTTTGGGATGCCTAGGATGGATCCTATCTTTACCCATCTAGTGACTCAAGGTACTCCTCCAATCGGAAGTGGACCATCAGTAGGTCAGGAAACCCCAGTCTTTGTTGTTGCTAATGTAGGAATAGTCATCTCTCCTGAGAAAGAGTTGGCTATGTTTCGACAATTTTTTTACCAAAACTATGACATGGAAGATGAGCAACTCACACGTGCCTAACAGGCCTAAGGAGTATTGAATAATGGAATTAATGAAGATGCAACCACCCTCCTTCAAGGGTGAAGGTGAAATAGAGATGGTCGATATAGCTGATGGTTGGGTGCTAGCCATAGAGAGGACATTTGATGGTATGGCATGTCCTCTATAGGTTAGGTTTTCTTCATATGTTCTGGATGGACCCACTCAAGTTTGGTGGAACGGTATAGCAAGGACTTGTGATGTCTCTACCATGATCGAGGAGCAGTTTTTAGTGCTTTTGTGGGAAGTACATATGCATTGCTTCCATAAAGAAGAAGGAAGTTGAGTTCTATAGTCTGAAGTAGGCTCATTGATTGTTTCTATTTTTGTGCAAAAAATCTTGTTTCTTGAGAGATATGCTTCTGGACTTAGTGAAGAACATAGAGCTGACCTATATCTGCAAGGACTCAACTATGATGTGGGATGTGCTCTTATCCCAGCAGATGGTAGATAAATCTTTGGTTATGGAATCTTACCCAGGGTTTCAACCTAGTGAGCTTGACAAGAAGATGAAGTTCTCAGGTGAAGATTAGAAGAAGGATGTGTTCTATGTGTGGTGGAAATCATCCTCCAGGGAAGTGCTCTCGAGATAAGAATCAAGAAAAATATCAACCTGACTTCCGAGTTGTATGCCATCATTGTAATGGACCTGGACATATTCACCGTAGATGCCCCCATGTTCATATTAGACAAGCACTAATAAGACAACAATAACCTCAAGTACCTCCTCAAAATAATGGCAACAATAATAAAGGAAGACATGTGGAAAGACGTCTTGGAAGAGTTTTTTCTTTAGATGGTCAAGAATTCTATGATGATGTTCATGTTAAAGGTAACCCTTAGTCCCATAATTAGACTTTACAGTTATGTTTCCTTTTTGCATGATACCTTAGAAGCTATCCTTTGTACCTATAGAGTGGTTTGACTTTTTAAAATGAATCTTTAAGGGTTGGTAAATAGTTTATGTTTATATTTTGAGGACAAAACATAGCAAAATATAGAACCTAATCCTATTCCAAGATTAAGAGGTTAGAAGCCTTAGTTCCTTTGGTTTAGGAAAATAGGGATAAATATCAACATATTAGTAGCTAATTGAAACCCTAACATGTTCATGCATAAATAAATCACCCTAACATGTAGACATATAAACAAATATGACCTAATGCTTTCATATTAATCATAAGTTCAATAAAGGATGCATAAAATAAGTCACATGTGATAATATTGATTAAGAAAATAATGAGCATAAAAGGACTAGGTGTCCACAATTGAGAATATTGATACATAATTCAAATAAATATGAAACTAATAAACTTAATGAGATAATGATGAGATAAATTCATTCTAGAGTTGTCTATAACCCTTTAGAACAAAGAAGAGATATAAAGATAAATAATAACTCTTTAAGCAAGATAAAGTGATATTGAATTATTTAGTATGAGAAATAGTGGTAATAATGAATTAAGGGCTAAAATTAATAAAAGGAGAACTAATTGATTGAGGAAACTTCATATTCATTTTCTTTGGATAGGTTTTGGCCTGGAGGTCAAGTTTCACAAATCAAGGATAATAATAATCACATCTATTTTATTTAGAAAAAAGGTGATTTTCCTCCAAAACATGAAATAAAATATTTAGTGACTCTAAAAGAGAAAACTAATCTTATATTTATACTCCACACATTAAAATAAGCCTATGTGTGAATTTTCAGTTAATTTGGAGAATCCTAGAGCCATTAATGCATGAGGAAAGAGAAAATGAGATTTGTTAATTTAATAAATCAAAAGTATTCACAGGGGAAATCTAATTGCATATTCAAATAATTAGGTTGGGTGCCAAATTTCATTTAATTTGGAGTTTGATTACACCCTCAAGTGAAGAGAGAGAAATTTTAAATAATTATATATGTCACTTCATTTTAAATCAAATAGGAATCGTATTACATGTCACACACTCTTTTTTTATATAACTCAGATGCCTACATAATTTGTACCCTCATATTTCTGATCGTGCAGTCAGGAGGTCATTACCTACCTCTAGCCTCACGTGAATAGTACCAAATAGGAAATGCAATTTTCAAACCACAATAACTCAATCATCTCTTGTTCTTTTTCTAATATTATTTTGCCAATAGTATCTAAATCAAAATCTACATCTTTTAAGTCATTACTCATGTGATTTCATCAAGAATTTAGGGAATACCCAAATCTTGGGCAACACATTTTCACGGCCACTTCCCTCCTTTCGGTTTCGCACATCCCCATCTATAAATAACCCTACCTAAACGATCCTTAGGCACATTGCAATCCTCCTCTCGCACCAATTTCATCTCTCGCTACCATTTTGATCGTTGCCAACTGAATTTCCCCTATGAGCTTGTGACCCAACTTGATGGTGTTTTACTTCACCGAACGGCAATCGTTCTTTTTTTCTATTTCATCATCAAGGGTATTTTGGTCATTTCATGCCTTCTTTTTCTTAGCTTTGAGTGAGGTCAAATGGACCTTTTACCGAGTGGCTTGGCCACATCCTATTGGACCTATTCAGTCAGGTCCTCTCCCTCTCTCGTGCGGATAATGTCTGCTGGCGTGGCTTTTTCGATTTTTCTAATTGGTTGAATTTGTAAAATTCATATATTTTAGTCTATTCGTCCAAAATTTTAAAAATATATTTTGGAATCAGAAAATTATGATCTTTCTAATAAAAATAGTTTCAAAGCCTTATTTCCATGATTTTTATGAAGGATTTTTTTAGTGTCTAATTAATTAATATAAAAAGCCCTAAAATTGGTAACTAATTCATCTTAACTCTAAAATTAACATAAAACTATATTTTCTTGATCAAGAGAACCTAATAAGTCGATTGGTTTAGGTTTTGACTCTGAATCTGATGTTTCCTAGAAAGGTCTAGAATTAGGGTTTCATTACGTTTATATGAATCTCCAAAACCCCAATGCATGTGAATAATTTGTAATTAGGCAAAGTTATCTTGAAAACAACTAGATTGGTGAAGAGTATTTCTAGAGCTTTGAAATGAGGTATGTCTGCATCCCCTATATTCCTTTTGAGCAATAACTTATTTTTATCTTTCTCTTGGTCCTATGGACAATCAATATACATAATATTTTTTTCTCTTTTAAGAACATATTTCTTGTGGAATATCTTATTTTCATATCTTGTGATCAAGTTATTGTGATGGACATTCTTTTGGACTCTACCCTATATATTGTTCATGGTGGACCTTTACTTGGTGATACATGCTCTTTTTACCCACTTTTGTGGTGGTTGCTTATATTGTCATTTATGTGGTGACAAATCTTGTTTATTCTGACTATAATTTTTACTTGCCTCTACATTAAGCATGTTATGTGATTCAGTATCCCTAGAGTAGTGTAAGTACATTGGTTTTTGGGTTATGTTCCCTTATTATATTTTTGGGATCGAGGTTATGTGCCGCATACACAGGTTTCTAGTTTATGAGGCTTGGCCCACATTTTATATATTGGGGAGTTTGGTTATATGTCATTCTCTGTCAAGTTTCAAGTTTATCAGGCTTGGCTGTCATTGTTATTTATATTGTTCTAGTTCTATGTTTATCTTACATGCATGTAGGTTGCTATTATAGTAATGGGTTTTGTGCCCAAAGATTTTGTGTGCTTTTGTGTCACCACTTTTATGATTATTTTATGGCAAGTATACTCCTTTTTATTCATAATTTATAATTCTCTTCTTGTATGCCCTCTTTGGAGAGTCCTTTTCTTTTCTATGGGAAGCATTCTTTACTTGATGTCCTTTTATTCCATAAATTGGTCAATTCTATTTTAATATGCACTTACCAGCTTTTTGTTGCTGTTATCTTCTCTTTTTATTTTGTGGGGTATGCTTCCAACCCCAGGTGTTGGATAAGTAGAGGACAATCAAGGTGGAGCTGGACCAAGTGTAGATGAAACCTTGTGAGAGACGTGCTTGAGGTTGTTAGGTGATCCTCAACTAGTCCTACGTTTAGTTAGTTTTTCCTTTTATCTCACCATTCATGGTGAAGGATAGTGATGATAACAAGTTTTGTAATGATTAGATACATCTTCAATTCTGCTTCTACTTTTGGTGTTATGATACATGCATGATGAATAAATTGGTCACATCCCTTTTGAGAAAAAATTTATGTTGGTGTTTGGTTTGGGATGATGTCTTTTTTTTTAGTGGGGAGTGGATCCCCTTTGGGATACCACTCCTTACAGTCAACCCAAGAGTGGAAAGGTGACCTATGGGGGAGGCAAAACCTTAGACCTTGGGGTCAGGTTGTGGCTAGAGAGCCTAACTTTCTCCTATGAGCCAAGAAGGCATCCTAGGTTATGACCTTCCCTAGAAAAGGTAAGTTGATTAAATTAATTTAAAGATTGAGGAAACCTTAATTGTCACCTAGATTGTGGAGAATTAAGGATATAAAACATGAAAGAATATGTTGATTATAATTCTATGAACCCAAGTATGCCATCTCTAAGGAACATGAGAAAAAGTCACTATGGAAGTGGTTGATCGTATGAGACTGGTCTCAAAAAAGAAAGTTAACATGAGTTCAATGAGGGGATACAGAATGAATAATGAACATCATAAGAGATGGAGGAAATACAGTTTAAAGAATTACATATGAAAATAATGTGCTTGAAATGGTTGAAGATGTTACACCTCAAAGAAACCCTTGGTAAGGGTAGAGCCCTAGGGAGTATTAAAGGTATATGGACTAATGGGGTTAGGATTTGTTTGTTTCATGAATGTATGATCATCATGTCGGTAGGTAACAACTATGTTTGCTTGAGGCACAAGTCTCAGGAGATTGGCCACCTTTGTGATGTTCATGTGGACCAATGGATGAACATGAGAGGCACTCCCTAGATGCATAAGGATGAGATCACTCCAAAAGCACTGATACTCCTAGAGACCTCAAGGAAGTGGTTAAGGCTCATAAAACATGGGGTGTAAATGTAAAAGATGCAAAGAATTCATGTAATAATGAAAGGAGTTATGTACAAATTGAAGAGTGAAAAAAAAAAGATATTTGACTCTATGAAAAAATTATGGAATTAAAAAGTATGTATTGTTTAGAGTCATGCTGAGAATGATTCAACCTAAAATACGAAATTTTGAGGTAATGTGTGGATATATCATCTCTACTCTTAAAATGGGATGAACTTTGTGTTTAGGCTACATTCAAGTGCTTATTTCATCTCATTATGAGGGAGAGAGACTGGGTAGACATATGTTATGCTTAAAAGTGACATATGAGGATGAACATCCTAAGTTGAAAGTTTAATGACAAGGTCTAGGGTTGGAGGTGCTACCTCACCCTTATGTGAATATAACGAATAATATGTTGGAAACCAAGGTGAAAAGATAGTTACCAAGTGGAATTGAAAGTAAAAATGAAAAATGTAATCACCAAGAGATGATATCATGTAGATACCAAGGATATACCTTGAATTGAATTCAAGTACCAATCTTAGTCATAATATGGGGACTTTGAATGATTAAAGATGTATAAGTATGGTTGCTAACCCTAAGGTTTGAAACTAAGATGAGTCATCATTCACCTTAAGCTTACAAAGTTTGAATTTTAGGGACAAAATCTTTTAGGGAGGGATAAATTTTATATCCTCAATTTTGGTAAAATTTAATTATAGAAATATAAAGTCATGGTGTAATAAATAATTTTGTAGTGTTATTGTTAAATAATATTTTTAATCACCTTGTGGCATGGGTGCTTGTGGCACAAGTTATAGAAATAAAATAGATTTCTTATGTTTTGTGGTTTGCAATAATCCAATAATAAAGGAATGTGTACATGAAGTAATGATAATGGATTGTTGGAATATTGCATAACTAAAATATAAGATAATATGTGAAGTTGCCAAAACAAAATAATATGTGTGGTGTTTTAGATAATTGAAGGATAGTTATCTAGAGCTGAGAATGACAACACCATGGTTAAGGCATCAAACATGAACATTTCAATTTATCTTTTTGTATTCTTGAAATTAGTAGAGAAAGGAAGAGAACTATAGAAACTCAGATAAATAGGATAATCCATGGGATAATGGCATTATTTTAATGAGATGTTTAAAGGAGCAAGTTTTGTAATATAAAAGACTATCCAATAAATTACAAGTTACTAAATACAATTGGGAAAGGCTTTTATATTTTACCATGGAATGCAGATAATTGGTTTAGGGAATACATCAATGAGAGAGATAAAGAAGAATCTAGATTCTTAGACATAACGTATTTTCCTTATAAATTAATGGTGTGCCATATAGTAGTATGCTTTCCTTTATGAATTGTTGGTGGAAAAATTAGTAATGAGTGGAGAGGATAAATAAGAATCTAGATTCTTAGACATAAAGTATTTTCCTTATGCATCAATGTTTTCCTTCAAATGACTATGTTGATCCACCTTCATGTTCAAGCCCAAGGGTGGAGAGGCCTCTTACCCTAATAAGGAGTCGAGTCAGATTAGTAATGGATAAGGTAAGTCACGCTAACGTAGCACCTTTAACTTGGTCCAATAATTTTAATTTTGCAATAATTATACAAAATGTTGGGAAGCTCGGTTGAAAATAAGTTATATGCAAAAATTGATCAGCAAAATGAGGGGAACCCAAACGAAATATTTTTAGGGTATAAATATGCTTATAATTGCAAAAATTAGTGCAAGGATGGGTTAGGTGGTGACTAATGTATTTAAACCCTAGAATTGTACACTAATCATTTTAAATGCGCTTCCTTGAGATATATAATTGATAATATGAAATATAATGGTAACTTAACATGATTATGGTCATGATGATGATGTGGGACTTCTAAAGTGTATAATCATGCATATGAAGCAATAGGGTTAAAGATGCTATTTTGATATGTTGTTAATGATGTGAAATTGGGATGGATGATCCTTGACATGTATAATTAGGATCTTCAACGTCAATTATGTAACTTGTTATAACCTTAATGTGACTAATATGATATAAGTTTTCCCAATGCAATAACACGGTAGATACGATCGTCATCGCTACACCTAATATGAATTAGGATCTCAAAGTCATTAGATTAATGAACATGAAGGTTAGGGTTTTGAAGCATGACTCTAATGATAACATGATAACAAGAAAACTCAAACTCTAGAATAGGACCAAGTAGGGTTAACTATGATTAATATGATGGTGACACTTGAGGATTTATATACATGTAGATATAATATGATTGATTAGATTCAACTTTGTTGATTGGATTGCAATGAATGTACTTGAAGTGTATTTTGCATAGTAATCTGCATGGCTCGCCATGAAGGTATGTGGTTATGCCTAAGACTACTAGATTTAGTTTCCCAGTGTATTTTGAAGTTTGTCAGATGGATTGCAAATTAAGAGTTGCTTGTTTATTTAGTTCTTGCAAACTATAAAGTCACTATGGCTATCACATTATATGGACATGACTAGCTCGAATCCTAAACTTGTGGATCTATGATATTTATGAAAGGTCACCCGCCTGAATAGGGAGAGACATCAAAGGTCACCCGCCTAAATAGTGGGAGACATTCAAAGGTCTTCCGCCTGAATAGGGAAAGACTATGTCATGTAGACACAATACCCCAGAGGGGTTTGGCAGAGGTTGGATAGACCAGGGTTGAGTAGTCATTATTAAAATGTTAATTTTAATTATATAACTGATATTTGTTGTGATTTATGTTGTTACACTAAATGTGAATATCCCCCACATACCAGTATAACTTGTTATACTGACTGTGTTTTGTTTCATGGAATTTTAGGTATATGATGATATATATGATAAGGGACATGAAGATAAAGATGAAATCATGTGAAGGAATTAAAGTTACTAAAAGGAGGATTAGATAGATAGTTCTTCTCATATATTGTAATTTTCACGGTGAAAGTTAATGTAAGCATTTTACAAACAATAATCATGAATTAATGAAATGATTTTCTACTGCTTGTTATTTGATTAA
Organism: Alisma plantago-aquatica; assembly: GCA_963693085.1. Lineage (NCBI taxonomy): Eukaryota > Viridiplantae > Streptophyta > Magnoliopsida > Alismatales > Alismataceae > Alisma > Alisma plantago-aquatica. The sequence goes on along the minus strand of OY856409.1, from coordinate 1,743,226,362 downwards.
AATATGGATTCTTAGGAAAATTTGTAGGTAATGGCTCTCATCTTTTGGCCTTCCTTAATTGGGGGTTGTTGAAGAGTGGGGTCATTACATACAGTGTTTGATGCACAAAGGAGTCTCATCCCCTCTTGATATGTGGAAATAAAGATTCTTAAAGGATGAGAAGGTCATAGGTAAATTAGAAGTAATGCAGTTGAGCCGCTATAGTTAGGTCCTTGTGATGGATTTTTTGTAATGGTAAATAAGCAATGCTACACACACTGGTTGTATCTCCCGTTGTGCACCTCTCATCATGATTTGGGGTTTCTATACAAAAACGACCCACCATCCACTATGAGCAGTTATGATAAGAGAAAAAATAAGCAAATAAAAATAGACATAAATAATTACAAATACAAAAAAAATAACTAAAAAGTGATGGGAAGATAAATTAGGAAATGTGTATATATATAAATAAGGACTATAAAAGTAGAAAAGAAAATTATTTTACTCATAATTCTCACTTTGTTATTAATTTTTTGATGAGTCTAAAAGCATTAGATTCTTTATAAAAGATTTTTGAACAAACTGATGTTGACATACTTTGAAAAAGTAATAATACGAGAGAAATTTTTTCCTATATTTTGGGTTACATTACTTATATTTTGAATTAGAGTACATTTGCAAGTAGATATTGACATTATACTCCCAAAAAGGGAGTAATATACTTCGTAATATAGGTATTATATCTTAAACTATTGATATTATACTCAGTAGGGTTTTCAATGGGTAAGGGTAAACCTGTTTACCCTTTACCCATACCATGTAGGGGAAGGGTGAGGGTAAAGGATTTTCTTACCCTTTACTCGCCTACCCGCTACCCTCTAACCCGCTACCTTAGTGGGTAAGAGTAAGGGTAAGCCATTACCCATACCCTCTAACCCACTACCCACCAATATTTATGTATAATATATTGAATGTATGGTCATATGTTGTTTGAATCTATGTAATATTTAATTTTATTGGGTCATCATTTTAAATAATACATGATATTCTTTTCTACTTCTTATATAGTTAACTTGGTTGTGTATACAACACAGTTTTGGAGGTGCAAGACACATGTATATATTTAGTCTATGTTCCATTAAATTATTTGTGGTGTAAGGCAAACATGTATATTATAACAAGATTTAATCTTTAATGTATGATTTAATACATATGTGAGGTAGTGTTATCTATTTTATTTGTGCTTTATTTTTTGGATGCTACAACATTTTAGAGGGTATAAGATATGCATGTTTCTAAGAATAACTCTCTATGACATATTGTCCTTTAATATCATTTTAATGTATAAGTCTTAATCTACTAGGAATAATTTATTTTTTCACACACCAATGTTAGGGTACTGCCATTTGTACATGCATTCAATACAACAATTGTAGAAGATTACTTAGAAACATTTTGGATATTTAAAATCCATTACGGAACATCTTGATATTTCACTCAAATAAATGAATGTACTAGCTAGACCATTATTGTTAATATTACCACAAATTTGAAGATGACATATAAATTCCCCACTTAACCCTTACCCTCCCCATTTACCTTGTGGGTAAGAGGGTAAGGATAAGGGGAAGGTAAGGATATTGGTGGAGTGGGGAATTAGCCATACCCTTACTTGCCAGACTTGGTGGGTAAGGGTAAGGGTAAGACCTTACCCTCCCCATTGACAACCCTAATACTCAGCTAGATAAAAAAGAGGGGTATAAAACTTGTGTTTTGGGTCGAATTACACTCATATTAGGGTACAATATGAATGTAGACTTGATAGTGTCTGTAACCAAAATACAAGTATGTACCACGAAATATGAGTACTATATTTTGTTCATAATACTCTTTTCTCTAAAAGTATGTCAACATTATTCTTATCAAAATACTTTTTATAAAAAAAAATCTACTACTTTCTTTATTTCAATAAAAGATCATTACAAACTAAAAGTTATGACCAAAATAATTTATACTTTTCTCCTCTCTTTTTCTATAAATCTTTCTCTAAAGTATGTCAATACTAGTCTTGTTGAAAAGTATTTTTAGAGGAATCTAATATTTTCTATGTCAACAAAAAGTTCGTCCACGTATTAAAAGTTATGAGCAAAACATTTTAGGCTTCCTTCCTTTCCTATTTTTTCTCATATTATTCTTTCTCTAAAGTATGTCATTGAAAAATAATTCTTATAAAGAATCTATTACTTTTTATTTTAGTAAATTACCAACAATACAAATGGAGAATTATATGTAAAATAATTTAATGTACTGTATTTTTCTCTACTATAAAGTCATAGTCGTAGTGGATATAGTTGAAAAATATTTTCATAAGCACCTGCAATTGGGGGCAGTACCCGGGTGTTTCTCTCCAAGGCCCAAGTGAATGAGCAAAAAAACAACTTAAGTTGTCTAATTTTTTGTTGATTTTTAGTCGGTGAGTCAGGATGCAAAGCTGCATGGAGGCGTGGTGATGTGTGGTTGATGAGTCAGGATGCAAAGTTGTTGTAGTGGTGGCGTGTTGAGTGTGGTTGAGTGAGACCCAACTTTAGTATCTACTAATAATAGAGCGAAGTCTACCAGTCTCTTATCTGCTCATCGGTGCAGGTATTTTGCCTGCTTAGGTAGTTTTTTTTATTTCATTTAGCTGCTTAGTCTGGTGTCTTTATAATCAAGTTGCTCTTTTCACATTTTAGGGACTCTTAGTCATGCTTATCCTTACATATTTTTGGTCTTTGCTTTTAGTTACTTTTTTGCGATCAATAAGTATATGTTAAAAAATATGATTACAAGTCACTATGTCAATGTCACATTAGGTTGGGTCAAATTAAGGCTTTGTATAGAAACAGATAACATATGCTATAGTAAGGAACAATATAATTAGTTGACTGCTCATCGCTACAGGAAATTTTCCTCATACAAAGTTATATTTTTATGTTTAGATTTAGCTATTGAGTCTGTTGTCTTTGCAATCAAACCGCTCATTCCACATTCAGCCTAGGCTCAGGGGCCCTCATCCATGTTACTTTTATATTTTTAGTCTTTTTATTTTTAACAATCAATAAATTGCAAGTCACTATGTCAATATAATGTTTGGCTTAGTTTAGTTTAAGTTGTTGTATAGGAACATATGATATATGCTACAATAAGAAACAATGTAGTGTCAGTGTCTACACAATTTGTCAGAGATCTCATCTGCATTCAATGTTGCATGCTATTAATCAGACATAGAGATTATTAGTAATTTTGATTATCACAAGTACAAAATTAGGGGAAGTCACTTGGAAAATAATCAGTCATTCTCTTATCAGGTTGTATTTAAATTATAATGAGTAATAATTATGCATGTACCGTCAAAAAAATTTAAAGGAGAATGAGGTAATTTTAGTAACAAAATTTTTACCTGCTTACCTACAATAAAGCAGAATCCACCACTCTCACTTCATGCTCCTCGATGCAAGCAGTTTGCTTATTAAGCTATTTTTTTTTTATTAATTTGCTTAGTTTGGTGTCTCTACAATCAAGTTGATCATTCGACATGTAGCTAAGCCCTATTTTTGGTCTTTGCTTTAGTTGTTTTTTTCAATCAATAAAAGTATGTTAAAAAATGTGATTACAATTCATTATGTCAATGTCACATTAGGCTCAGTCTGGTTTAGGTTGGTGTATAGGAGCAAATAACATATGCTATAATAATGAAGAATAAAGTTCTCTACCTGTTCACCGGTGCAGGCAATTTGCCTATGTAGAAAGTACTTTTTATTTTTCAATTTAGTTGTTGAGTTTGTGTCTTTGCAATCAAGGTGCTCATTCCACATTTAGCCTAGGCTCAGGGGCTCTCAGCCATGTTTATCCTTTCATGTTTTCGTCTTTATTTTTAGTTACTTTTGACAATCTATAAAGGCATGTTAAAAATGTGATTATAGGTCACTATGTCATTGTCACGTTAGGCTATCTAGTTTAGGTTGTTGTATAGGAACATATAATATATGTTATTATAAGGAACCATATAGTATCATCTCTATACAATTTTTTCAGAGAGCTCATCTACAGCCCACATTACACGCTATTAGTCTGACAAGAAGAGTATCAGTAATTTTAATTGTCATAAGTTCAAACTTACAGGAAGTCACCTGGAAATAATCAAGTCATTCTCTTAGTATGTTGTATTTAAACTAATATGGGTAATAATTATACATTTACCATCAAAAAAAAAATTCAAAGGAGAATGAGGTAATTTTGGTAATATTTTTTTATCTACTTACCTATAATAAAGCAGAGTCTACCGGCCTCTCTATCTGCTCATCGGTGCAGGCGGTTTGCTTGCTTAAATAGTTTTTTTTTATTTTTCTTATTTAATTGTTGTGTTTTTTTATTTTTACAATCAAGTTGCTCATTTCACATTCGTCCTAGACTCAGGAGCTCTCAGCCATGTTTATCCTTTCTTGTTTTTGGTCTTTGCTTTTAGTTGTTTTTTGCAATCAATAAACTCGTGTTAAAAATGTGATTACGAGTGACTATGTCGACGTCACATTAAGCTAAGTCCGATTTAGATTGTTGTATAGGTACAAGTAACATATGCTATAATAAGAAACAATATAATTCTATGTCTGCTCATCGGTGTAAAAAGCTTGCTTAAGTACGAAGTTATTTTTATATTTTTCAATTTTGTTGTTCAGTTTGTTGTCTTGCAATCAAGTTGCTCATTCCGCATTCAGCCTAGGCTCAGGGGCTCTTAGCCGTCTTTATCCTTTCATGTTTTCGATCTTTGCTTTTAGTTATTTTTTGACAATCTATAAACGCATGTAAAAAAAATATGTGATTACAAGTCACTATCTTAATGTCACGTAAGACTGAGTGCAAATTTGTGACGTCCCTGGATTTTGGCTTCTCCAAACCCCATAGGGATGAGAGGTCAAAATCCGAAAACATCATCCAATCATATCAGAGAGCGATGCGGAAGCATAATACGCATACATGAACATACAACCATAACATACTCAACATTCAACATACATATTTATACAATATGAATTATTACAAAATGATTTACAGTTACATATTGAATGAAAATTCTACAAGTCTGAACATGTATGCTAACAGGATCTTAGACAATAGGTACAACCAAGACAACTGCTCACTTCCCGTCTTTTATCCCAAGCTAGCTCTGAACCTAAAACATACGTGAAACAACGAATCAACACACAAGGTGTTGTGTACATGGGTATAAAGATACATATATTTATGGCTTTCATAATTTTGAAAAAGATTTGCAGGAGGAAAGAAAATCATATAAAACACTTCTTTATTAAGCGAAATACGCCAATTTAAGTCATTTTCCTAGATGAATTGCATTATCAAGGTGGACTAGTACCAAAACATAAATATTGGGCCCATCCCCGTGTACTAAGTACTCTAGGGAAACTCCCCGTACACCGTGTGCTCTAGGGAGGTGTACTAGCCAACATTAATCCATTCCCTTGTAAGGGGGATAATGAACACCTTAAATAACTACAAAGCATCTACTTATCATTTATGTTTACAAGTGATAAAACATCGAGTACTATATAGTGCTACTACATCCAATATTTGCAAATAGAAGAGAGCATACATACATATCATGATTGCAAGTAAGAAAACCATAGTCATATACTTTAAAAAACCCACGTACCTGAGTTCAGAGATTCCTAATTTTCCTGGACCATCTACATCACTGGTCATCACCTGATTAATAACAAAATCATATACTATCATTAGGTTCACATCATCATTAACCCTATTTATATCTATTTTAGGGTTTGCCTATCTCATTATGATATCCTCATGATTACTTGTATTCTTGCCTTATATTTATCTTACTGATGTCATGTTCCAGATTATGATTCATTATCTGAATATTAGGTCTCATATCCTTTTTGGTGCACATATTAACCCTAGTTTATATACATTATTCAAGTTAGGGTTACAACCCATGTATCAAGGTTCATCTTCTTACAACATAAATTTCGTGTACAAAACTGGTCTCATATTTACATATTATCCTTCAGTTACAGATATGAGAATGTTCTGTGAATTTCATCATTTATTGGGCATGCATGTATTAATTACATTATCTTTAGTGTTATTAGCCCTAATTAGCCATATTAATCAAATTATAGGCTTTCGTGCATCAACATGATCATATATAACATCATATGAAATATAAACATGATTATAGACTTACTGACATTTTTCCATAATTTTATATCATCATTTGATATTTATTATCTATGAAACGACCATTATAAATCTTACATGATATCACTATTATTAGTACATCAAAAGTTTGATATTCTACTTCCATATTGTTCTACGCATTTTTCTGAGAATAACGGTACCTTATTTGTATTTTTCTGATCAACAGGCCATTTATTACGAATTATCTAAGATTTCAGCATTTTGGGATATAATTACCTCATGGGCCAATCAGGAGGCAACACGTGGCATGTGCTGAGCCGGTCTGGTTCACTAACAGGTCAGTTGGTTTAGTGATCTGGGTTCAAAGGTTTTCTTGCTGGTTCACTGCCTCAGGACCTGTCTCTGACATCACCCTTTTTCTTTCTCTGCTTCGTGCGAACTCAAGCCCGCCTGAGATCTGTACGAGCGCCGCCATCGTGAAGCTTGACTCCAGCTTGCAGGTGATGGAACAACGATGCTCCTCATCCGCACCTAAAGCCACCATCACAGTCAGAGTCTCACCCCTGACCTCCACAAAAACACGGCCCTTGGGTTTTGGCTGCGGATCTCGTTCTCTGTGAGATCGCCGTCGTCTGGGTCTGGTTGCGGCGGAGAGAAGAGGCTAAGTGCCTCTTATCCTCCTCGTGCCCATCTGAAGCTCTAGAAAGCTTCGCAGCACTTGGATCCCAGGGCAGAGAGAGAGATACAACAAGTAGCCTACTGCAGACGATGAGGAGGTAGGTTTGATCTCTGCAACTCCAACTTCGACTCTGAGGATCAAAGTCCATCTGAGATCCTCCATGCGCCTACTGCAACTTGTCCCAACCCTTGGTTTGTGGTACATGATGGTGGAGAGTCTAGACCCAACTCTCCTTCTCCGGCGGCTGTACTGGTCTCCGTAGATCCTAAACAACCAGTCCCCGATTCATGTACACCACCTCGTCGATGACTTCCTCAATCCGATAATCTTAACTACCTAGAAGGCTCTAAAGTTCACCTCTGCTCCTCCACCTCCAGCCTATGGTTGACACGATGGTTGAAGAGGGTAGGGTAGTGAGGGATCAAACTCTTTGGATTCAGGACTAAAGGGTTAATGCGAGAAGCCTTCATATCTGGGTAGTCTGTAAAACAACAGCCAGTCTGAGATATCTGGCAATTAGTTCCTTGATCCGAGGTTTGTGGGCGTCGCTGGGATGGGTTGAGACTGCTTCCTCCGTAGAAACAGGAGGTGCGAGACGTAGTCTGCATTCTCAGATTAATTTAGGAAGTTGCAGTCAGATTGGGTCACGCTGCCAAGCTTTGGGTTGTTCCCAAGCAAAAGGATGATAACCCAGTGTGACACCAAAAAAAAATAACTATCATAATCTGTATACTAGATGATTAAAATACCAAAGTTTGACCATTTCTATTTCGTTCAATGTCTTCAACTGCAATTCATTATATCTAAATATAGGAACCACCTATTGTCTTTGAATTTTGGGACACGACTCTTACATTGTATAATCTTCTTAAAAGATTGATACCAAAGGTCATTTATGATCATGTACATAAAGTCTTTAGTTAAGTAACATTAGGGATAGGCGTAGAGACCTTAAAATTAAATTTCTATTAATCACCAAATCATGGTTAAACAAGTCCATAATTTATTTTTATTTTTATTTTTTATCCTAAAACACTTAATAGTTCATCAATTGACCATATGATACCTCAAGGTCTATCACTAATTCATATTATTCGAGGTACTTCATCAAATACTATATGAAAAAATAAAATTCTAAAATTAGGGTCATCACATTCACCCCACCTAATAAGGAATTTCGTCCTCGAAATTCAACTAATCTCATCCTTAAGAGGCTATTTTGGGGTCGAATTTCATATACATCATTATTTCTTAGGTTCTAAGACCACCATAGTTGCATACACTCTAATTTCTCATCTTAGGGTCTAGAGATTCTTGGGTGTGTCCACCCCACCTAATATATGTGCAAGCATCATTTAAAGTCTTAGTCATAACATGACCTTATGATATCTTAGGATTACATCACCCCTAAGGATACGGGTTTTGTTCCTACTTTTAATGTTCAGGAGGAAATTCGTTTATTAGCCATGATGTTCAGATCATTCAAATCTAACATCATTAATATGTTTTATGATCAACATCTTACAATGATTTTAGAATTAGAGGAGATTTATCTTCATCCTTGATATTGAGGTTTTTCTACATAAGAAGGGATTACGCAACATGTTTGACAATTAGGTTTTCACCCTATGGTGTGATATTCATACTCAACTTAGAAGCATACATTGAGAAGGATCAAAGTTACGAACTATATTTCTGATCATATATCCTATGATCCAAAAATATCTTTATATCAAGTTCATGAGTTCTTCTTTTTTTTGCATGTATTATGTGAAGGGAGAAAAGAGAATATACTAAGATTATCCCATGATCTCAACATCATATCTTTCATGTTTCATATGAAGGGGAAGAGAATATTTTAAAGTCAAACTTATCATGATTTCAATCTTTGGTACTACATGTATGATATGGGGGGGGGGGGAATATAGAATAGGTCAAGCTTATACGAGTGACTCCTCATATATAAATCATCTACATAGCTCAAGTGAGGTTTCTATCATCATATATTAAGAAAGAGAAGAAGAAGGGAGAACATGTATTTTGAGTATCTTTTGCACAAAGCATCATACTCTCATAACTAGAGTTCATATATTACCTCACTTGCAATTGATGATGAAATCCACAAAATATGTCACTCCAGCTAGGACCTAACTCAGCCAAAGGATTGACTTTATCATATGGGTCATCTACCCATCCTTTTCTTTTACCCAATTCTCACATCTAGATTTGAATCATGCATAAGGGCTCAACTCAACACTCAAGAGTAATCTAGTGTAGGACATTTTTTTAACACATATCTCATATATTGGAGGCTAGGTCTGATGACCTTCTCCCTGTGGGTCTTACTTCTCTAGAGTTCACCACATATCTCATCCTACCACTAGACATCCTCTGTGTATAGGAGCTTGAGGCTCATGCACACTCATCTCTATCTTAACTTAGCTTATATTAAGTAGGAAAAGGGAATGTACTTTCATCATCACGACTTAGCATAGATCCTCCAAGAGTGGATTCGGTTCATATATAACTCAAATCTTAATAAGGAAACGTATACCATCATAGATCAACTTAGGTAAGATTATATATACTTATTTCCTCTATCTTTCTTTTGTCTATCTATCTATCACATAACCTTATGAGGCTCTAGACATCTAATCTAGATCTATTCTCTCTTCTAGACTGATGTCACTCCCTTTCACTTAGATTGCATGAACACTAACTACTCTCCAGTGTGAGAGACACATTTTATATTTACATATATATAATAAAATATTATATAGTTTTTCTCCGAGAAAGAAGACGTCAGAGAAAACTTTCGAGGCTCAAGCCGATTGGGAAATAAAACCAAATCAGCAAAATCGAGTGTCCCACACACAGTAGATAGTCTAGTGTTATGCCACCTAGTGAAATGGTGAGAACGAGATGTAGACTAGTGTAGCTACCTAGTACATATGAGCTCTATATGGAAAGGGTTTCAGACACTTGTCTATACCTAGTTCTCGAACATCTAGGTTCTAACTTAGAGGCTAAGTCAAACCTTATTCCTATAGAATAACTTACTAAGTTTCTAAGGTTTTAAAGTGAAAGGTGAGATTTAGGTTTAATGTTTTATTGTGAGCAATTGTTAGGTGTAGCTATTGTTCATGCTCTGATACCAACTGTGACGTCCCCGGATTTTGTCTTCTCCAAACCCCATAGGGATGAGAGGTCAAAATCCAAAAACATCATCCAATCATATCAGAGAGCGATGCGGAAGCATAATACGCATACATGAACATACAACCATAACATACTCAACATTCAACATGCATATTTATACAATATGAATTATTACAAAATGATTTACAGTTACATATTGAATGAAAATTCTACAAGTCTGAACATGTATGCTAACAGGATCTTAGACAATAGGTACAACCAAGACAACTGCTCACTTCCCGTCTTTTATCCCAAGCTAGCTCTGAACCTAAAACATACGTGAAACAATGAATCAACACACAAGGTGTTGTGTACATGGTCATAAATATACATATATTTATGGCTTTCATAATTTTGAAAAAGATTTGCAGGAGGAAAGAAAATCATATAAAACACTTCTTTATTAAGCGAAATACGCCAATTTAAGTCATTTTCCTAGATGAATTGCATTATCAAGGTGGACTAGTACCAAAATATAAATATTGGGCCCATCCCCGTGTACCAAGTACTCTAGAGAAACTCCTCGTACATCGTGTGCTCTAGGGAGGTGTACTAGCCAACATTAATACATTCCCTCGTAAGGGGGATAATGAACACCTTAAATAACTACAAAGCATCTACTTATCATTTATGTTTACAAGTGATAAAACATCGAGTACTATATAGTGCTACTACATCCAATATTTGCAAATAGAAGGGAGCATACATACATATCATGATTGCAAGCAAGAAAACCATAGTCATATACTTCAATAAAACCCACGTACCTGAGTTCAGAGATTCCTAATTTTCCTGGGCCATCTACATCACTGGTCATCACCTGATTAATAACAAAATCATATACTATCATTAGGTTCACATCATCATTAACCCTCTTTATATCCATTTTAGGGTTTGCCTATCTCATTATGATATCCTCATGATTACTTGTATTCTTGCCTTATATTTATCTTACTGATGTCATGTTCCAGATTATGATTCATTATCTGAATATTAGGTCCCATATCCTTTTTGGTGCACATATTAACCCTAGTTTATATACATTATTCAAGTTAGGGTTACAACCCATGTATCAAGGTTCATCTTCTTACAACATGAATTTCGTGTACAAAACTGGTCTCATATTTACATATTATCCTTCAGTTACAGATATGAGAATGTTCTGTGAATTTCATCATTTATTGGGCATGCATGTATTAATTGCATTATCTTTAGTGTCATTAGCCCTAATTAGCCATATTAATCAAATTATAGGCTTTCGTGTATCAACATGATCATATATAACATCATATGAAATATAAACATGATTATAGACTTACTAATATTTTTCCATAATTTTATATCATCATTTGATATTTATTATCTATGAAACGAGCATTACAAATCTTACATGATATCACTATTATTAGTGCATCAAAAGTTAGATATTCTGCTTCCATATTGTTCTACGCATTTTTCTGAGAATAACAGTACCTTATTTATATTTTTCTGATCAACAGGCTATTTATTACGAATTATCTAAGATTTCGGCATTTTGGGATATAATTACCTCATGGGCCAATCAGGAGGCGACATGTGGCATGTGCTGAGCCGGTCTGGTTCACTAGCAGGTCACTTGGTTTAGTGATCTGGGTTCTGAGGTTTTCTTGCTGGTTCACTGCCTCAGGACCCGTCTCTGACATCACCCTTTTTCTTTCTCTGCTTCACGCGAACTCAAGCCCGCCTGAGATCTGTACAAGCATTGCCATCGTGAAGCTTGACTCCATCTTGCAGGTGATGGCACAACGATGCTCCTCATCCGCACCTAAAGCCACCATCACAGTCAGAGTCTCGCCCCTAACCTCCGCAGAAACACGGCCCTTAGGTTTTGGCTGCAGATCTCGTTCTCTGTGAGATCGCCGTCGTCTGGGTCTGGTTGTGGCGGAGAGAAGAGGCTAAGTGCCTCTTATCCTCCTCGTGCCCATCTGAAGCTCTAGAAAGCTTCGTAGCACTTGGATCCCAGGGCAGAGAGAGATACAACAAGTAGCCTACTGCAGACGATGAGGAGGCAGGTTTGATCTCTGCAGCTCCAGCTTTGACTCTGAGGATCAAAGTCCATCTGAGATCCTCCATGCGCCTACTGCAACTTGTCCCAACCCTTGGTTTGTGGTACATGATGGTGGAGAGTCCAGACCCAACTCTCCTTCTCCGGCGGCTGTACTGGTCTTCGTAGATCCTAAACAACCAGTCCCTGATTCATGTACACCACCTCGTCGAAGACTTCCTCAATCCGATAATCTTAACTACCTAGAAGGCTCTAAGGTTCACCTCTTCTCCTCCACCTCCAACCTATGGTTGACACGATGGTTGAAGAGGGTAGGGTAGGGAGGGATCAAACTCTTTGGATTCGGGACTGAAGGGTTAATGCGAGAAGCCTTCGGATCTGGGTAGTCTGTAAAAAAACAGCCAGTCTGAGATATCTGGCAATTAGTTCCTTGATCCGAGGTTTGTGGGCGTCGCTGGGATGGGTTGAGACTGCTTCCTCCGTAGAAATAGGAGGTGCGAGACGCAGTCTGCATTCTCAGATTAATTTAGGAAGTTGCAGTCAGATTGGGTCACGCTGCCAAGCTTTGGGTTGTTCCCAAGCAAAAGGATGATAACCCAGTGTGACACCAAAAAAAACAATTATCATAATCTGTATACTAGATGATTAAAATACCAAAGTTTGACCATTTCTATTTCATTCAATGTCTTCAACTGCAATTCATTATATCTAAATATAGGAACCACCTATTGTCTTTGAATTTTGGGACACGACTCTTACATTGTATAATCTTCTTAAAAGATTGATACCAAAGGTCATTTATGATCATGTACATAAAGTCTTTAGTTAAGTAACATTAGGGATAGGCGTAGAGACCTTAAAATTAAATTTCTATTAATCACCAAATCATGGTTAAACAAGTCCATAATTTATTTTTATTTTTATTTTTGATCCTAAAACACTTAATAGTTCATCAATTGACCATATGATACCTCAAGGTCTATCACTAATTCATATTATTCGAGGTACTTCATCAAATACTATATGAAAAATTAAAATTCTAAAATTAGGGTCATCACAAAATTAGTTTGTTGTATAGGAACATATAATATATGTTATAATAAGGAACATTGTAGTATTAGATCTATACAATTTGTCAGAGAGCTCATCTACAGTCCATGTTACATGATATTATTCATATAAGGAGAGCTATTAGTCATATAAGGAGAGTGTCAGTAATTTTGATTTTTACAAGTTCAAAATTAGAGGAAGTCACATGGAAAATAATCAAATCATTATCTTAACAGGTTGTATTTAAATTATTATGAGTAATAACTATACACTTGTCACAACCAAAAATTCATAGATGGAGAATGAGGTGATTTTAATAGCAATTTTTTTATCTAGTAATCTATAATAAAACAGAGTCTACCAGTCTCTCTGTCTGCTCATCGGTGCAGGCAATTTGTCATTTAGGTGTTGTTTTTTTTAATGTTGATGTTTAGTCTATTGTCTTTACAACCAAGATGCTCATTCCACATTCAGCCCATGCTCTAGGCTCTCATCCATGTTTATCCTTTACTATTTTTAATCTTATTTTTTTGTTTCTTTTTGCAATCAATAAATGCATCTTAAAAAATGCAATTACAAGTCACTATGTCAATGTAACATTAGACTAGGTCCAATTTAGGCTGTTGTATAGGAACAAATAACACATGTTGTAATAAGGAACAATGTAGTTCTTTGTTTGCTCATTGTGCAGGCAGTTTTCCTGTGTAGAAAGTTATCTATTAAATTTTCGTTTTAGTTGTTGAGTCGGTTGCTTTTGCAATCAAGCTGCACATTTCACATTCAGCCCAGACTTAGGGGCTCTCAGTCGAGTTTATCCTTTTATGTTTTTGATATTTACTTTAGTTTATTTTTGACAATTCATAAATGCATGTTAAAAAATATGATTACAAGTCACTATGTCAATGTCACGTTAGACTGAATACAGTTTAGGTTGTTGTATAGGAACATATAATGTATGTTATAATAAAGAACGATATAGTGTCAACTTTATACAGTTTTTCAGAGAACTCATCTAAAATCCACATTATATGCTACTATTCAGACAAGGAGAGTATCCGTAATTTTGATTATCACAAGCTCAAAATTAATAGAAATCACATGGAAAATAATCAAGTCATTTATGTTAGCAGGTTGTATTTATATTATTATGAGTAATAATTAATACATTTACCATCAACTAAAAAAATTGAAGTAGGAGAATGGGGTAATTTTAGTAACAATTTTTTTATCTATTTACTTATAATAAAATGGAGTCAACCAATATATATGCCTGCTCAACGGTGCAGGTAGTTCACCTTCTTAGATAGTTTTTTTTATTTTTTTCATTTAGCTACTTAGTTTGTTGTCTTTATAATCAATCTGCTCATTCCAAAATCATCCTAAGCTCATAGGCTCTCAGCCATGTTATCCTTTCATATTTTTGGTCTTTGCTTTTAGTTGCTTTTTGCAATCAATAAACGATGTTAAAAAAATATGATTATAAGTCACTATGTCAATGTCACATCATGATGAGTCCGGTTTAGACTGTTGTATAGGAACATATAGTATATTCTATAATAAGGAACAATGTAGTTATGTGCTTGTTCATCAGTGTTGCCAGTTTTCCTATATAGAAAGTCATTTTTTATTTTTCAATTTAGTTGTTGAGTTTGTAATCTTTACAATCAAGCTGCTCATTCCACATTCAACCTAGACTCAGGGGCTCTCAGTTGTATTTATCCTTTTATATTTATGGTCTTTCTTTTAGTTTCTTTTTGACAATCTATAAACACATGTTAAAAATATGATTATTAGTCACTATCTCAATGTCATGTTAGGTCGAGTGCAGTTTAAGTTTTTGTATAGGAACATATAATATATTTTATAATAAGGAACAATGGAGTATCATCTCTACATAGTTTTTTAGATAGCTCATCTACAGTCCATGTTACATGCTATTAGTCAGACAAGTAGAGTATTGGTAATTTTGATTGTCACAAGTTCAAAATTAAAAGAAGCCACGTGAAAAATAATTAAGTCAATCTCTTAGGAGGTTGTGTTCAAATTATTATGAGTTATAATTATACTTTTATCATCAACAAAAAAATAACAAAGAAGGAGAATGATGTAATTTTACTAACAAATATGTTTATCTACTTATCTATAATAAAATAATGTCTACCAGTCTCTCTACCTACTCTGTTGGTGTAGGCAGTTTGCCTACTTAGGTAGTTGTTGTTGTTTTAGTTGCTTGTTTGTTGTCTTTACAATCAAGATGCTCGTCCCACATTCAGTCTAAGCATATGGGCTCTCATCCATATTTATCCTTTCTTATTTTGTGTTTGATTTTAGATGCTTTTTGCAATCAATAAATGCACTTTAAAAAATATGATTACAAGTCACTATGTCAATGTCACATTAGGCTAGTTTCAATTTTGGTTGTTGTACAGGAACAAATAACATACGCTATAATAAGGAACAATATATAACATATGCTACTAAATTTACTTTTTTTTCAATTTAGTTGTTGAGTATGTTGTCTTTGCGATCATGATGCTCATTTCACATTCAGCCTAGGCCCAAGGGCTCTCAGTTGTGTTTATCCTGTCATATTTTTGGTCTTTACTTTTAGTTATTTTTTGACAATCAATAAATGTATGTTAAAAACGTGATTACAAGTCACTATCTCAATATCACGTTAGTCTGAATCTAGTTTAGGCTATTGTATAGGAGCATATAATGCATACTATAATAAGGAAGATTGTAGAGTCAGCTCTATATAATTTGTTAGAGAACTCATCTACAGTCCATGTTACATGCTATTAGTCAGACAAGAAGAATATCAATAAATTTGATTATCACAAGTTCAATATTAGGGGAAGTCACCTGGAAAATAATAAAGTCATTCACTTAGTAGGTTATATTTAAATTAATTACGAGTAATAATTATACATTTAACATTAAAAATTAAAGAAGGAGAATGAGGTAATTTTAGTAACAAGATTTTACATGTTGGAGAGAGTCAGATAATATTTAATCAAATTATCTTATTTAATGGGTTGTATCAGAGAAATCATCAACATTCCATGTTACATGCTATTAGTCAGAGAAGTAGGGCATCGGTAATTTTGATTATACAAATTCAAAATCAGAGGAAGTCACTTGAAAATAATCAAGTCATTCTCTAAACATATTGTATTTAAGTTATCATGAGTAATAATTATACATTTACCATTCTCAGGGGATCTCATCCATGCTTATCCTTTCTTACTTTTGGTCTTTTCTTTTAGTTGTTTTCTGGCAATCTATAAATGCATGTTAAAAAATGTGATTACGAGTCAAAATGTCAATATCACACTGAGTCAAGTTTAGGTTGTTGTATAGGAACTTAAAACATATGCTATAATAAGGAACAACGTAGTTCTCTGTCCATTGGTGCAGGCACTTTGCCTGCGTAGATAGTTATTTTTTTATTTAGCTATTGAGTATGTTGTCTTTGCAATCAAGCTACTCATTCCACATTCAGCTTAGGCTCAGGGGCTTTTGGTCGTGTTTATCTTGTCATGTTTCTTTGATTTTATTTGTTTTTTGTCAATTATAAGTCACTATGTCAATGTCATGTTAGGCTGAGTCCAGTTTAGGCTATTGTATATGAACATGTAATATATGTTATATGCTATATGCTATAACAAGGAACAATGTAGTGTCATCTCTATGAAGTTTGTCAAAGAGCTCATCTACATTCCATATTACATGATGTTAGTCAAACATGGAGAATATCAGTAATTTTGATTATCAAAAGTTTAAAATTAGAGGAAGTCACCTGGAAAATAATCAAGTAATTCTATTAGCAGGTTGTACTAAATTATTATGAGTAATAGTTATACATTACCATCAAAAAATAAAGGAGATGAGGTAATTTTAGTAACAACATTTACATGTTGGACGGAGTAAGGTAGGACTTAATCAAATTATCTTCTTGACTAGGTTGTATTAGAGAGCTCATCTACAGTCCATGTTACATGTTATTAGTCAGAGAAGCAAAGTATCAATAACTTTGATTATACAAGTTTAAAATCAGAGGAAGATACATGGAAAGTAGTCAAGTCATTCTCATAATAGGTTCTATCTAAATTGTTATGAGTAACGGTTATTCATTTACCATCAACATAAAATTTCAAAGAAGGAGAATGAGGTAATTTTAGTAGCAACATTTTACATGTTGGAGTGAGTGAGGTAGCTCTTAATCAACTTATATGTTTTAACGGGTTGTATCAAAGAGCTCATCTACAGTTCATGTAACATGTAATAGTTAGAGTAGGAGAGTATCAGTAATTTTGATTATCATAAGTTCAAAATTAGAGGAAGTCACCTAGAAAACAATGAGGTCATTCTATTAGCAGGTTGTATTTAAATTATTATGAGTAATAATTATACAATTACCATTAACAAAAAATGTGAAGAAAGAGGAGGTAATTTTAGAAATATATTACATATTAGAGGGAGCCAGGTTATCAAATTATCTTTTTTAGGGGTTGTATGTTAATTGTTATGATTTATGCAAAAAAAGTTATGGTTTCACTTTGAATTTAAATATAGTATATGTCATGTTGTTTATTTGATTTCTTATGGATTGTAGTATTATTTTATACAGCAATGAACACATACATGTAAGAGAAGGGGACCAGAAGTATAGTTTGGATTCAGCTAACCGTTAGTCAAATTGTTTTTTTCAGAAAATTAAATGTAAATTATTCTAAGTATTGTAGAAAAAAAGTTTTGAAATTAAATTGTGTTAGTTTTGGTCAAAAATCACTTTTTCGACCTACTTAGTTTCTTTATTCTTGATCACATCGAATTTTATATTGCTTATTTGCTTTTTATTATTATTTTATTTTTTTCCTTAACTCGCAATAGAAGACACATGACACACTACTACAGAAATAGCCTTTGGCGTCGGTTGTTTAACCCCCTTTGGCGTCGGTTTCTGAGCGACGCCTATGTGGGCGCCACTAAAGGTCGAACACTTCGGCGTCGGTTTTTTAACCGACTCCTATTTAACATATAGGCGTCGGTCTTTTAGTAGATAACCGACGCCAAAAGGGTTCGCGCCACAGAAAACGGCGTCATCTAGGACACATTCTGCGTCGGTTATCTACTGAAAGACCGACGCCATACTTCAAGACGAGACGGACGTGCTTCCCTGCACGGCCGTGTTTAGTACTATAGGCGTTGGTTTTATATGAATAAGCGACGCCTTTTCCACCACGGTCGTGCTTTCCTACACGGCCGGGTTGTTTGTAATATTAGGCGTCGGTTTTTATCCAATAACCGACGCTGTAGGTCTTTACTGACGGTTTTCTGTAAATAACCGACGCCTATATCTATTTTTTTTATATCAGTTTGCAGGCCTGCTGTGACTGGTCAGCAGGATGAGAACCTGCAGTTCAGTTTTCTGAACTGCAGGTTTATGACATCCATTGATATCAGCCTACAAACAGGCCACAAACCTGCAAAAGTCCCAAGGAAAATTTCACACAAGTAGATACATTCAGACATCAATTCAATTCTCACATTCACACATATAGAAACATTCAAATACATGTATTAACATTCAGAAATATTCATTTACAAAGTATCATTCATTATCGCTATCAACATCCCAATTATATCTTACAGTTGACACTGCGTGTATGGCTTTTGCCCATTCTTCTCTTATTTCATTTAATGCTTCCATCGTATATGGAGCATGTATATTTTTTAAGCGTTTACCTATAGTGTGGTCAGTTTTAAACACCTGCAAAGAGAATGATGTATATATATAAGTAATAATTTAAAAATAAGATTGATATATTTCATATTAACTAATGAGACTATATATAATACCTCATGTATGGTATCGATGTCCAATGCGGCATATTTGATAATCATCTGCATAAATTGCATCACATAGTATGTGCATGCCCAGCCATTGTCTTGTGTAGCCACTATAAATTGAAACATACAAAATAATACAACTAAGCACAATTCACATCAATAATATATACATTGGAGTCGGGAACTTACTTGTACGTTCTGCCAATTTATTGGTTGGTTTTTTTTCCTTGGGACCGTTCCTCCAGCCTTTTTGAATGCATCTAAACCCCTACATGTTAATATAACACAGTAAATTACATAAGTAAATAGTAATGTAATAACAGATGTTAACAGATACTAAATGAAATATTTTTCACCAGAATAATGGCATTCTCATTACGTGTCCAATTTTAGTGTTTAATGTACTTCCCGCGGGATCTAGATAATAAACAGTGAACGTCCCGGGGACAATAACTAGTAACTCCCAATGTTTACCGATAGAGGTAAAAAGTTAACAATTAATAACTCAAAATGCACAATAAAAATGGAATTTTCTTAAGTCCAAATTATAAATAAAATAAACTTACTTGACATTGAATGGAGCTATTATTATCGTCTTCTTTTGCTGACCAAAAATTGTAAAAGCATCTATACAGTATTGTTGAACATTATCAGGGTCTTTAGCTACCATACTAATCAATGATGGAATCAAAAATCTCACATGATCAAATGCAAATTGTTTGCAATGATCTTCGACTAAGTAGCTGTAAAACATGTATTACGTATGCATTAATATATAAGAAACCAGATCACCGGATCTTACACAAGGTATATGGATGTATAAACAAGATCTCACCTTATCCATGTCTCTATCATTGATGTATTCAGCCAATCATATATAAACAACTCAATAATATCTTGTATAAATAAAGAGCTATCGTATGATTGACCTGCATAATCTGCATCTAAAGAAACAATTATCGGGCAATGTATATTATGTGCCCGTAGCCAATATGTCATTCCCCTACAAGCAGGACCTAACGGGTTTGTTAGGTCAGTTGGAACCCAAGTTGGTCTTGCGGGAAGTGGAGGTGGAGGCATATGTGCTCTTGGTGTCTTCTTTTTAACATGTATATATAATTTCAGATCAGTTGACATCATATATACACATTAACAGTCTAAATCAATGTAAATTTATCTTACAATTTCAGTAGTGTAGACGACATCTGTTTTGGGCCACAATATGACCCCGCCTTCTGCCTCAGCAAGTGTATCAATATCCAGGTGGGGATATGGCAATGTAGCTTCCCTCCAATCGGGTAACACACGTAATGGGCCCACACGAACGTAGCCCTGTGGCATTGGAGTCCCGTGAAACCTTTCCCCAGGAAGGGACGGGTAAGCCTGCGCCTCTGCAACAACATAGTCTTGTATTCTTAAGCGGCATGGCTTCAATGCCTAAAAATTTACGTAAAGAATGTTATACATATATACATATCATCTTGAAAATATATCATCTTGAAAAGACTAGCTACAATATCATAAACAATACTTACAGCAGACGTGTTAGGCGATGGGTCTCCAGGATTACTCGCAGTCTGTGCATCAGGAGAAGAGTGGGTCGCCATAGGCTGATTGGAAGCCTGAGATGTCTGCCACCGCAGCAATTCTTCCTTGACCTTCTCAGCAACTACATCGTTGACCTTCTTAGCAACTATATCCTCGACTCTCTTATTCTCCTATACATGGATAAAAGAAACATTAGCTTCTTATTATTGAATTTCCTTTTGCAGTAACATTCTAAAAAAAGAATAGGTTACCTCTTCTTGAGAAAGTCCCGCTCTAGGTTTGCGCTGGGATGGCCCAAAGAATGCTTTGATGCCCACACCAGCACCTGCACCCCTAACACGTCCAGGATGCTCTGGGTTACCCAGAGCAACTGTCAATTCATCCCTTGTGCCCTAAGGGATGAACGTGCCTTGTTTCCTCTGCTCGTGCAGCTCCCGCTAATCACCATCAACAGAATTTGGTAAATTAACACCACAAATAATCAATATTCAAACGATTGCTCTAAGAGTTGTATTTTACCATTTTCGCAGTCGCCTCAGCAGTTACGGGCTTCTTTATTTCACCCTTCTTGTTTTGCCTCCCAGCTATCCAGATATCATGGCGAGGCATGGGTGTGGCAGACTCCTGAGTAGGAGCAGACTCCTGAGTAGGAGCAGACTCCTGAGTAGCCGCAGACTCCGCATGTAGTCTTTGGCGAACGCTTGCATAGCCTTTTGGACCCATAGTGTGGTCATGCACATTCAGTGCACGCCTTGCTTTTTGTGTGTCACTGAGGGCCTAGTTAGTATGCACATTAATGATTTGGTTAGTATCACTAAATGTTAATCTTGAATAGGTGAATACAATGTATATTAATTAAATTGAGAGTGACACCTAATACCTAGAATTCTTCATATTTTCTTGAAGCAACAAAATTGTCCCAATCTTCTTTGTCCAAGAAGTTCCATTGTTCAAGGGTTGACTTCTTTTTCTTATCACCCTCTTTTATGTATTCTCTGTTCAGATTTGTCCTATAATTCCTAAGCATCTTTCCAGCGCGTTGCATCACACTTTTACGATGCAACTTCTCATCCAATACAAACAGATTCTGTAAAATAGAAATGTTATTAACTAGTATCCAAAATAGAATTGCAAATAATAGAATTTGTAATCTAAAAAATAGAATTGCAAATAATAATAACTCAAGCATAAATCCTTCCATATCAAGTCTTTTTTCCCCTGAGGAACTTTATGCCAATTATCATACTTAACACCACAATGGCTCCGAGTGGTACACCCAAGATAGTTTACAAAATTATTGCGGTTCACTCCAATTGCATTTCCTCCATTATCAAACTCCACAACCAATTTGGATCCACTGCCACTAAGTGCTATTAACTTCTTCAACAGAGTGATGTCCCTTTTCTTATTAAGTGTTTGGTGATGCGCATCAAGTTGCTCCAGTGCTTCAGTGGGTACATGTGCATCATCAACCTAAAATTTGACAAAAATAAACACACTGAATTAGCCCAATATAGAAATATAAGATATATGACATAACTAGAAGATAATGAATTTTATAGAAATACAGGATATGTTTTTAGAACTTACATTGGTATCCTCGCCATGCTCGTCATGGACAGCATGCTCATCATAGACTTCATGCTCATCATGGACATCATGCTCATCATGGTCAGCCATCTGAAAATGTCATCAAAAAGGCAAACATTTAGCATTTGTATTAACTAGAAAAAGGCAAACATTTAGCATTTGTATTAACTAGAAAAAGGCAAACATTTAGCATTTGTATAAACATACATGTCTCTAAAATTGTGATCTTTTATCAATTAATAATCCTTCATTGTGATCTTCGCGCACATATTAGTCATCATTAGCTTCAATATTTTGTGGAGTTGGCAACCCAACTGAGAATGGACTGGAGTCATCATACTTATCATAGTACTCTTCTTCATCTATAGGATCTTCAATGAACTGTCTTTTACCATGAAGAACAACCGACCATTTATCATTTGCAGGATCATCGATATAGAATATTTGTTTCGCTTGTGATGTCAATATGAATGGTTCACCCTTCTCGCCAATCTTTTCAAAGTTCACCAAAGTGAAACCCAATTCATCCACTATAACTCCTTTGGTGTTATCAACCCAATTACATTTAAAGAGCGGAATTTTGAAATCTATGTAGTCAAACTCCCAAATGTCTTCAATGACACCGTAATATGATATTTTAGCTTCACGTGGACTCTTATCCTTTGCACTTACAAAGTACATAGTCGACGCTTGAAGAGTGACCCCACTATTTTGGACGACACTCTTATCATCTTGGCGCTTTGTGTAATATGTGAATCCATTAATGTCAAACCCTTCATGACATAACATTCGGTTTTGGTTTAAAGGCGAGGCATTTGATAGTTTCTGTAATATCATTTGGTGTTTGAGATAGTTGATGTAAGACTTTATCTTCAAACCACTTAGTAAAAGTCTTATTATGCTCTCTACAAGCCACATTGAACTTGTTCGAGGATGTTGTCTCTTTATGAAATTGGTATGTTCCTCGATATAAACACTCACTTCGTCCATATTGTGTAAAATATACAAGTGAGCTTGTTCCAACTGCTCACGGCTGATTACTTTCACCCGTGATCCTAAAATTCCTTTGCCCTCCTCAATATTCTTGTCATTATCAGGAGTGTCATTACCACTGAGAAAGTCATTGCAAAAATCCATAACCTCTCTCGCCACATAACCTTCAATAATACTCCCTTCAGGCCGATAACGGTTTCGAACATCACCTTTAAAAATGCTCATGTATCGTTCAAAAGGATACATCCAATGCAAGAAAACTGGTCCCAACATTTTCACTTCCCTAGTCAAGTGGACAACAAGATGTACCATGATATCAAAAAACTGGTTCGTTCACATTTACGTCATCGGAGGCAATTTCTTCTTCCACCCAAGCACTGCTATCGACATCTACTGGTTTCGATTTTGAAATCTCTCCATGCCAGTGTCATTCTGTATAGCCTTGTACAATCCCGTTGCACATGACATGACTTTTGATTTCCTCACCAGTGTTGACTTTCAAGTTGTTACCGCAATGCCTACATGGACAGTAGAACCTATCTGTAGGTTTTTTTCCTATGTTCCTCGGCAAATCTAATAAACTGATCAAGACCAGATATAAACTCTGGGGTGCAACGATTACGAATGGACATCCATGATCTATCCATTCTATGATCAGAGAAAATAAGTATATATTAGGAAACAAGTATATATTAGGAAAAGATTAGGGTATACACTTACATCCTAAGTGTATAATGTGATGTCATTCTTATATATAATAAATGTGTACCACCTATCCCATCCTTGAATACCTAATCTCACTAGTAAGTGTATAATGTGTATTGGGTTTTCGAGAAAATTTCGACAGTATTTCCCCGATGTTCTCTAAGTACATATGTACTTAGAGAACAAACGGGGAAATGCTGCCGAAATTTTCTCGAAAACCCAATACACATTATACACTTACATCCTAAGTGAGATTATGTGTTCAAGAACAGTCCCAAATCGGGGACTATCCAAGATTTACTCCTAATGAGTCAATCTTGGACGGGTTTCTAGGCCAACAAACACATTTGATGTCATTCTTATATATAATAAATGTGTACCACCTATCCCATCCTTGAACACCTAATCTCACTAGTAAGTGTATAATGTGTATTGGGTTTTCAAGAAAATTTCGGCAGCATTTCCCCGCTGTTCTCTAAGTACATATGTACTTAGAGAACAAACGGGGAAATGCTGCCGAAATTTTCTCGAAAACCCAATACACATTATACACTTACATCCTATGTGAGATTAGGTGTTCAAGAACAGTCCCAAACCGGGGACTATCCAAGATTTACTCCTAATGAGTCAATCTTGGACGGGTTTCTAGGACAACAAACACATTTGATGTCATTCTTATATATAATAAATGTGTATCACCTATCCCATCCTTGAACACCTAATCTCACTAGTAAGTGTATAATGTGTATTGGGTTTTCGAGAAAATTTCGGTAGGATTTTCCTGCTGTTCTCTAAGTACATATGTACTTAGAGAACAAACGGGGAAATGCTACCGAAATTTTCTCAAAAACCCAATACACATTATACACTTACATCCTAAGTGAGATTAGGTGTTCAAGAACAGTCCCAAACCGGGGACTATCCAAGATTTACTCCTAATGAGTCAATCTTGGACGGGTTTCTAGGCCAACAAACACAATAATAGATATGTACATGTTAGGGTTTCATCACAATTGATGTTAGGGTTTCATCAATGTTAGGGTTTAATCAAATCAAATTAGGATGCTAGAATGGATTTAAATCAAATTAGGGTTTAAATCAAATCAAACACGGTCGTGGCTGTGTTGGTCTACCACGGCCATGCTGGGCAGCACGGCCGTGCTGTCCAGAACGGCCGTGCTGCCCAGCACGGCCGTGGTAGGCCATTCTTCTCAGTTCTCAGTGAAAGAAGTGGTGAAACCAAGATTTAGATGCAATATTAGGCGAGCAACAACAACTGACCTCCCAGCAGTGGTGGCGGTGACCGGCGAGCTCCAGGCGGCAGGGCAGGCAGGTGCAGCGGTGGCCGGCGAGCTCCAAGCGGTAGGGCAGACAGACCAAGGAGCAGCGGCGTCGGTGGCAAGGAGCAGCGGCGTCGGCGGGCGGCGGCAAGGAGGAAGGCGGTGCGGCGGCGAGCTCCAGGCGGCAGGGAAGGCAGACCAAGGAGCAGCAGTGGCTGCGGAGAAGGGGGCACGGCGGAGAAGGGGGCGCGGAGAAGGGGAAGAAGGCAGCAACAGTGGCGGCGGAGAAGGGGGTGCGCCGGCGGCGCTGTCGTGGAGGAAGAAGGAGCTTTCGTGGAGGAGAAATCGGTGGTGTGGTCAGGCGACAGCAGAGAAGAAAAGGGAAATCGGCTCGCAATGAAACAGAAGAAAGGGGAAGAGTCGGGCGATCGCGGGATATTAAGTTCCAAAATAGTGTCGGTTGTTTCAAACAACCGACGCTAAACCTCTTTAGCGTCGGTTGTTTGAACCAACCGACGTCCAATTGGACGATATTTTCACGAAATTGTTTGGCGGGAACCACTTTCAGCGTCGGTTATAAAAGGTTAACCGACGCTGAAAGTGACACTTTTCGCGCAAATTTTCATCGCGCATAGGCGTCGGTTTCTATCTACATAACTGATGCTGAAAGTGACACTATTTTTTTGCTCGAAAATTGGATTTCGCGGGCGACTTTAGGTGTCGGTTTGTCATTAACAACTGACGTTGTATTCAAAGCGGTACCCGTGTCTGGCTGGTCTTCGAATATAGACGTCGGTTTGCTTAAATAACCGACGTCTAATAGTGTAGGCGTCGGTTTTTCTAAAGAACTGACGCCCAGAAAAACGACACTGAATGTTGTTTCTGTAGTAGTGACAGCGGAGGGGAGCATATATAATTTTGATAACAATACGTTACAAATTGAAAACAATAGGTTATTGGATCTATTCTCGTATATCATGATATTTGTATCGAATGATGAGATTGATTATGAATCTGAAGGGAACATCAATTTTGGGTTCAAGTTTCGATCGACAATGAGTTCACTAGAGTATTTGAAAATGTTTGAAAGTTGATGTTGATGTTGAAACTGCAATTGAATTGTATCTAAAATTTTTCCAACCACAATATTTTTTACCATGAATTTTTTTGTCTTCTGTTGTGCCACTAAAATAAAATACAAATATAGACATGATGGATATATTACATATAAAAATAAAAAAAAATGTTCTTTGCTCACATAATCGATCAATTCGATTGCAGAGCACATCTGCTAGTTGAAAGAAAAAGAAGGCAATTGGTTGTTTTTCTGATAAATTAAAAGAAAGGCTATTGTTATTTGTAAGATCTATCGGCCCTAATAGGCATGTCGTAACCATGCTCGAGAGAGATTCGTAAAGCACGTTGTGCGCGAAGGCTCTGATTTGATCTCAGTGCCAGTAACAATGGGATGAGAGCCATCGGCATTATCCATTGTAGGTTACATTCTTCCGCCGTCTATTTTAGCATAGTGCAAGGGTTTTATCTCAGCAAGCAGGATATTAAAACCAAAGATTTGATTAAAATCAGATCACGGAGAAGACATCAAAGGAAATCACTAATAAGTAAAACTTTAGAAAACATTAGCGGAGGTCAAGGGGAAACTCTGCAGATATGCATAGAGGCCTTCTTAGTTGTTATAACTCAGACCGTTACTTACATGTTTGACATCTTTGGGCAGACTAGGAGAGGGGCCACCAGCCTATCGCAGAAACGTGAAGAGATCCGGCCTTCTCTAATGCACCAGCTCGGCCGCTACTGGTAGTTCAAGAATGATGACTGTGACATGTGGTCAACATGAGTTGCCTTTTCCAACAATATTAGTATCCATATCTCAAAATTGGGTATTGATTACTATTAGCATAGTGGGTTACAGTCTTCAAGTCTCCACAATTGGTTTGTGGCTGAAAAGAGACATAGTTACAAATATTAATGAATGGATTGTGGGTGGAATGAAGAAAAAGAAGATAGTGGATGAAGAGAAGGAATATATTAAATAGAAAGAACCATATAGCGGATGGAAGAGAGATATAACAAAAAGAAAGAGAGAAATAATATATGAAGAGAGAGCACGATGCAATAAACGGTCTGAACATTTTTAATATTTCTCAAGTCTAATATAAGTATCCGTTGTTTAATGTAAAAAATATTAGTGTACTGTGGTACTTGCTAACAAGCTTTGCTTAATTTATTAAATACACATTATATAATATATAAATGTATAATATATATTAAATTTGAAAAAATATGAATAATTTATACAAAATGGTTTACAAATTTCTTGTATAGTCAGTATTGTTTAGTACTTATATTGGTATTGTTTAAATTAAAATTTTAAACTATTCTTACTGACTTTTATTATTAATAACAAGCACTTGTATGCTATTCCATTCTTTCTCTAGCGAGAAACTTTTCAACTTCTGCATTGAACAGAAAACTTAGCACACTGCCAAAAAAATCACGGCTTGGGATTCCAGTATAAGACTGGTGAAAATGTGCCCTATATCCGTACTTATATATATAGCATGAGAGACGTATCGTTGCACCGGAAGCACAGGACAGTTTTTATTTGAATAGATTCTATAGTTAATCTCAACACTATGCATCTGTAGTATCTCGATTGAAGGCCCGTTGCAAACGAAACCGTGAATTTCCAACTGTGCAGTGATTTTCAACTCCATACGTTTGGTTGGATGTAGATCTAACTTGCTGTTGAAAACCAATAACTATATAATAAAACCATCTAACTAAGTGCCTCCAATCTAGGCGAGGTTCACTTCCAAATTGTCACCGCTGCCAGACTTCCTCAACCTTCTCTTCTGCCTGCAGCTGCACCATCTCCAACGCCATACAAGGCCGTGCACTCCCACTCGACCGTCTATACCGATGTTGCTATGTGCCATTTCATCATAGGAACAGCTACTCGATTCATTTGCTGGTTGCATCTGTGGTCTGCAACGATGGAAACCACGCGATCATTTTCACCGCAAGACATGTTATCCACAGCTGAAACGATCCGCATCGTCTCGCCCAATGTGACCATCTGCTACAATGTATCTGCCAAAATGTAGATTTGTCATCCTCTACCTGGTTCTGATTATCTGCCTCGGTTACAGAAGACATGTTCTCCAGGAGGCAACCAGGAAATGTCGGAGATAAAACCAATATAGGGACTGTCTACTTACGTTGTACCAAACAGAAACCAATGTAACTAGTTCAAACAACGCCTAACCAAACATTAAACTTGTAATATGAACACATGCAGAATAACATCCTGTTTTGCAACTCCAACTATGTGTTCCATCTACCTACAACCAAACAGACCCTAAGATGTGATGTCTTGTGGACTAATAGGATCAATACAGGTATGGTACATACAATCTGAACTCCAGAGCTTGGCCAGATGGTGATGAGACGCGGTAAGCCTGTGCACTTCTTCAGTTACCCAGATCAGAGCCTCCGCTTTTGAAGGGTGGATGATGGTATCCAGTGGCTGGTTTTCATCTTCAGAACCAGATCTCTGTTGATCCCACTGTTTCAAGATAATGTTGGTGAGATAGTGAAATGGCTGATGATACAACTTTTTCATTGATCTGCCCAAGCCCTGCCATGAGGTGCAAGGAATGGTGGATTCGCGTTGCATGGGGATAGAGATACGCTTCATGTATTCTTGATACATTTCAGCTCGCCGGAGCAATATTCCTTCTATGGAGACAGAAACAGAACCAACCATTAAAGTGATGACTTCTTAGTCGCACATTTATACTACGTCATGATTATTAACAAATTTACCTGGAAAAAAGAAGACAGTCCATACGTATATATTAGAGAAAATACATATCATACCAAAGATCCATTATGAATCACATGCAAAAAAACGGCTGATGCAAAACCATAATCACAAAAAATTCACACTTAAATCTGTTTCTGAAGTAAAGAGATTCATGTGATT
Source organism: Alisma plantago-aquatica (assembly GCA_963693085.1). NCBI lineage: Eukaryota > Viridiplantae > Streptophyta > Magnoliopsida > Alismatales > Alismataceae > Alisma > Alisma plantago-aquatica. Next base: position 1,743,197,215 of record OY856409.1, on the reverse strand, counting down.
TACACTTTAGGAGCTACCCAAAAAGAGAGACTCTGGATACATCTCTCAACTCATATTAATTCCTTTCCTCAGAAGGGGGGGGTGAATTGCAGGCAGCTAGAAAAGGGTGATTGCAAGGAAAAAGGGAAAGGATTGTGTGGTCAATGTGGTTGTGGGCTTTTGATCAGGGCCCTCTTTCTTGCTAAATAGTATTGGGAACCAGGAGATTAGTTTTTTTTTTTTGGTGATAATGGTATCTTTGATGATAATGGCCAGTAGAGGTAAGAATATCTAGTCCATGGAGACGGATGCTGCAAGGTTCAATATTTGAAGAGAATCTGCTCTGTTCAACTCGAGGAAGCTTTTCCATGACAGGGTCATGGACAGAGGAGATGTTCTCATCATGAATCACCCATCTCTGCTTCATTGAGGGACACCAGGTACTCTCTGGATGGGAGGGACATCTTCCAGAAAGTCTCCCCGTAAGATGACGTTCGATTTTCTTGGTTACCGATGAGGTTCTCACTTATTTCACTTTACATGGAATGTTCAAAATGGAGGATGATATTATCCCTGGTGTCATAATGAAACTGTGTTGGGGATCACATGGCAGTACGAATCTTCTAATAAATTCTTCACCGTCGAGAAAGACTAAAGTGGAAGTACAATGATGACTCGGTAAGAATCATGAATGAATTTCATCAACTGTGGCTTGATTTGAATGTTTTGCCCATCATTTTAGTTAAAAGGGTTCACCGGAAAGATGAGGAAGGTATTGTGCAGTTGTCAGTAACACACTCCCAGAGGTGTTCGTCTCAAAGGGCTGGTGGACAGCATAGTCTTACAGTGGGAACCGTGATGTCAGTGAGGGAGGAGGGAGACATGTGCATGAGTTGGTCCAACAGGGCAATTGACTCCCCGCCCCTCCACACACACACAAAAATGAATTAGGGCAATCAGGTTGGTTCAAGTTAGATTTTGCACGACAGAGGGAAACCTGGATCTAGTGCAGGTCCTAAACGGAGTTTGATATAAGTTATAATACATACAAAAAAATGACATGTTTTATTTAAAGAGATCTTACGAAACATACCCAAAATTGTTTATCAAATATCAAGACTAGATCTTTTACAGAAATTCACTGAAAGCTACATCTGGGAGTCACTTCAGGTTGAATAACTTGGGTACTGGTTATTAGGGATCATTTCAGGTTGAATAAGTACAGTTCAGGTTAGTAGGGGTTCTTATCACCATCCCCATGTTGGGAGCATCTATATGGATCCTATTTCTTCTTTCATTTAGCTCTGTTTTGGGCAGTTTTCTCATTGAGATATAAACAATCAATGTCTCTTCTCATATGCAAAATTTTTCACATATTGATTGATTCAATATGGAACAAGAAAAGCATTTTTGGATTTAATTTGGATAATTTTAGGTCAATGACTCGAGGCAAGTGCATAGAGATCAGGTCTGATATTGCCAGACCTGGGTAGAATAATAAAGGGTTCGCCAATGTTGCATTTCAATCTTGTGGTATTTATTGCCAGCATAGAGCTCTTGACACATTGGAGCAGCGCAATGTCATGCAACAAAAAGCAATACTTAGAGGAAGGTCAAAACATCAGAGGGGGGGGGGGGGGGGGGGGGACACTAACAAGTAAATAACGGTGCTTTAAATGTGTTTTGAGGCCTATGTGGAAAATGAATACATATGTGGATGTTGTGGATGTTCAGGAGATGATTGGTACAGTTAATACAAGTCCCCTGCTAAGGGATGAAACTAATACGATAGACAGCAATCTTGAGGCATGACAGTAGGAAAATGTATTAATTAGTTGTTTATTGTGAGGAATTGATGGTAGTGGAGGAAAGCATTAAATATGGGTTGGCTTATTTTTAAGGTATGGGGCAATTAGAATTAGACAAGTAGAGAATACATAGGAAGCACGGACACGGACATGGATATGGACATGAACACACAGGGCATGGAGATTTTCAAAAAATTAGGACACGGATGGCGCTGGACAGGGTAATTTTTTTACACACACATAAAACACATCCAATCATGAAAACTCAACTTGGAGCTCATATTCCATTCACTTGATAGACATACAATCATTCATAAAACCACATTGAAATCCATGAAATAAACCAAATTTACCAAACATTACGTAGACAAGACAATTATAAAACTATAAACAGAAGGGAAGGCAGAGAGAACAGTAAACCGGCAATTTAATATTACTATAAGCCAATAAGTTCAGTACTATAGACAGATAATCATAAAATCCTATATTTATAATATATAACAAGTTGCAGAGGCATCATAGATATTATAAGTAGAGGGAAACAGTAAACTAAATTCCAACAGCAGTAAGTGATTAAGAAAAAACCAGTTGAAGCCATGGAGTGGGAGGAGATGAGGATGTGGTGGTGGTGTAGGGGACAAGAGGAAGGAACGGACGAGACAAGAAAAGGATAGTCAATGATGGTGGTGGAATTTGGTGACCAGTAAAAATGAGGGAAGTAAAAATTATCAGCAAATATATTAGGAGAGGGAGAACAACTGAAGGCTCTGAAAAAGGGGTGTTCGTTGGAGTGAGGGATAGAGGACTAAGAAGGCAGCAAGAAAAAGAAAGGGGAAAGCAATTGAAAACTGGAGGTTGGTGGGATGGGGCCAGGAAGAAATTGTGAGCAAGAGGAAAAAAATTGAGGTAAAGAGAAATTGGGAGAGGGGGAGAATAGTGAGTTGTTAGTTGGGAGGTGATAGCGGGCTAACGGAGAACAGTGTTGACTTAAGGCTACATAATGCCTGATTGCAGTTTTGATGTTTCCATTCCATGTTATTGTTTGTAGTGAATCTATTTGAGATATTTCAGAATGAATAGACACTCTCCATGTACTCAACGTGACAAATCCTAGTCGGAGAATATCAACAAGGCACATAGCAAAGATTAAGTTGAGTGAAGATCATTGAAAAACTCTTTGCATTATCTTTGTAATACAGTCAGTGTATGTAATGCCTTATATACGCTCAAAATGTTTTTAATTGAGATGATTTACCACGATGCACTTACACATCCATACATTAAATTTCAAATTGGTCATTCGGTTTTGCTTACAGAAATATCAAATGGCTGTCAATATTAGGGTTAACAAATAGTGCAGTGATTTCCTTGTGTTGAATATATGGTGAGGACAGTTAAAATCGTCAACTGAAATTTCACAGAATATTTCCAGCCCACCATGTTAATGGGCCTTCGGTTAATAGCACTGTAGGCTGGAAAAACCCGGGAGAATTATAGTCAATGATGTATTTCCATGGGAAATATCATCAGTTGAAATTCCCTAGAAAATTTCTGGTCTATTGTATTTCTTGGCGCACAATGGCTAGTCTTCAGGTGGAATTACCTTGAATAATTCCAACCAACAGGCTACAATAATCACTTTACCATAAGACCCTTTTTGGGAGAAATAAAGTAGAAATAGATTCGTTGAAACTTCACATGCTCCCTTAAAAACAGCTATATTTTATTCACATATTCTCTACTGGCTAGCCTCATTTATAAATAGTAACTATTTGGAGACATCAAAAGGTTGCTCATGATCCCACACGCTATACTGTTCAAGATAATGCCTCAAAGAACCCTCAAAAATTCCATTCTTGAGCTTCCACTTGTTTACTTCAATTGAGTGAATAGGAATTTTTGTAAGAGCTACTTGTGAATCTTGTGAAGCTCTTACTTCTCTCTCCCCAACATCTTTCTCTCAAAGGTAGATTGTGAAGTTCTTTTTGGGCTAAGGAAGTTGAAGGGCAGGTGGCGCCAGGCAAGGAACGAGGTATCAAATTTCGATGTCGTTTCAACACAACATAGAAATCAAAAAAATTTGCATTTCACAAAAAAAATTGATAAATGCAAATCGTGCCCATTTTGACACCAAAATGAATGAATTAATTTGTAAAATTTTACAAGTGTGAGAGAAAATGTAGGAATTAAGTTATGTAATTTTGCAAGTATGAGCTATATACAAGCATGTACTTATTTGTGTTATAATATCAAATATTGGATATATAGGGCATCCCCACACATTTTACTTGGGTTGATAGTTTGTTGTTGATATTGACTCAATAGTCAATCATTTCATTGGTCCCAAGAATACTAGTGAATGTTTCCAAGCTAAATCATTATTTGTTGGTGTGGTTGACTTTCTAGCACCCTCATTGTTTAATAAACCACTAGGATACATGCCGTCCACATTGAGGAAACTAAAAAGCATGCATCGCATAAGTATTTAATAATTTGAATAGCAAATATTACGGAATGCAATGCAATTATGATATACTATTAAGTTTATATTATGTACGAGTACTAAATGGTGAAATAATCCCAATCCCCCTCTACTCTTATAAAAAACCATAACAAGGTTGCAATTATCAAAATTTCCATCGAAATTTTTGAGTTCTGCATAAAAAACCTCGAAATCCGTCAAATTTGGCAAAATTCATCGAAATCATCGAAATTGTTATCGAAATTTTGATAAATGCAATCTTGGTAGCAGATTCCACCAAAATCGACATAGTTGCATGTTTTGATACCAGATCCCATCAAAATCAAAAATTTTGGCAAAATTTCGCCAAATTAGACGAAACTTCATTCCTTGGCGCTAGGTAAGGGAAGGTTGTCCTTGGTTTAGGTTGTTGACTCCTCACCCGAAAAAGGAAGCTAGTTAATCTTAAACTCTGAAAAGAGGTCTTCATGGTGTGTGCTCTTGTGGTGGTAACCCCATGAAATAGTCATGGTGTTCAAAATTCTAGAGGTTGACCTCTCTAGGTAGTAGACCTATAGTATTTCAAGCCAAAACCACTCTAAACACTCGTCTTTAATTGTGGTTTGTTCAATCTCTCTCATTCTTGCTTTCTTTATTTGTTACAAATTGTGATATAATTTGAAGGTTGAACAAGTTTGCTTTAAGTTTTTAATAATTCAATTCACCACCGCCACCCCCTCTTAAGCCTAGATTCTACAAATAGGAGGGGGAGAAAGGATAGGAGGATGGTGGTTGGTAGGGATGGAGGCCAGGGAGAAATTGAGGCAGATGAGGGAATCTTGGGGGTGGAAATCATAGGGTGGGAGAAGGAAGTGGGAAGAAGGAAAAAAGTATTAGGGGAGATGTCATGGAGGGTAGGAGAATAGGGAGTAGGAGGCGGAGAAGCTTGGGGAAGATACATCAGCAAAAGGGAGGTCGTGGAGGTGAGGGGAACTAAGAGTGGGAAGAAGCTTTGACAAGAGGACCTTAGGAGCAAATAATAGAGAGAAGAGGGAGATTTTGAGGTAGAGGAAGAATAGAATGAGAAGAATACTTGCTTCTGAAAACTAGACAAGATATATCGGGTGGTTGTTGTACTGACCCATGGCAGTGATTGTGGTTGGTGGGTAGGAGCAAGTGTTGTGAGTTCCCTGCTATTTGGCGACAACGGTTTTCCTGTTGGAGGTGGCCGGTTTGGTGAGGGGTGCTCTTGCAAATGGTTGTCGTAAAGAGGGGGTCTAGGATATCAGGAGTTCTAGAATCTGCATGAGTTAGGGGAGAGCCTAGGAGGGGAGCAAGCGGGTGGGGGAGACAAATTTGGAGTTTTTTGTTTGGCTTAGTTAAATGGTGGGTTGGGTCTTCCGCGAACAGCTATATCTAGCACGTATCCAGCTCCAAAAGTTTAAACACAATTCTGTTGCGTGTCGACAGTGTACTTGCCCCAGATACGTCTAGGATTGCCACATCGACTCCTAGGAAATGTATGTGCTTCCTATTGTTAGAATTATTGTTATTTAGTTTATTATGTCATATGGTCCAAAGTTTACTTCCCTTGTACTTGCCTCCTTTCCTATATATAAGAGGGGAGTGTGTCATCTATCAATAAGAAAATATCTCATTAGCATCCCATCTCATTTTTCACATGGTATCAAAGCATCGATCCTAACTAAGGGAGAAAAAGAAAGAGCCTTCGCCTACATGTGGCCATCGTCTCTTCTTAGCTTGGTTGTCTGTCAAGAATTATCACGACCTCCATGTTTTTCTCCTTTCTTCTTCTTTCATAAGAATCAAATCTTTTTAATGTCAACGCTCTCTATCCAGCCATCATCACCATTATTTGCATCCCCTGAATCTCATTTATCTAGTTGTCACTTCCCGACATCCTCCTCGTCTTGGTGTGCATGAAACCCATCTGCCACAGCAAACAACGTCAAGAAAATCTTTCTTTCGGTCCAAAGTTTCATTTTCTCATTTCATTGTACAATAACAACGCCAATCAGTTTTTCTTTTGTGGTCTGGTTTATTTCATTGTATCATTATTTACCCGGTCAGAGTCTTTTTTACTTTTCTCATGTCATCATTACCAGCCAACATTTTTTTTTCATTTCCTTTTTGAACTAACAACCATTAATATTTCCTTTTATAAAACCTCCTTTCCTTTTTGAAATAGTTTCCTTTTACAAACTATAGAGGTATCAAGCTGATGAGTCACACGATGAAGCTTTGGGAGAGGATTATTGAGCAGAGGTTAAGATCTATAACACAGGTATCAAACAACCAATTTGGTTTCATGATCAACAACATAGGCTATTTTTCTGATAAGAAGGCTTATGGAGAAGTATAGACAAAGCAAAAGAGATCTTCATATGGTGTTTATCGATCTAGAGAAGGCTTATGATCGAGTACCCAGAGAAGTGTTATGGATGGTTTTGAAGAAAAAGGGTGTGCCTATCCAATACATTGACTTGATCAAAGACATGTATGATAGCTCTACTGCAAGTGTCAAGACTCCTGGAGGAGAGACACCAACTTTTCCTATTACAGTTGGGGTACACCAAGGATCCACACTCAGCCCATATCTATTCGTTTTGGTTATGGATGAGTTAACAAAGAATGTTCAGGATGATATTCCTTGGTGTATGTTATTTGCTGATGATATTGTTTTGATTGACGAAACAAAAGATGGATTGAATGATAAAGTTGAATGTTGGAGAAAGGCATTGGAATCAAATGGATTGATGATTAGCAGGAGCAAAACTGAGTATATGCATTGCAATTTCAGCCAATCTCGCAGTGTGAATGATGGAGCCAAGTTGGACGGAGTAGATATACCAAAATGTGACAAATTTCGTTACTTAGGTTCTATTATTCAAATAGACGAGGATGTCCAAAATGATGTTTGTCATCGGATTACTGCAGGATGGTTGAAATGGAGGAGTGCAACTGGAGTTTTATGCGATCAGAAGATCCCTCTCAGGTTAAAAAGTAAGTTTTATAGAACAACTATACGACCAGCCATGCTCTATGGGAGTGAATGTTGGGCGGTGAAGAAACAAGGTCTCAACAAGATGAACGTGGCTGAAATGCGTATGCTGAGATGGATGTGTGGGAAGACAAGAAAAGATCGTTTGAGAAATGACTATATCAGGAATAAAGTGGGGGTGGCGAGCATTGAGGACAAGTTGCGTGAGGGCCGACTCAGATGGTACGGACATGTGCAACGCAGACCTACTAGTGCGCCTATACGAAGCAATGCTATTGAGCCAAACACTATAAATAGAAGAAGAAGAAGGCCTAAATTAACATGGGATGAGCTTATAAAGAGAGATTTTGAATCTCTACATCTCAATCAGAATATGACCCATGATAGAGCTGAATGGAAACGAAGGATCCATGTAGCCGACCCCAACATAGTTGGGATTGAGGCTTAGATGATGATGATGATGATAAAACCTCCCACCAAAATCTTGCATTATTGTTTTATACAACCAAAGTTGGCGAAGCTCATTTCCAATACGCTTCTTTCCATAAAAAATTCTGATCATGATCCCCTTTCCAATCAAAATTTAATTGTACACTTCTTTCCATAAAACATTCTGATTGTTTTCCCTTTCTGATTAAAAATTAGTTGACCAGATCAAAGGGGTTAGTAAGTCAAAAAAAAGAGAAAATAGAACCAAAAAAAATCATAATCTTAAATTGGAAAAGTGAACAGTTGCAAAGAAAGTTTGCAAAGAAAGTTGACTACTTGGAATGAAATAAAATGATAAGGAAAAAAGAAAACATACTTATTGAAAAAGGGAAACGGGAACAAAGCAACAAGAAAAAAAAAGATAAAACAAAAAGAGAAACAAAAGACCCCATGCTAGTTTATAAAGCACCCAAAATAGGGACATTGTGCCTCTCTTTTTTCTCTCTCCATTGAAAAATTCCTCCTGACCATCCCTCATGTGTGCATCAATTTCCACGTGTTTGGAATATTATTTCTTTTCTACACCAATGACTCAATCACTTCATGATAGGTGTGCGGGGGTAATAGAGGGGGGAGAGAGAGAGTATGGGGAGAAAGAGTATGAGAGTGATTACATGTATTAGTCCAGACTATTTTGATCTTCATGGAGCTTCTTGTTATTCAACACGTCCATCTTTTCGATGGCTTTGTGGTGCTTCCTTCCCACTAAACATCGTGATTCAAGTGCATCATTGGTGTATCTTTCCCAATGACACAGTGTTTCTTTGTGCTTCCACGATATGCATGTAGATTGGCTATTCGTGCTTTGCTTATTTCAGTTAGCCGCTGTCTTCAAACAACGTTGAAGGGTTACAATTGCTTCATTAACACCAAACTTTTCGCGTAAGTACCGCATTATGTACGATAGGACGGGACTTGATGCGCTTATTACAGCCTCTTGTTCCCTCTGGTGTTAATGATGTTTCAATCTATCATTCTCGCTACATTCTAATGAGACAGACGGTTGCTTCTTTACAACAGACTTCTAAGAAGCTCGTCAATTTGTAGCCTGCATTCTATGTCTACAAGGTTGGTGTTTCATCCTGATTTTATCTTCACCGACCTATTTTTATTTCATGTCTTTTAGAAGTTACATCTGCCAAGATAGTTCTTCTAGTGATCTACTTGGGCTTCCCTTGGTGTTGTCTTCCATTCCCATCAAGCCTCCGAGAGTCTAGTTGCAGCCATCAACACCTCGTCCAATTCGTGTTCGTGCCACATTATGCATGTATGTGGCCTTCTACGCTAAGTTTCTGTTAGCTACACTTCTCAACATTTTGAAGACACCTCTACTACTACATCGACATTATGCTTCCGCATTCATACAGCGTTATGTACACGGGATGTGTTGACTGCGCATATACCACTCACACATTTCTCTCTAATGAAGATGGCGAAGTCGCCGTGCTTTTCATTTTCTACTCCATATTGATGGTAGCAAGTTTTTTTTTTGTTGTGGCATTTAAAATCTATTTATCTAATTTTCTTCATTTCAGATGCACTTCAAAAGACCTCCAAAACTCAAGTAACTCCAACCTGCAGAACACAACTTCAAAGTTGGCGTCATCAAATTGATTTTAGAGAGTCATGTTTAAGGGGGGTGAAAATCTTGTATGGGGGGTAAGATTTGTATTTTCTATTTTTCACATCGTCTAATTGAGTATTGTAAGTCCAAGCTGGATGTGTTTCACCAATACTCAAACTTGAGGGGGAGTACTAGAATTATTGTTATTTAGTTTATTATGTCATATGGGCCTAATTGTCTTGGCCCATTAGGATTAAGTTCTCTTTTCTTGTACGTGCCTCCTTTAGGGAAAATAGGAAGGCAATGTGTCATCTATCAATAAGAAAATATCTCATTAGCCTCCCATCTCATTTTCCACAGCTATGATAGTACACGTCCTAAAGCGTGCATTGCATGGTGAGGTGGAGCTTTACTTCCACAAGGTTCAAAACATTTTTTATAGATTCAAGAGGAAGTGCTAAAGTTGGATGGAGAACTGCAGAAGTTAGAAAGTTTCTAAATTGCTCGACAATGCCTAAGTGGGTAGCAAAGAGTGTTGCAGCTGTTGGGAATGAATAACCATATACTTTTTGTGGATATTGATGTTAAATATCAGGTAATGTGAATTCAAATACAATGTTCCGGGGTAGGGGAAATTCCTGGTGCTTATGGGTTTAATTGTCTTTCTTATTTTTTAGTGAAAAGGTGTGCTGGATTTGGGTATTATCTTATGTTGGACTAGCAATTCAAGTACTTTTGAATTTGTATTTTAAATTGGATATCAAACTTTTCTAGTGAGATGGAGAAAGATATTGGGATCAGCATGTGTATCACCACTAGCCCCCACTCATTCTCCGTCCGTAGCAGGTATATGACAGATCAACGTCAAGATCCATGCAATAGGCCAGATTCCTCATTTGAAGTCCTTAAAACATATCATGCATGCATTGATGATGGTAAAATCTTAGGGCCCATAGTTTTATTATTTGAAGAGGTAAAACACCACTAGTGCCGCTCATGTAGTATCTTTAGCAAGGTCAACTTGTGTTTTATGTTTAAAACAATTAAAAGCGTTTATGCCATTTGTACAGCTGTCAGTAATCTATCTAATTTCACCCCCTTCTGGACCAGGAATTCATATTGGATGCTTTAGCAAGTAGATGCGATTTATGCATGTCTTATTGGCTTTGTAATGATTTAAACATGGTTTCCAAGCTTCTGGGGGTAAATTCTGAAAACAAGCCACACTGAATTTACAGATTTGAATTGGTCATCATCCAAAAATGATGGTTGTTAGTCCAATCAGTTCAACCACTGGTCTAGTCAGAATCGCTGTCAGCATGAATTTATCAAGCAAATGAACCAGAAAAACTAAGCCATCTAGAAATGCCATACATATCAAACATGTCTATTAAAAACATATTGTTTTCAATAACAGATGTCTACTGTACATGTACAAATAGGTCCAACCATGAATAAAACTTTTAATTCAAGATTTCAAGATACATGTCCAAAGGATAAAACTTAACTGATCTAATACAAGGCATTTACGGTTTTATTTGTTCATCGCCGCTGAGATAAGTATTATGATGGTTGCCAAAATCATGTAACTTGTTAAGCATAGTCACAAATTCGGTATTCGGGATACGGTCGGTCGAGCTGAAAAATTCAGGATTCGCGGTTCATGCGGGAAATTCCGTTAAAAAGCAGTCAACGTACGGTAACATGGTCAAGATACGGTCAACAATTCCGGTAAAAGTCAGGGGGGATTGGACGATACATACATACATACATACATACATACATACATACATACATATATATATATATATATAGACACACACACATCTATACATTTATTACATTTACATACATACATACATACATACATACATACATATATATATATATATATAGACACACACACATCTATACATTTATTGCATACATATATTACACACACAGATACATACCTACATACATACATATATGTGTGTGTGCCGACAAGGAGTGGCTCAAGTGGTCAAGCACGGTGTCCCCTAACAAAGGGACCAGGTTCGAATCCCAACTTCCGTCTTGATTTACCACCCTCCCGGACGTTTGGCCTCCGTCACGGGCATGAAAGAGGGGGAGAGAATGCGTCTCTAAATCTCGTACATATATGAGTGTGTCTTTCCATATACACACACATATATATACTCAAATTAAGTCAAAGTCTTAAATAGTACAAAACGAGAAAGTACGTGAAAAAATCTTTTAAACGGGAAGAAACTGTCAAACGCGAATAATTCGTGAATTATACGGGAATAAAATGTAATATTCAGGAATTGGGAGTTATTCTGTCGTTTGATACGTCTAGGGAAAAATTCGTGTTTTAAACACAGACTTCTTCAAAAAGTCGGAGTACATTGTACTATGCTTGTAAGTATAGATATATTTTGCTCTTATCTTTGTTTTCTAAAGTCATATTTCCTTGTATAGTTCTATCAGTTTTCTTACCTATGTATGAATTTTACAATGGCAACGTCCCTGTTGCATCTCTCTCCCTAAGGCCTTGTTTGATAGGTGGTGAATGGAGGGGAGGGGAAGGGAGGGGAATAGACTTGGGTTGTTTGGTTGGCCAAAGTGATGGGGAGGGGATGGGAATGGAGAGGAATGGAGGGGAACAAATTAAGTGCATTTTCAACCACTTCTCTCCCCACCGAATCAGAGTGGAGACAAAGGGAAGGAGAAAGACTTATTATATCAAATAGGTTTAAAGGAGAATATAAAATGTAAGAAAGAAAATATAAATAATGCAATTGGAAAAATCTTTATAGCCCACAACTAATATAAATAGAGAAGCAGTTTGTCATGTATGTGTTATGTCACTTGGGTAGAGACATGGAATGTTGAAGGAGTGTTTGATAAATTTGGAGAATTTTTGAAGAAAAAAAAACTAAAATTAATTTTTATGCATAATTTAGAAGGAAACTTAAAAATTAACATTTTTTAGGAAAGTTGAGAAGTTTGAGATTGTTATATAAACATAAAAAATAAAAAATACACATAATTAAAACAATGTGTTGGACTATGGAGGGAAGTATTTAACTACATGGAGGAAAAGTTTGTTGTAAATACAAAATTATGAAGGAAACTACTTTTGTACCCGCAATTTTGAATATAAATAAAGTCATATTCCCACTTTTATAAAAAATATCTCGTGGCGCCTTTAAGCTTTCAGCACGTAACAAATAGGAACTCTGTTTTGCCCCTCATCTACATCTTATAATTTTAATTTTAGATCTATAGACTTTGCCATAACTCCGCCTATGTTTTCATACATTTTATGCAAATATAGTCGGTCTCAAGCCTGGGTAAAGGAGGAGGGTTGGTGGTAGATTGACAGCAGCCATAAAAATTGTCACTCTTTTTTAGGACATGGATCCTTACAAAAATTTCGTTGGAGCGTCCCTATCTAGCGACGCGCTGCATCGGCACCCAGGTGCAGCGATATATATGCAAGGAGTTTCGACACAACGACACTCGGTTGTGTTAAAGGACAAACAAGGGTTTCCACATCTTAGATGGGTGTGGGTAAAGAAGCTAGTCTCATTGCATCATCGTCGGATGTAGCGAAAAATGTACAAGGGTTTCCACATCTTGGACGGGTGTGGGTAAAGAAGTTAGTCCCGTCGCATCATTGTTCGAGGGTAGTGAAAAATTTGCAGGGGCAACATTTCCTAAGAAGGCAGGTAAAGAAGCAAGTTCAACAAAAAAGGATTACAATTGGATCTGAGAATATTGGCTCTCTAACGGGAAATCTTTGGAGACAGTGGATATCGTGATGAGAAAAAAAGTCAATATAGCTTTGCTTGCAGGAAACCAAGTGGACAGGGGAACGTTGTAGAGAGATTGGACAGGTATTGATAAAGATAGAAATGGTGTAGGTATTATTGTTGATAAGATGTTGAAGGATGATGTTGTAAAGATCACAAGGATGGGCAATAGAATCATAGCTATCAACGTTGTTCTTGGGGGAAATATTTTTAACATTATTAGCGCTTATGCCCCCTAAGTTGGCCTTAGCGAGGAGGTTAAGAAAGATTTTTGGGATGACATGGATGAATTGATGTAGGGAATACCGACAGAGAAGATTCTTATTGGGAGTGATTTAAATGGCCATGTGGGGAGTAGCAATGCGGAATACGAGAGAGTTCATGGTGGTTTTGGATATGGCAGCAGAAATGGAGAGAGGATTTTAGATTTTACAGTTGCATATGATATGATTTTGGCAAACACCCATTTCAATAAAAGAGAATCTCATAACATTACTTTCAAGAGTGGGCACAATTGTAGCCAAATTGATTATCTCCTTACAAGTCGGGTGGATCGTAATATATGCAAGGATTGTAAAGTGATTCCTTGTGAAGAACTCACGACCCAACATAGGTTGGTGGTTTTGGATATTAACATGAAGATCAATAAAAGCAAGCATAGCAGGAACCAAGATAGCAGGATCAAGTGGTGGTATCTTAAGGGAGAAAAGAAATTGACTTTTCATGATAAACTCAGCAAGGAGGAAACTCAGAACTTGGAGTCTAATGTTAACACTATGTGGCATAACATGAGCTCCTGCATAACAAAAATTTCCGAGGTTTTGGGGAGTCCAAAGATTGTGGGCCTCCACAGAAAAAGACTTGGTGGTGGAATGATGAAGTGCAAAAGGCTATTAAACTGAAAAGGAAGATCTATAGGAGCTTGCCCAGATCTCGAAATGATGCATCATTCCAAAGATACAAGCAAGCAAAGAAAGAAGCTAAAAAAGTTATTCAGGAGGCAAGGTCTAGATACTTCGATGATATTTATAAGAACTTGGACACAAGGGGAAAAAAGTATAAATAAAATGGCTCGTATAAGAGAAAGGAAAGGAAGAGACTTGATCAAGTTAAATACATCAAGAAATGAAGATGGCAGGGTGTTGGTGAAGGACGATGATATCAAGAACCAATGGAGAAATTACTTCCATAAGTTTTCCAACAGAGATGTTGTAAATAATATTAGAGACTCGGGTGACATGAATACAAGAGATATCATTTACACATGACGAGTTTCACCATTTGAGGTCAAGAATGCTTTGAAGAAGATGAAAATGAGAAAGGCATGCGGACCAGACGGTATTCCCATTGATATATGGAAGAGTATGGGGGATGAAGGAGTTATGTGATTAACAAAGCTCTTTAACAAGATCATGAAGACCAAGAAGATGTTGGATGAGTGGAGAATTAGTATTATAGTCCCCATCTACAAGAACAAAGGTGATATTCAGAGCTGCACAAACTACAAAGGTATCAAGTTGATGAGTCACACAATGAAGCTTTCGGAGAGGATTATTGAGCAGAGGCTAAGATCTATAACGCAGATATCAAACAACCAATTTAGTTTCATGCCTGGAAGATCAACAACAGATGCTATTTTTCTGATAAGGAGGCTTATGAAGAAGTATAGAGAAAGCAAAAGAGAACTTAATATGGTGCTTATTGATTAGGAAAAGGCTTATGATCGAGTAGCCAGAGAAGTGTTGTGAATGGTTTTCAAGAAAAAGGGTGTGCCAATCCAATACATTGACTTAATCAAAGACATGTATGATAGCTCTACTGCAAGTGTGAAGACTCCTAGAGGAGAGACACCAACTTTTCCTATCACAGTTGTGGTACACCAAGGATCCACTCTCAGCCCATATCTGTTTGTTCTTGTTATGGATGAGCTGAAAAAGAATGTTCAAGATGATATTCCTTGGTGTATGTTCTTTGATGATGATATTGTTTTGACTGACGAAACTAAAGATGGATGAAATGATAAAGTCGAGCGGTGGAGAGAGGCATTGGAATCAAATGGATTGATGATTAGCAGGAGCAAAACTAAGTATATATGCATTGCAATTTCAGCCAATCCCGCAGGAAAGATGGAGTCAAGTTGGACGGAGTAGATATACCAAAATGTGATAAATTTCGTTACTTGGGTTCTATTATTCAAATAGATGGGGATGTCCAAAATGACATTTGTACCAGGATCACTGCAGGATGGTTGAAATGGAGAAGTGCAACTGGAGTATTATGTGATCGAAAGATCCCTCTCAAGTTAAAAAGTAAGTTTTATAGAACAGCTATACGACCAGCCATGCTCTACGGGAGTGAATGTTGAGCGGTGAAGAAACAAGGTCTCAACAAGATGAACATGGTTGAAATGCGTATGTTGAGATGGATGTGTGAAGACAAAAAAAGATCGCTTGAGAAATGATTATATCGAGAATAAAGTGGGGGAGGCGAGCATTGAGGACAAGTTGCGCAAGGGTCGACTCAGATGTACGGACATGTGCAACGTAGACTGACTAATGTGCATGTACGAAGTAATGTTATTGACTCAAGCACAATAAATAGAAGAGGAAGACTTAAATTAACATGGGATGAGCTTATAAAGAGAGATTTTGATTCTCTACATCTCAACCAGAATATGGCCCATGATAGAGCTGAATGGAAACGAAGGATACATGTAGCCGACCCCGACATAGTTGGGACTGAGGCTTAGATGATGATGAGATGATCTATAGACTTTGCCATCCAAAAAGGGTAGGCAGCCTTATTTGTTCTTCATGCCTCTATGGATGCACTTTTGTGAAATAATGCATGTGCATAAATAAATAAATATATATACTTATTGCAAAAAAAAAAAACTTTTATTGCCAGCAACTAAGTCTTTCATGAAAGAAAAAAACACATTGAAGTAGATGGTCATTTCTATCGGGATGCAATGTAATTAAAGAAGATTGTCACATTTTGCCTACCTATTGAGGACCAAACAACTATTTTTCACAAAGCCGCTCATAGGAAAATGAGTCCAAAATCTATGTTCCAAGTTTGGCATGATTGATATCTATGGTCCAGCTTGAGGAGTATTGTGATAAAATATCTTTTGTGTGTGTGTATCTTGTGTTTTATGTTTTATGTATTTTTCCTTTTTACTTCTTTAATCCACATGGTGTTCTTGGGGTTTGTCCGCCTATCAGGCACTCCCTCTTTATTCAATGAGAGTCTTTTTGTTTACCCAACATCTAAAAACTATTTTAATGACAACAAAATACCAATTACCATCCAATTAGTATTACAAGTTCTCTTATAACGCATCTTAATCATGTATAAAATAAACACAATGAGCAAATCAATAGTTAAGTGAATAAAATAGCTAACAAAATAATCTAATAATGAGAATAAAAGATAACAGAATTATCTATAACACAACATAAAACAAGCACCCATAAGGCACCAAAGCGAGGTAAGGTATCCATTTTTGCCTAACCAAGGGTTGCCCACCTATCACACCCATGAAGATGTTTTATAATTGGTAATGACTAGGCAGGAATGCTTATGGGATGTCCTTTAAAGGAGAAGAGAAGCAGGTAAAGAACTTTCTCAAAAGTTATCATAATAGCTGCTTCAACATGAATGGCAGGCTAGGAAGAGCGGGAAAAAACCTCCTTAGCCGATAATCAGGCATAGTTCTGAGGTTTGATTAGTTGTGGTTGGGAGGGATCCCTTGCTTTTTACACAGTGTTTTTGTGAGGGCTTGAAGCTTCGTTTCAGAATTGAGGTCGGATCAGCCATTGAGGCCAAAATGTGCTTTTTCCTTTTTTCTTGTGCATTCAAGGTTCCTTCATAATAGATTAAAGTTTTTGGGTATTTTGGTAGTGACCTTGGCATATGTTAATAGAAAACTTGATTGCACCATATTAAAATAATCATTATTCCTGTGCCTATTTGGGCAGCAAGGCAACACTTTACACATCCTAACCATTGGATGTTTAGGGCCTGTTTGGTAGGGTGTATCTTGAACTTAGTGAGTTCTAAAACAGCTCTTTTATCCTTAATTTTGTTTGGTATGATAGGATGCAGCTGTAATTCATTGTTTTGTGACCTCATCCGACTACACAATTGGGCTCCAACTCCTTGAAATTGTACCGCGCCGAAATCCGGCGTGGTCACGTGCAGTTTGGAGATGAAGTTGTTCAGAACCAAAAGGCTACAATACGGCCTTGCAATTGCCCCACGATCTCTCTCGCTCTCACTCTCTGTTTCCCTCTCTCTCTTGCTTTTCTGCACCGTGCTACAGCTGTATCACGGGCGGCTCGTCTAGCGGCCTCTAGCTCATGATGTATCCGCACTCGCTACCGAATTGATACGATGGAAAGAAGCAGGTCCTGTTTTGACAGGCACTTTTCCAGGTCGTACCAAACTAATGAAATCAAACTCCTATAGTTTAGAGCACACTCTACTAAATAATGTCTAGTGTTATTCAAATATGTACATTCAATCTTCACACTTCCGAAAACAGCCAACTCACTCCAACTGTATCCTACCAAACAGGGCCTTAGCCTCCTACATATCTTTTCTAATATAATAAGAGACGGCTAATTTGTTGTCATGAATAGAAGAAACCCTGCTCCTATAAATAGAATAGGGAAGCATACAGACACAACCTAACCCTAATGGGCCAAGACATACTTGGGCCCATATTACCAAACACTTAATAACATAAATAAACACTCTCTAATATCTTTAAGCAGCAGATATAAAATAAACGTAATATAAAGGTGAATCGCTGGCATTCAATGATATGCCAAATACTTTAACTCAAAAGCTTCAGGAATAAAATTTAACAAATACCTTCCGAAATATAATATTTGGAAGGTATAAAGAGAGCTTCTTTGACTTTTTGCTTTTCCTTTCCTTCTTCTGAGTCAGAATCGTCAGAAGATATGGTGTATGCTTCTTGACAATGGGACTGCATTCCATCATTTTTCATTGCAAAAACTACCTATGTCAGTGTGTGTGTGGGGGGGGGGGGGGGGGGGGGTTAATGCACCTGCAGATGGGAAATAAATACTACGTTATAGCAACGCTGCAAGCTGTTCAATTTGTTACATAGACTAAAATTAATGGAAAAAAAATAAGACTGGCAGAATGTATTCTACTGATGCCAGGCAATTATACAGGAATCAACCAAAATAGATACTTAATCAGACTTAGGGAACTTACTTATCTGAACAAAAGGCAATTATGCAGGAGTCAACCATATAAATAAGACAAAACATATCAGGACCATAGATGACAACTATATAAATAAGCCAAAACATGTCATGCATAAAATATATCATGCACCGTATACAGGCTATGTTGTTTCCTGTTGTGCAGAGAGCTTAAACGAAATCAGCACCCATGCTTAAGCAATACCAAAGAGAACAAGCAAAAATCCAGACGCAGGAGAATGCCTCCCAATGAGATATGCAGGTGACCAAACAACCATAAGAAATTACATAAAATATGAAATCCGTATCATTCATGTAAACATAGCATTCAACACGATACATTGACGCTGACTAAAAAAAACACGATACGTTGACAAATTGTATTCATTACTTCCACTCGTTTTCATTCATCTTTGAAAGCAATCTTCTTTCATTATGTTAATCTTATTCAGTTCAATCAATTCGTAAGTGTCCCCAGGGACCATGGTTATCTAGTCGGCTAGGCAGCCCCCTTTTTCCCAAGGGGCACCTAGGCATTTCTAGACGCTTTTGCTCTTTTATATTTTGTTACATATATATATTAAAATGTATGTATATATTTAGCTATATTCATATAGATACTAAAGAGATATGTTATTTCTGTATTCTACTCTATGTGTGTTTTATCCCATATTGCTTAGTTTTGCTTATTGTTTTATTCTCTTGTCCTATAAAAGAGAAGGCATTGTAAACACTTTTACTCACAATACAATTCCACTCATTATTCTATATGATATCAAGAGTGGTTCGATTCCCCTGTCCCTTCCCACCCTAAGTGCCCCATGCCCTAGCCCCCCCCCATGTTCTCCTTCCAGCCACCGCCACCCCACCATCTAGCCCCCTTCTACTTCCGTTCTCCTCTTCCGAACTTCTTCACGTCTCCGGGCAATTCTTCAAAATAGCATGTTGACCGTCTAAAAGGATCTTTGATTGCTTACTGCATGCGCCTCATGGTGGAGTATTGATTCTCTCCATGATGGCGTAGGTTCTTCTACCGACTTCTCTGCCATGTAGCAAGTTTTGCACGATCTGATGTGTCAGATCCATTGTTGTCCTCTGTTGCCCGATAGCGGGTTTCTTCAAATCTGTTGATCCCGGCCCTATTCTAATTTCTGCTTACTTCTGCGTTCTGCTCTGCCTCTGCTCCAGATCTGTACGTAATGGCATCTATTGAGCCTCCCTGTTCTCTGTGTCACCACAGTGAAACTTGATGGCTCCAACAATCACCTCCGGTCGGCATCCTTCATTCTGTATGTGAAAGCGCCAGACTGCTACTCCCATATCACAACCGACCCTCTACCTGCTCTTGATGCCTCGGCGGATGAAAAAACCAGGCAAGCTTATGCATAATGGAGTAAAGATGACTCGGGTGTTATGTCTTAGATAGTTAATAGCACCGAGCCACGGATCAGTCAGTCCCTACTCTGCCTTCATGATGTCAAGGCTATGTGGGGTCAACTGTCTCGAATCTACTCCATCACCAAAATCCCAAGAAAGTCTTCGAGATTTTCAAGAACCTGCCCAAGAAGGAATTTTCTTCTGACACCTCTGTTGAAGATTACTATCAAAAATGTTCTGCCCTCTGGAACGAATACGAAGTCTATCACCCGTTATCTGCTGACATCAAGGAAACCCAGAGAAAGCGCAATGAACTGCAACTTGTCCAATTTCTTGATGGTCTCCTGTCCTCGTTTTCTGGAGTTATCGACCGGATTCTGTCCAGTGATCCCCTACCTACTCTTCGGGATGTACTTAAACGTGTTCAAAGTTTACCATCCGTGACTTCTGCCCCTGATGTTGAGCACTCTGCTCTCGCCATACACATTGTTGATTATAGCCATGGTCGTGGCCGTGGTCGTGGTGGTCGCCCTCCTACTATGGCAGGTCACACGTCTTCTACTACACCACGTCGGGGCTAGCCTATTGGCTCTCGTTTCTACAATTTTTGTGGACGAGACAATCATAAAGAAGATCGGTGTTGGATCAAACATGGCAAGCCCGCCTGGGCTTACCAGGTCACTACAGACGCCCCTTGTTGAGAATCAGGGTTGCAGAGAGCATAGGGTTGCACAAAGAGTGCACCCTCATATATATAATGCTGAAACAATTACAGAGAGGTCCATACAGAATAAACAAATAACAAAATAAATAACAGAATAAGTAAACCACAGAAAACATATATTGTAACACTCCCCCTCAAGTTGGAGCATAGATATCAATCATGCCCAACTTGTCCACCAGTGTGCAGAAGTGCTTCTTAGCCAGAAGTTTTGTGAAGACATCTGCAACTTGATCTTCAGATCTTGTAAAAGGAGTGCAAATTTTACCAGCCAGAACAGATTCTCGAATGAAGTGGCAATCCACCTCGATATGCTTGGTGCGCTCATGATAGACAGGATTATTGGCAATGAAAATAGCAGCTCGGTTGTCGCAGTGCATTGGAATCGCATAAGGAGATTCAATCCCAAGTTCATGCAGAAGAGAACGCACCCAGAGAAGTTCACATGCAGTATGGGCCATGGCCCTGTATTCAGCTTCAGCACTGGAGCGAGCAACAACATTCTGTTTCTTGCTCCTCCAAGTCACCAAGTTACCTCCTACATAGGTGCAGTAGCCAGAGGTGGATTTCCTGTCAATTCTGCTGCCTGCATAATCTGAATCGGAATAGCCCTCAAGTTTACAATGTCCACTTTTCTTGTAATACAGACCTTTGCCAGGTGCCCTTTTTAAGTATCTCAGAATGTGACAAACAGCATCCCAGTGACACTGTCTAGGCTTGTCCAGGTACCTGCTCAGAAGGCCCACAGCAGTAGTAATGTCAGGACGAGTAACAGTCAGATAGATCAATTTCCCAAAAAGTCTCCTGTATTTCTTCGGCTCAGAAAACATAGATGAGGTATCATCGTCCCAATCAACATTGGGATCCATAGGAGTATCTGCAGGTCTTGCTCCCATCATACCAGTTTCTTGCAGGATATCAAGTACATATTTTCTCTGGGACAGCACAAGAGCACTAGAGTTCCTGGAAACCTCTATACCCAGAAAGTATCGCAATCTGCCCAAGTCTTTGGTAGCAAAATGCTTACCCAAATGATTTTTTGTGGCCTGAATACCTGAAGCATCACTGCCAGAAATAATGATATCATCTACATAGACAATCAGAATAATAATTCCTGCAGAAGTTTTCTTTGTGAAGACAGAATGATCCACTCGAGACCGTAGAAAGCCAAAGACAGAAAGAATCCTGCTTAATTTATCGAACCATGCACGTGGACTCTGCTTGAGCCCATAAATAGATTTTTTAAGCCGACATACTTTGTGAGACTCCCCCTGAGCAACAAACCCATGAGGTTGCTCCATGTAAACCTCTTCCTGTAGATCACCATATAAGAAAGCATTCTTCACATCAAGCTGTAGAAGAGGCCAGTCACAGTTTACAGCTACAGATAGTAAGATTCTGACATAATTTAAGCGAGCAACAGGAGAAAAAGTCTCAAAGTAGTCAATGTCGTAGGTCTGAGTATATCCTTTGGCAACTAACCGAGCTTTCAACCGTTCAACTGTACCATCTGGTTGATATTTGACAGTGTACACCCAGCGGCAACCTACAGGCTTGCACTGAGGAGGAGGATCCACCAGCTCCCAAGTGCCTCTATCAGTCAGAGCGGTCATCTCATCCTGCATAGCAGAAGTCCAAGCTGTACTCCGCAGGGCATCCTGAATAGTCTTAGGAACAGTAACAACAGATAAGGCATATACAAAATCATGCGCCTGAGCAGTGAGATGATCAGTAGATACAAAATTAGCAATACTGTGAGACGTGCAGGAACGAGTCCCTTTGCGAAGTGCAATAGGGATATGTAAATCAGATTGTACCTCAGGTGAAGCAGAACCTTCTGGAGGTGAAGATTGGTCGACTGGGGGGGGGGGTACATGTGAAGGAGGTGCTCTGTTCCTGCGCTGATAAACTCGAAGCTGAGGAGGATCTGGTATCACAGTATCATCCGTCTCAGGGCTGCAGTCAGACAGAATAGGCAAGGGTGGTGCAATAAGATCCGTTTGCAAATTTTCTCCCGCAGATGAATAATAAGGAGTGTCTTCAAAGAACACCACATCACTACTAGTCAGCCACTTTCGCGTAGCAGGATTATAACAGCGATAGCCTTTCTGAGACCTTGAATATCCCAAGAAAATACATTTGGCTGCTCTAGGCGACAGTTTATCAGATGTAGGGCCAAGGAGTCGTACAAAGCACGTGCAACCAAAAATCCGTGGAGGGACAGAAAACAAACAAGGGAGCCTCCGGATGTAAAACTTGGAAAGGGATTTTGTTACCAATAACCGACGATGGCATACGATTAATGAGAAAACAGGCAGTCAGAACCGCTTCTGGCCAATAAGTACGAGGTACATGCGAATGCAACATGATAGTTCGAGCCACTTCCAACAGATGACGATTCTTTCTTTCGGCTACACCATTCTGTTGTGGTGTATAGGCACATGAGGTTTGATGTAAAGTTCCAACAGATTTACAAAAGAGTTCCACATCTTTCTGAACAAATTCCAACGCATTATCAGTTCTAAAAATTTTAATAGGCACACCAAACTGGGTTTTAATTTCAGCAAAAAAGAACTTTATTGTGGATATCACCTCGGATCTACTTTTCAACAGAAATAGCCAAGTAGTCCGCGAAAAATCATCAATAAACAAAATAAAGTATCGATAGCCAGACACACTCGGTACATTACACGGTCCCCACACATCAGAGTGCACTACATCAAAAATATGCCTGCTGCTCACAGAACTACGCCTCGGATATACTGATCTAGTTTGTTTACCCAGTTGACAAGACTCACACTGGAAAGTACAACTACTCATGTCTAGAAGTAAATGGCGCAGTTTGTCAGAAGAAGGGTGTCCCAGCCGGTAATGCCACTGTAAAGTAGAAACGGAGGCAGATAAGGCCGAAACCACAGCAGCTTTGGCAGACCTTGGCATCTCGTCCAAGTAGTAGAGACCATCAGCACCTTCATACCCCCCACCAATCTTCATCCTCGTGAGAAGGTCCTGAAAAATGCAGGAGCCAGGAAGAAAAGTCAGGCTACAGTTCAAATTCCTTACAAGTTTGCTAACAGATAATAAATTCATAGGGAAGTTAGGCACATATAAGGCAGATTTGATAAGGAACTGAGAAATAATGTCCCCAATGCCAGAAACTGGAGATCGAGATCCATCAGCAACCATAACCGTAGATTTATGAGCAGGTTTAGAGATGGACTTAAACAAAGCCCTATTGCCAGAAATATGGGATGATGCACCAGAGTCGATCACCCATTTATTATTACCAGATGGGGGTGGCAAATGTGAACTCAGAAAAGCAGTATCATAACCAGTATGGGCAGCATGTGCTCCCCTCGTGGACGCTTCAGAAGATGATCCAGCACGCTCCAGAAAGAGACGTTCGACTTCAGTCCTGATGTAGTCAGCAGTAGCGCCCGCAGTGTCCGGTGTAGTAGGATGTGCAGCACTCTCGGATGCGGTGGCGGGAGAATCAGTAGCAGTGTTCGCCCATTCTGGTTTGCCATATTTCTCCCAACACTTCTCTTCAATGTGGTTCGTACGACCACAGTAAGAACACAAGCGCGAGCCGGGCGGAGGACGCGCAGCAGTAGGAGGGGCCCCACGCCCAGCAGTAGGAGAACGACCTCTCCCTACACCAAGGGGAGGACGTCCATCAGAAGCGCGGCCACGGCCACGACCGCGACCACGGCCGCGGCCACCCCAAGCAGCTAAGGCAGTAGAGTCGCCAACATCTGGAGTAGTATGTGGTGTCGGTGAGGAAAGGCGCTGAAGTCGCTGGTAGGCACTCTGAAGGGTAGGCAGTGGATCACCGGCCAGAATCTGATCCACAACGCCAGCATAGGAGTCAGGCAAGCCACTCAAGAACTGGATCAGCTGTAGCTCATCGCGCTGCTTTTGCATAATCACCAAATCCGTGGACAGAGGATGATACGCCTCCAGTTCACCCCACAAACCGGTGAACGTAGAGAAGTAATCGGTGATATCAGTGCCAGTAAAGGTGAGACGACTAAGTTGTTTGTTGATATCAAACACCTTCTTCGGATTTTGGCTGTGGGAGAAGGTGCGAGCAAGCTGATCCCACATCTGCTTTGTTGTAGGCAGACGGAGAATGGTCACACTAATCTTCTCAACCGTGCTGTTGAGAATCCAAGTCATCACTGTTGAGTCGTCACGGACCCAATCATCGTAAGCTTTGACGTCCTTCAAGTCAGCATCGTCAGCAAGCTGTGGCGGACCGGCACGAGTGAGATGGGAATACTTCCCTTGTGATTTGGCATATATCACAAAGGAGCAAACCCACAGCTGGTAGTTGCGCCCGTCAAGTTTTACCGTAGTAACCTGACGACGCAGATCATCAGTCGAGGACGCCATCAGATAGGCAGGCACAACAGGCAGGCAAGACAGGCAGGCAGAAGATCACAGGGGACCTCTCACATACGGACTACACCAAAGTGTAGCAGAAGACCCGGAGGCTGAAGCCTACACGGGCAGGCAGTCACAAACAAACACGAACCGAAGTAGGCTCTAGCCGAACAACGTATCGATCTCCCCCGGAAGACTGATCTAATCCAGATCTACCAACCCGGCAGCGCACCTGCTGTGCGAACAACAACAACGGTTGCTCAAGCACTAGCGGAGCACCGCGCCAGGAGAGTAGGCGGACCTGTGACCGGCGGGAGACGGCTGGCTAGGCCAGCTGTGGCAGCCCGAAGGCGGCGGCGGCCGGCGGGCTGCTGCTGCCCCGGCGGCGGCGGCCGGCGGGCTGCTGCTGCCCCGGCGGCGGCGGCCGGCGGGCTGCGCTGCCCGGCGGCCGCTGGCTACTGCTGCTGGGCCGGCGGCTGGTCCGCGCGCGCGCGGGGGGGGGGGGCGCCGGTGGAGAGGGAGGGAGGGAGAGACCCTAGGTCTCGACCTGCTCTGGTACCATGTTGAGAATCAGGGTTGCAGAGAGCATAGGGTTGCACAAAGAGTGCACCCTCATATATATAATGCTGAAACAATTACAGAGAGGTCCATACAGAATAAACAAATAACAAAATAAATAACAGAATAAGTAAACCACATAAAACATATACTTTAACACCCCTGATGATTCTTCTGCTTATGATCAACCCCCAACTACACCCTCAATTGCTTGGCTCCGATCCAAGTTCGAGAAACTCTTCCAAGAACGCATGTCTCATATCTCGTCTACGTCAGAGGTCGACTCATTTGCCCTGCTCACTGCTCCATCTACCGGTAACAATAAATGGTGTATTAACTCTGGTGCTTCGGTCCATATGGCCGGTAACATTAATTTATTTTCTACTTTTACTAAATCCACTCAGCTTCCTCCAATTACGGTAATTGATGGCTCTCAGACAATTGTTCATGGCATTGGGACAGTTCCATTATCTCGCAACATGCATCTGACATTTGTCTTTTATATTCTGAGATTTCCTGTTAATCTACTTTTTGTTAGTAAAATTGTGAACAGGCTTCAGTGCTCAATTAAATTTGATCCTTCTGGTTGTGTTTTGAAGGATCTCCGCGCGAAGACGAGGATTGGTTCGTGCCATGAGGGACCATATTGGCTCTACTAGTTGGATGGACCATATAGGCTCTACTACTTGGATGGACCATATGGGTTCTACTACTTGGATGGACCGACATCAGTGATTTCTTTGCTTTTGACATTTGTGACTGGGATTCAGTGGCATTACCGAATTGGTCACATGTCTGCTTCTAAATTGAAACATCTATTTCCTGCTTTAGCTGATAAGACTTTTTCTTGTGAATCTTGCCAATTTGGTAAACAAACCCGATCTGTGTTTCTTGCTAAGAAAGATATTGGCTCTAAATGCATTTTTGATATTGTTCATGCGGATATATGGGGCCCGTGTTCTGTTACTAGTCATTTTGGAGTTAAATATTTTATGACTTTCATTGACGAGTATTCTCATATTACATGGTTATTTTTATTGAAAGATCGCAACACTATTCTGGACACCATCACCACCTTTTTTCTTAAATTCAAACTCAATTCAGCAAACCCATTAAAGTTTTTCGCACCGATAATGCTCTTGAGTTCATGCAAAAACATGTCACCTATTTTTGCTCATCTCGTGGGACGATTCATCAAACTTCTTGCCCCTATACCCCACGACAAATTGGGGTTGCAGAATGCAAATATCGCCATCTTTTAGAGGTTGCTCGCACTATTCTCCTTCATTATCATGTTCCTTAGCGTTTTTGGCTTGAGGCAGTTTCTACAGCTTGCTATCTTATCAATCGCATGTCGTCCTCTGTTTTGCAAAATCACATTCCATTTAAATCCTCTTTCCTGATGTGTAACTCCTTTATGTCCCGTTGCGGATCTTTGAGTGCACTTGCTTTGTCAAAACCCTTCGCCCAGGGATGACAACTTGACCCTCACTCCACAAAATGTATTTTTTTGGATTATTCCAAAACCTAGAAAGGGTATCGTTGTTATGATCCCTGCTAGAATATAACATATTTAATTAATAGGTTATTAGTCTATTGTCTACAGGGGCCAGTTGCCCATGGCCCATTAGGGTTAGTCCACTTCGTTTGTGCCTCATTGTAATAGCCCTTTCCTATATATAGGACAGGGGTGTACATATCAATACAACACAACATACCTCGTATACATTTCTTCACATGGTATCAAAGCAGTGGCCCTGGGGAGAGAACCCTAGCCGCCGTGCCTCCTTCCCTCTTCTCTCTCGACGCCCTTCCAACCCTAGCAATCGCCGCCCCTTCCTCTCCTAGAGAGAGCAATCGGGGGACAGCCCACCTGCGAGCGGTTGCCGCCTCCTTCCATGGCTTAGGTCGGCCGGCCGCTAGGCACATCCCGACCACGATGGTCTCATCTTCTTCCCCTTTCACATAGATTTTTATCTATGTGTCGGCGCCATCCTTCCCGACACTCTATCCAGTCCTAGTCTCTGGACGGCGCTATTTCTCGTCCAGATCTATCCGTCGTCGTCGTCACCTTCCCCGAGATCTGTTCGTCAAGCAGCTCCAGCCGCCGCCATTGAAGCAGCCACGCCAAAGCAGATCTGCCTTCCACTCCAGCAACTGCCTCCATCGTCTTCACCGCCGAGTTGTGCTATCGTCTCCGCGTTGAGCCGCCACCCATCCATCATCTTTGCATCCAACCGCTCCATCACTCCATCGCTACACCACCTCTTGGGACCCTGGACGACACTAATTCCCGTTCAGATCCGGCTGTAGTCAAGCAAGGAACCACCTCTGTTCATGATCAAAGTAGTACAAAAGACGGCGTTGATTCCTGTCGACCCATTGTGTTAATTCCCGGGGTACTTGTCTCCTTGACAGTGCCAATTCCCGTCGAGATCGTGCATCAGCCGCCGCCGACACAGCAAGTTGTCCAAACAACACGGCGTGTCGCGCTCCAGAAATCACCCTGACGGCGCGGAGTTTCATCCAAAACGCAAAACACACGACGTGTTCCTTAAAACACACGGCATGTTCGATTCCACAACTCGTCCTGACGGCGCAGATCCCAACAAACATAGCGTGTCATCCTTAGAACACAGCGTGTTGGCAGACAACAAAGTCACGCCTCCGACTTCAGACAAGGCGTGTCCACTTGGAACACGACGTGTCGGTGGAGATCCAGTTCACGCCTCTGACATCCGACACGGCGTGTCGCATTTTCACACGGCGTGTTGCAAGGAGTCAGTCAATTTTCAGTGAAGGAGCTACACGGCATGTCAACAATCATACACGGCGTGTCATCAAGAGTCTGCCTCTCACCTCCGACAATCTACATGACGTGTCCAATCATAGACACGGCATGTCTGAAGCAGTCCAAACACTTCCAGTTCCAGTCTGACATCCTCCAAAGGTCCATCTCTCCTCCAATATTTGATGATAATCGGATCTTATTCCTATTTTTGACCCAATAAAAAATTTTTGGGGGCTCCGCACCTTTTCGGGTCAAGAAAAGATCCATTTATTTTCTCTATGCGGATCTTAATCGGGTTATTTTTGCATAATGATTCCGATTATCGGTTTTCATGCCAAGAAGCCATTCCGGCAGTGCTATTTCTCCCCCTACCAAGCAAAATTCTGGTAGTGTATCTCCTCTTTTTACCAATGTTTCCATTCCGGTAGTCTTTTTGTGTTGTTTCTCTCCATACTACACCTCTCATTTGACCTTTTTCCTTTCTCTCCTTCCCATTCATCATGTGTGCGTCTTTCCACGTGCGGGGGGGGGTCATATTTCCTTTTTTCCACACCATCTACTCACTCTCGTCGTATTTGATGTTTGGGGGGGAATAGAGGAGAGAGATAGAGAGAGGGCATGAAGAGAACATGAGAGAGAGGATATGAGGAGAGAGAGTAGAGAGACATGATATGAGATGAGATGATATATTCCAGGCTATCTTCATGGAGCTTCATGTTCTTCAGCACCTCTGGTTTCGAGATGTCTTTGTGCCGTGTCATTGCGCATATTCCGGCCTCTACTCCCTTTGGTGTTGATGACGTTCCAGTTGATCATCCATGTTGCGTTGATGGTGTTTCGGATGGTTGCTTCTTCATCTTCGAAGCTCGTCTTCTTCAAGCCTGTGCCAATTTTGTTTCTGCAAGGATTCATCTAGAGTGATCTTCACTGAGCTACTCCGTCACATCTTCTCCGAGTTGCATCTACTTCTTTTACGTGTTGAGATGACACCTCAGCACCTCGCCAGCGTGTTCGTGCCACGTTATGCACGTTGGTGGTCATTTGCGCTAATTCTAGTTGGCTCCACTTCTCAGACAATTCAGAGACATCTCCACTACTACATCGACATTGTGCCTCCGCGTTCGTGTCGCGTTATGTACGTTGGATGTGTTGAGTGCACTTATTCCACTCCACATTTCTCTCCAATGAAGATGGCGTAGTCGTGGTATTTATGATTGTCTGCTTCGGATGTTCTTCATTCCAGATGCACTTCAAGAGAAATACCTCCTTCAAAGCTCGAGCTTCTCCAACCTGCAGAACACATCTCAAAGAGGCGTCATCATATCTTTTTAGTTAGGAAGTATTGTTTAAGGGGGAGTAATAATTTTTGTATGGGGAGTGGCATTTCTATCTTTCATTTGTCGTTTATTTCTCAGTGTTCAATCGAGTCCTGTAACTCCAAGCTTGGACATGCGTTCACCCATGCTCCAGCTTGAGGGGGGGTGTTAGAATATAGCCTATTTAGTTAATAGGTTATTAGTCTATTGTCTACATGGGCCTGTTGTCCATGGTCCATTAAGGTTAGTATGCTTCCTTTGTGCCTCATTGTAATAGCCTCCTTTCCTATATAGAGGACAATGGCGTACATATCAATACAACAACACAACATAATCGTATACATTTCTTCACAATACCATTATGCGACAATGGTACGTGAGTGCAGATGTAGTATTCTTTGAACATCTACCTTTCTACTCTGATAAAGGGGCTTCCTTATCTAGTGACATTTTGGCACCAAGTCTGTTACTTGACATTGTGGATATTGATCCACCTTTAGAGCTGACACCTGAAGAACGACCGTTGTAAGTCTACAAAAGAATATCCAAGTCGACTATCCCCTCCATGGCCCTGCAACAACCAATTCCTCCTTCAGCATATGATCACTATAGAGATATGTTGTGTTATGTTGTGTTTTGTTGAGTGTCATGTGCATAGCATGTGCCTCACTTATGCTTTCACTTCAGTAGTTTAGTCTCATATTGCTCATCTCTGCTTTAGTCTCTATTCCCTTCTGTTATATAAGAGATTGTATTGTACACTGGTTTATTCATTCAATAAGCAATTCCCAGCTTCTCTATATGGTATCTAGAGCAGGTCCGGTTTCCCGAGTTTTTCTTTCCCACCCTGCCCCTAAATGCCCTAAGCCTTCAGCCCCCTTCTCGGACTCTGACTATGTAGGAAGTCGTTCTAATCGTAAGTCTACGTCGGGATACTGTACATTTGTTGGCGGAGATCTCGATACCTGGCGAAGCAAAAAGCAGACTGTTGTCGCCAGATCCAGTGCAGAGGCAGAATACCGAGCTATGGCTCATACTGCATGTGAACTTCTGTGGGTCCAGAGTCTCCTCCAGGAGTTTGATATATCCTATTCCAGCCCTATATCGATGTTTTGTGACAACAAAGCCTCTATTTTTATTGCGAGCAATCCCACTTTTCATGAGCGGACGAAACATATCGAGGTCGACTGTGACTTTGTTCGAGAGACAGTCCTTTCTGGCCAGATTTGCACTCCATATCTCAGCACTAAAAAGCAAGTTGCAGACATCTTCACCAAGATACTTCCTAAAGCTCGTTTTCAAACTCTAATTGACAAGTTGGGCATGTTCGACATCTACGCTCCAGCTTGAGGGGGAGTATAGAGATATGTTGTGTTATGTTGTGTTTTGTTGAGTGTCATGTGCATAGCATGTGCCTCACTTATGCTTTCACTTCAGTAGTGTAGTCCCATATTGCTCATCTCTGCTTTAGTCTTTATTCCCTTCTGTTATATAATAGATTGTATTGTACATTGGTTTATTCATTCAATAAGCAATTCCCAGTTTCTCTATAATCACAACACAACTCAGGTACATTCTGACTTGCACCTTTCTATTAGTCTCTGAAAAGGTGTCCGCTCCTGTACTAAACATCTGATTAGTCATTTCTGTTCATCGTCTAATCTGGGTGCCAGTTTTGCGTGCTTTACTGCTGCTATCTCTGTTGTGACCATTCTAAAAACTACTAAAGAAGCACTTCTAATTCCTGCATGGCGACAAGCAATGGAAGCTGAAATGCAGGCACTCTGATCGCAAGACTTGGGATCTTGTTGATCGCCCTTCTACCTGTCCTACGGTTGGTTGTCGCTGGATCTTCACTATCAAATATCAACCTGATGGTACTATTGAAGGATTGAAAGCACACTTTCATTTATGTTGTTGTAAACAAAGATTTGTCGTTGTTTCAGCTAGATGTCGAGAAGACTTCTATTCTTGCTATTGAACACCCTGCTCTTGTACGTATTGCTGATTCTGGTCACGGTCGTGGTCATAGACGTGACCGTGGTGGACGTCACCCTCCTACCTTGGGTCGTACTTCTTCAACTACCCAAGGTTGCGGTCAGCCCGTTGGCCCTCGCTTCTGCAATTTCTTTGGTCGTAACAACCATAATGATAACCGGTGTTGGATCAAACATGGAAAGCTTGCTTAGGTTAATCAAGTCAGCTCTGATAGGGGGGATTCTACTGCTACTGACCACCTACTCCCTCAACCCTCTCTTGCCTAGCTCCAGTTTGAGTTCGAGAAACTCTTCCAAGAGCACATGTCCAACTTACCCTCCACTTTAAAGGTCGGCTCGTCTGCCTTGCTTGCTACTCCATCTACTGGTAAAAATAAATGGTGTATTGACTCTGGTGCTTCGGTCCATATGATTGGTAACTGTAATTTATTTTCTGCTCTAACAAGATCCATCTGTCTCCCTTCGGTGATGGTAGTTAATGGCTCTCAAACAGTTGTCCATGGCATTGGGACATTCCTTTATTTTGAAATATGCATTCCAAATCTGTCTTATATGTTCCAAGATTTCCTATTAATCTTCTTTTTGTTAGTAAAACTATGAAGAGTCTTCAGTGCTCCATTACATTTGACCTAGGAAGCACAGACACTTCCCGGAGGCTGTCGTGTCCGTGTCCGGCACGTGTCCAACCCGGAAACGCCTTGGACACTCGTGGACACGCGGCGAACACTCCTCCAACATGTCCAGTTTCATTTTTTTTATTTGCAAGCTGGACACGGCGTGGACACATCTAGGACGCTTAGTGGACACGGCCAGCCCAACCCACATAAGATCTAACTAAAAAGAAAAGAGAAAATAAGACCCAACCACGTAGACTCCTCAACCGAACCCCAACTCCTCGCCAAAACCTTCATCCCTTCTCTCGAGAGGTGACCAACAAGCCTCACCCTCTAATTGTTGTTGTTCCCTTAAAGAACGTAACCCTTCTAGCAGCAGTTGTTGCAAGTAGCAGCTAGGTCCTAAAGTTGCTGCAAGCAGCCACCATAAGGAGATGGAGCTGCTACTAGCAGCCTTTGCATCAACAACCACTAGGAGCTAAAGCCACCATAAGCAGCAGCCTTTTGTGAGCCATTTGCAGCAGGAGCTGCCAACAACTGGAGCAACCATCGAAAGCAACTTCCTTTCCTTTCTAGGAACTCTTTCCCTCTTCTTCCTCTTGATTTTAATGTATCATTTTGTATGCTAAATTTTATAGCATCAGCATAGTGGGTTTAAATACAAAATGTAAATATAAAGTGGATATCATGGTGATCGTTGTTTCTGCTTGTTGTGAAGAATGATGGAGCTTGTTGTGTTTACATATAAATTATATACATATATCTGTCATTAACTGTATATTTTATGTAAATATATGTATGTATATATGTATATACATATATCTGTCGTTAACTGTATATTTTTATGTAAATATATGTATGTATATATGTATATATATTTCCGTGTCCAAAGCCGTGTCCGTGTCCTATATTTCTGAAAATTGCCGTGTCCCGTGTCCGAGTCCGTGTCCGTATCCGTGTCCGTGCTACTTAGCATTTGACCCTTCGGGTTGTGTTTTTCAAGATCTAAGCATGAAGGCGAGGATTGGTTCGGGCCATGAGGGATTAGATGGGCTTTACTACCTGGATGGACCGACATTAGTAATTGCTATGCTTTCGACTTCTGTGACTGGGATTCAATGCAACTACCGTTTTGGCCACCCGTCTGCTTCTAAATTGAAACATTTATTTCCAACTTTAGCTGATAAGAGTTTTCCTATGAATCTTGCCAATTTGGCAAAAAAAGCTCAATTTGTGTTTCCTGTAAAGAAAGAAACTGTTTCTAAAAGTATTTTTGATATTGTTCATGTGGACATTTGGGGTTCATGTTCCGTCGCAAGCCATTCTGGCATTAAATATTTGATGACATTTATTGACGAATTTTCTCAAGCTACATGGCTATTTCTACTTAAAGATCACAGCACTATTATGGACACCATCACCACCTTTTTTCTGAGATTCAAACTCAATTCGGTAAACCCATTTAAATCTTTTGCACTAACAGTGCCCTTGAATTTATGTAAAAATCTATCATCTTTTTTTGTTCATCCCGTGGGACGATCCATCAAACTTCATGCCCCTATACCCTACAACAAAATCGAGTTGTTGAACGGAAAAATCGACATCTTCTAGAGGTTGCTCGCACCATTCTACCTCATTATCATGTTTCTCAGCGTTTTTGGCATGAGGTTGTTTCTACGGCTTGCTATTAGATATCCAGAATATCCATGTTCAAGGACCAAATTAATTTATAATCATCATGTTTCCCAACATTTTAGGCATGAGGTTGTTTCTCTGTTTTACAAAATCAGATTCCGTACAACATTCTCTTTCCTGATGTGCAGCTATTTTCTGTTCTGCCGCGCATCTTTGGGTGCAGTTGTTTTGTTAAAAATCTTCGTCCAGGGATGACAAAACTTGATCCTCGCTCTACAAAATGCATTTTTGGGCTATCCTGAACACAAAAAGGATATCATTGTTATGATCCTATACTGCGACAATGGTATGTTAGTATGGATGTCGTATTTATTGAACATTTGTCGTACTATTCTGATAAAGGGGCTTCCTTATCCTGTGATATTTTGGCACCTACTTCGTTACCTAACATTGTGGATATTGATACAGCTTGTGAGTTGGCACCTAAAGAACGCCCATTACAAGTCTACAAGAGAAGACCCAAGCAAACTATCCCCTCCATGGCCCCTCAATAACCAACTCCTCCTTAGGCGGCAGATCACAGCACAACCCAGGTACACTCTGACTTGCACCTTCCTATTAGCCTTCGGAAAGTTGTTCGCTCCTGTACTCAACATACGATTAGTCATTTATGTTCCTCTACTAATCTGGATGTTAGCTTTGCCTGCTTTACTATTGCACTCTCTGTTGTGTCTATTCCAAAAAATGCTACAGAGACACTACAAATCCCTGCATGGCGACCAGCGATGGAAGCTGAAATGCATGCACTCACTGATCGCAAGACATGGGATCTTATTGACCACCCTTTTGCATGTCCTACGGTTGGATGTCGATGGATCTTCACTATCAAATGTCAACCTGATGGAACGATTGAGCGCTTGAAAGCACGCCTGGTGGCGAAAGGATATACTCAAACTCATGGTGTGGACTATTTTGAGACCTTTTCTCTAGTAGCTAGAGTCAATTATGTTGGTGTCCTCATATCTGTTGTTGTCAACAAAGATTGGCCTTTATTTCAACTGGATGACAAGAACGCCTTTCTTTATGGAGACTTTCACAAGCTGGAGCATAGATGAAGGAACTACTTTCACAAGCTTTTCAATGAAGATATGTGGAATAATGCAAGAGACTCGTGTGATGTGAATACAAGAGATATCGTTTACACACGACGAGCTTCATTATCTGAGGTTGAGAATACTATCAAAAAGATGAAAATGAGAAAGGTAAGTGAATACAAGAGATGTTGTTTCAACACAATGGGAATTCTCTAATGTGTAATTAAAATTTCTAATGTATAATTATGCTCGACAAACTAGATTCAATAACTTGTAGTACAACTTCATAGTTTATATTAAGTTTCATAGAGCAATTAGATAATAAGTAGACATGGGTTTGTTTTTCCCCAATATCTCACTCAGATATCAGTTCTAGTACGACAATGAATGGGCAACAGTAGATCACCATATTTATTTTTGGCAGTCGGTCATTAAATGTTTTATGTAATTAATTTTAAGCGGGTCACTTGTGGGTGTTTGCAGGCCATCTGTGAAATCCGTTAACTAGACGAGTGAGTATGGATTTGGGTAGTTTTCAGTGGGTGACAAATTTCATCACCCAAACCCGACATAAACGGGTCGACCCATGGGTGCCTGCAGATTTAGACTCGGTTTGACAGGTCTAGTTGCGAACAAATAATATGTCCTTACTCCTTGTTGATGATTACAACAAGATGATGTGGGTGCACATGATCAAGTCATAGGCTGAGGCGTTCGAAGGGTTTCCAGATATTCAAGGCACGTGTTAAAAAAGAGATCAAGCATACACTAATAGTCTTGTCTACATATCGTGGTGGTGAGTTACTATCAAATAGATTCACATCATTCTGTGAGGATGTAACTAAATGACACCTCAGAGCTCCCTATACACCTCTGTAAATTGGCGTTGTGGAAAGAAAAAATAGGATTGTTATGGCGACTGTCTGAAGCCTGCTCAAGAGCACAAATCTACCTACATATATGTGGGTGAGGTAATGCGATATGCATTCTATCTTCTTAATTGAACGCAACCCATGGCCTTGCTCATACTTGTCAAGGCGGCCAGTCGGTCACCTTTTTTCCAGCTTGGGCGACCAGCCGACTAGTCGATCGCCCAATCGTGGGAATGATATTTACATAATATTGATCATCAACATATATACAATAATTATATAAATCCACTAATGTAAGCATGTATCCAAGCATATAATAATCTAGATTTGGTAATAATGCCATAAAACAACTCAAAATTTTAGAATGAAGACTATTCAATGTATTCAAATTAAACATATATAATTAGATAGAGAAAAGTGATATACCACTATTAAATTTAGACTTTTAGTGCTTGTTGAATTGTTGTAACTAAATTAGAAGTTATTAATTGAATTAGTGTAGTGTGAATGAAATTGATGTTCACATCAAATCATTGCAAAAGACAAACACAAACATTCCAGATAGGGGGTTGGGGGAACTAGAATAGCAAAAAAGAAAAACCTTATCATTCTTGGCTCTAGCCTAACTAAGCGGCCGCCCCGGCTTGGCTTGGGAGGCCAGTCGGACTGGGCGGACACCAACTGAGGTTCAAATTTGGGCGGTAGGCTAGTCGGACTGATACGAATAGTCCCACCTTGGTAGAATGGGATACCAAGGCTGGGTAGATATACACCAAGTGCTCTCCCCCCTACAAGCTAGCTTTTGGAGTGGGCTCTCCCTTGGCGTGTATCACGGACCCCCCTCTAGCGACCAATCGACTAGTCGGCGACTAGGCAGCCGACTCAGCAAGTATGGCCTTACTAGGGGTCACTCCATATGATGCTTGGACTGGTAAGAAACCTCACCTGAAACACTTGAGAGTCTTTGGTTGTATCGCTCACATGAAGGTGCCAGCTGTGCACACAAGAGAGTTGGATGATCACAGCATCCTATGGTATATATTTGGAAGAACCAAGAAGTAAAGCACACAGACTCTTTGATCCTAGGCATAGTAGGATAAATGTGAGTTGAGATGTTGTACTAGACGGGAAAAGGAGCTGGGACTAGGGTGAAAGTGGAGAACAAAATCCAAGGAGTTGGGTGCCAACGATGGTCAACAGAAACACATGCACGAAGGATTTGGGAAAGTGACGTCCATGTCTGCTACACCTACATAGTCACAAGAGCTGTCATGGGAAAATAGTTGTGCACACCAACACTAAACTCCCCCCTAAGTGTTAGGGGATCTCCAACAGTCAAGCTCCACCTCAACTAAAGTTAGACCGATAAAGTATCAATCAATTGAAGAAATCTATGAGGAAACTATAGGCATCGACAGTCAAGGAGAGTTGTTGCTTGTAGGTGTTGAAGAACATGTTACTTACTCTGAAGCTATAAAGGGGGAGTGGGTAGACACAGTGAGTAGAGAGTTGGAGGCAATTGAGAAGAATAGCACCTGGGTACTAACTAAATTGCTGGCAGGACATAGACCCATAGGTTTGAAATGGATATACAAGCTCAAGAGTGACTCAAAGGGGAATGTCGTCAAACATAAAAGCAAGATTGGTTGCAAAAGGGTATGTACGGCGAAAAGGAACTAACTACGAAGAGGTGTTTGCTCCAGTGGCAAGGATGGAGATTGAAATTGTTATTGGCTCTCTTTGTCCATCGAGGATGGAAAGCTCATCACTTAGATGTTAAGTCAGCTTTCCTGAATGGAGATCTTCAGGAAGAGGTGTATGTAGTTCAACCAGAAGGGTTCAAAGTAAAGAGTCAAGAACACAGAGTGTATAGACTCTCTAAGGCATTGTATGGACTTCAACAGGCATTGAAAGCCTGTAATATCAAGCTAGACAACAGCCTGAAGACACTTGAATTCAATAAATGTACGCAAGAACAAGCTGTGTACACCAAGAATGGGGAAGTAAAAGTGATCATCATCAGTGTGCATGTTGACGACCTGATTGTAACCAGTCCAAACACTAACAAAATCAAGCGGTTATAGGAGCAAAAGATGAGAGAATTCAAAATGAGTGGTCTAGGCCATGTCTCCAATTATCTAGGTATTGAAGTCAAGCGGCGGGAAGCCTGTATCACTCTGAAGCAATCAGCATATGTGAGAAGGATACTAGAACAAGCTGGAATGAACGGATGTAATCCAAGAAAGGTTCCAATGGAACCCAAGATGAAGCTAGGGATGTACACCGAAGGATCACTCGTGGATCCCACTGAGTACAGGAGTCTTGTTGGAAGCCTGACGTATCTAACTCACACACGACCAGACCTATCTTAAGTTGTCGAGATGGTGAGCTCGTACATGGAGAAACCTAAAGTAATGCATCAGCAGGCTATCAAGCAAATACTTGGACAGTTGGACATATTAAAGGGAATGTTGATTATGGTTTGATGTTCAAAAAAAGGGAAGAAGAAGAAGAAGAAGAAGAAAAGATCATTGCCTTCTCAAACAACATTCTAGCAGGAGATGTGGATGATAGGAAGAACACCAATGGTGTGGCTTTCTATCTAAATGATAACTTGATCTCGTGGACTTCTATGAAACAAAAGAATGTAGCTCTATCTATCTTCCTGTGAAGGAAATTCATGGCAGCTACAGCAGCAGTGTGCCAAGGAATATGGCTGAAGAATCTCCTAGGGGAGCTAATTGGTAGACAGACTGCACCAATTCATCTGTGTAGACAACAAGTCTACAATAACCTTAATGAAGAACCATGTGTTCCACAAACGGAGCAAACACATCGACATGGTTCCACTTCATTCGTGAGAGTGTTGAGAGAGGGAAGAGTACGGTTGAATATGTCTGTACTGAGGAGCAACTAGGTGACATTCTCACCAAGGCACTGGGAAGGATCAAGTTTGCAAAATGAGCAAGCTGATTGGAGTTAGAAATATTACCCACGTAAGTCTAGATTAGAGGGGAGAATGTAAGAAATAATCAAGACTTGAGCATACTTGCCAGGTCATCAAGTCGTGTGTCAAGCTGATTGCACAATGCGCACAGCTCGACATGGTAGGTTGCATCAGTAGCTGGATAATTGCACTGTTACACATGGAGTCCTGGTCTTATGAAAGATCCAAATTCATTGGATCCGGTAAAGTTAGTGACATGTCTATTGCCGCCTAGGTAGGATCAATTTGTTAGCGTTTTCTGTACGGAATGAGAATGAAATAATACCAATTAAACTTTTCTTCTAAGCAGAATTAACCAGTCTTTCTTCTTTATCATCCGTTGTAATCCTTGCCTAGGTTCTACACTCGCCTACTTCTAAGTTATGGCCTACTAGTGGTGATAGGGAGCATGAGCAAAGTGCAAATTGGAGGTTGAAACCTGCATGGGCAACTTGGGCGATCCCTCCCCCCCCCAGATTGTTGTTTTGTCCATTACTCGAAAAGAAGGTCATGGACGGCGTAGGACAAATGATTAAAACAGGAAAGGCGAGGCATGGCAGGGTATCTGTCACGTCTGTCCAACTACTGACCGACGACGGTTGGGGTTGTATTGCCTCGTGTCCGTCGTCGATTAACATTGTGAGGTTGGGTGAGACTGTAATATCCACGCCGAGAAAACTCCAGAAGATGGGAGAAAGAACGGGACCAGGATAGGATCCTCATAAACTCCAAAAAACTCTGGGTCATTCACTACTTGTCGCCCTTGTTCCCTTTAGTTTACCGCCTTCCTCAAACCCCTATCTCCTTCACCTCGACGCCTATAAATAGGTTGAAGCCCTTGGCTTAACTCAACACTCCAATTGCCCATCAATCAACCACACACACAACCCACTTTTACATGCTAGCCATATCCTCAGATTCCTCTCCCCTTCACTACCTCGCCCATTCTAATGACATTGTCTTTCGCTTAACCCCCTCCTCCCAGCCTCCCAAATCCCAACATATTTTCCCCTCCTTTCATATAAGCCCCTAATATCATTCCTACCTACGCACATCAAGTGAATAAAACGATGGCACAAGGTCGGAGTTTGTTCGAGGAAGTAGCGAGATGGGATCGAACTTAGGAGTGTCAGCGGTGTGGGGTACTCGAGGGATATGTTTTGGGAGACTCGCTCATATCCCTCCCCAAACCAAGTATGTAGTCTGGATCCCACTTTTAGAAAGAATGACTGAGATTGTCATTTACCTTGGTATCACCTCACACCATACATAGATAAAGTAAAATGATTATTGTATTGTACTCTATCATTATTGATAAATCACACGGTTAAGGAACTATTGAATCTGAATGTATTAAAGGCACATCATGTCCTTAAGAAAATTAAAATATTGACACTACATCATTAATAATTTATCGGACTTAATTCCCATTCATTAATGTTTTCTATAAAATACTTGTTTCACTTAGACCAAGCATGGATCATATGATTGCTATCTTCATGACACAGATAAAATTAACTTAATAGGATAATAATGATCTAATCTTCATGCTACTAAGTTATATTGGTATTATAGGTTAATATTGCATAAAATTGTTAAATGATAATTAGCTTCGGCACCCCCAACGGTATGTGACGCCTATGGCTACCTTAGGCTCACCTCTACTACGTGATTGTTCATCCCAAAGTGATATTGATTGAATGATTGGTGCTTCTTCGGGGGGAAGCACGCTTTGTGGCAAGATGGCCACTCAGACTCAGCCAACGTCTATTGATTGATTGACAGGAAAGAACAGGATCTCCATCGATAAACTACAAATTAATTGACTTATTGTTGATTCTAATGGGTAGAAATGGTGGAGTTGGCCTGTCTGGACTGAAGGACTGCATGTGTCGGCAGTCGGGATTGATTGGGCTTAAAAAGTGATTGTTTAATTGATTGAAAATACTAGATTGATCGCCACAACTCTTATAACTATTACGTAATGAAATTAATTGGTTGGAACATAAAATTGGTTCATTATAGTCACTTACCATTGAGATTGATCGTATAAATTGTTTATTTTGAATAATAATCATTGATTGCATATTAAGAAATGAATAAACTATTTTTATTTATAGGTATTGTTATCACCTTGGCTACATACGCTAACGGAATGTTTTCCCCTGTGATTGGGATCCCACGGGAACCAATGCATGAGAGGTTCAAGCTACCTGGCAGTAGGGATGGCAATGGGGTGGGCTTTGCAAACCCATACCCAACCCATCGTAGCCCATTTACCATAGGACCCATACCCAAATAAACCCATATAGATCTAAAGGGAAGAACCCCCACCCCATACCCAACCCATTTGTAAATGGGTCCCCATTACTACCCAATGATGTGGCAGACTACTAGACCGATTAACTATATATATGCGTTGTTTTTTATCGACACGCACTATACATAGAGGATAAATTGCACAGTGGTCAATTTAAGTAACGAGTTACTACTACTAACAACTTGCGTCAAGTTTTTGCAAACCAAATTTTATGTTTTTATATTCGATACATCCAACAATATCCACGTGAAATACAAAACGAAAGTGGAATTAAATCTTTAATATCTTAATGAATAAATTGCAACTTAAATGATTACAGAGGAATCGTTGCATCTACAGGAACGTCATTCAGACATTTCAGCAAACATACAACGATCTTAACAAAGTGACAAAAACGTCTTGATGATGGATCATACACTCAGATGCAGTAAGCAAGAGGATCTGAGACAGACAACAGAAGAAGGATTAAATGGTTCGCTTATCCATTTCAACTTGCTGAAGACGCCAAACATTGACTCCATTGTAGGTGTTGTGAAGTAACGAGGATGCTTGCAGAAAACCTGCATCTGCAATAGATTCCAGGCGTTGTCCGATTTTTTTAGGTGCCTTCACGCCGACGACATGCAACCGGACGACCGACCACTGAGCAGCGACCTGCGAAAGTGTCCTTGAATCGGGAAAGCAGTGGTAGCGCAGTTGGAGAT
Source organism: Alisma plantago-aquatica (assembly GCA_963693085.1). NCBI lineage: Eukaryota > Viridiplantae > Streptophyta > Magnoliopsida > Alismatales > Alismataceae > Alisma > Alisma plantago-aquatica. The sequence continues at coordinate 1,743,155,481 of OY856409.1, read as the reverse complement.
GATGGAAGAGATGGACGTGTCGGAGAAAAAGGCAATAGTAGCCGGGCAGTGCTACCTCTTCGTGTTTGGTTGGTTGCAGCTGACGCAGAGAGGATCAGAGGTAGGTTTCCCGTGTACCACTCGACTTCTGGGAAGCGACGATCACTGCAGACGCTTCGTTCACGGCGACGGAGAGTAATTGCCCTCACGGCGGTGCATTGGAGAGTAACCTTCTTCACGGCGGTGACCCGGCGGAAAACGCTACTTCACCAGGAACCAGGCGTGTGAGACCGGCAGCGTCGCGGAGCCCGGAGAACAACACGCCGCACAGTTCGAGGGCATCGGATGAAGGGAGGAAGAGAACTCTCATAAAACGGAAGACTTTGGGCGATGTACGCTGGCAGACTAATTATACGAACGAGTGGGTCTTATGGGTCTCAATGGGGGGTTAGGTGAATAAATGGATCAAGACGTTGTATCCCCATTCGGCCCCATTTAAAATTAAGTTCAAACCACCTGGAGATAAATTGGGTTTAGTTGGGCTTGGGTCTGAGTGAGACTCGGTTAGTGGTTAAAATTGCCATCCTTACCCGGCAGCGGCTGATGTACATGAGGGAGAAAGATTGCAATGAAGGTGTTTTGTTGACCGAGGGTTTTATGTTCTCTTTGGTTTTACACTTCTATTAGCGAGCTGAGATTTTGTGACCGACTCATAATCTCACTAAAGAAAGTGTCATTTTCATGGTTAGTGTACCAGCTGTTAAAATAAGGTTTGCTTGCCTAGGACTTGATTTTGGTACAAATCCATAACGATCAAAGTCGAATTGTGAGCCTAACCACTACATATATTCTACAGAACTGTGCACCACGACAATCTATAGTTAAAAAAGTTTTATATTAAGTTTTAGATTATATTAAATTCAATAATTGGTAATTATTTTTTAAATCTTTGTCTGTTAAGCAAGAGGATAACAAGTTACAAATTTTGTCTATTTCTATTACCATGAAGTTCATAAATGAATTCATGGTGAGGTTACCTTATCTTTTTTGTAGTAACGAATCTTATATGTGTTCCAAAGAGCATGGAAACACATAGAACTCTTGAATGGTCTAACCTTACTTGTACATGTGTTTAGTATAAATAAAAAACATGATCTTTTCAACCCATAATTACATAATTGTAATTGTATTGTTAGTTGTCGCACTCCGATTATTTTCTTGTTTTATATCTCCACGCTCCACCTCCTGATTTGCATTCGGGGTGTTACAGAGACCGTCGACTAACAGGCAAGGAAATTTACTGTTTCTTATCAAATTAGGGAGACGAGGAGGAAAAGGACTGAAAAAGAAGTCCGTGGGAAGTCTGGGAAGAATGAGAATAGAAGTTGAAAAACTAGGAGATGGAAGAGCGAGGAGGAAAGGGAAAGATCGGAGCAACAACAGTAGAATGAGAACCAAGAGGAAGACTGAAGATGAGGAACGAGTAGGAGATAGAGACTGAAGAAGAAGGGAAGTAAATAGGTGGAAGACGAGAAGAAGGTGGGACTGGGAGAGAAGCAGAATAAAGTGAGGAGTAAACAGAAGAAAAGAGAATGAGAGTTGACGACTTTGTACCTTCTTTTCCTCTGTTGGCCAGCCTCTTGGGTGACCCAAATAGGGGAGAAGGAAACAACTGTGAAAGAAATGCCGCCGCCCTTAGAAGTTGCAAGGAAGGCAGCAGCCGCCGGTAGAAGTTCCCGAGAATGTAGCCGTTCCACGAGGCAGGCGCGGGGTGGCGGATTGCGGTGGACAGTGGACTGTCCAGTGCTCCGTTTGGGAACTTGGCAGGACAATTGCAAGCTCCTTGTTTGGGAAAGGGATTGGTTTCATCACCATAGTCGCCCTGTCATCGCCAATAGTCCATTACTTTGTCAAACACAACATTATAATTATATACATCGCACGAACTACCAATCTGTTTTTGATCCCAACACGAACTACTAATCTTAATTTAATAAAACGATCAAATAATATTTAGAACTGTCCACGCCTTGCGGTAAATTATGCTCAAAATTTGTTGAACACTCCTATTATGTCTCTTTCTTTCTCTAGTCACTATACATGTCTCTTCTTTTTAAATTATTTTCGATCATTTGTTGAGTTATCGGTTACACCATGTTTGACAAATTAGAAATTTTACTAAAGTTTTCATTTCCCTCTTGTGTTTTCAAATACAAATCCACTTAACCCTCCTATTAAGAGCCATTTCATATAAATAAGTAATATGTTTTTGTTACAAATTATAGAACACTTATAGATAAGGTACTTGGAATGTTTTGGTGTGGTTTTTGCTAGTAGATGTACATCTATAGAAATCATATTGAAGGAAATAAATTACAAGTTATTGCTATCTAAGAAACTAAATCAACCATCACAAATCCACAACTGAAAGATCAAATGCAACAAGGTACTCTCAAAATGAGAGTCCAAAGAAAAATATGCAACTACGTTTAGCCCAAAAATAGAATGGAAATAAAGATTGTAATAAATTTGGATAAAAGAGGGAGATAACAACACTAAGTTCTTTCAAAAGTATGCAATAATTCACACTCTATTCTTTGTAATAATCAAACTTTGTCGAACTAAAACAGGTTCTCATTTCTCAAATTATACCAACAATATGATTTTCTCACAACACATTTCTTTCAATTGTGACTACCTTTGTGAGTTAAAAATCAACACCTCCAAATGATTTGCACCTCTCCCTTTTCTATCCTTGAGATAAGAAAAGCAATTTTTTGTCTTGGTTTCGACATGTCTCTAGGGCCGGATGATTTTGATGTGTTCGTTTATCAAGATCATTGGGATATTGTTGAAGATTTGATATTAGTCATGTTCCAAACTTTCCATGCTAAAATAAAAAACGTATCTAACACATAGATGTTAAATCAAGTTAATAAAACTCTAATTAAATAGGTAGATAATCATACTAATATTTGAAAATATAGACATAATATTCTGATAAACAACTAGTATAAGATTTTAACAAAAGTCCTCATCACCAGACTTAAGATCTATATAAATGACACTATAAGCATAGAGCAAAAATGCATTCCTCAAAGGGTGAAATATCCAAGATGCTTACATCTTTGCCAATGAGATGATTCACTATGCTCATATCAGTGGAGAATATATGCTAGTACTCAAAGTAAGATTTTTAAAGCCTTAGAGGATGTGAAGTGGACTTTTTATGCAAAGTCTAATAGGAAACATGTTCTCATTAAATGGATTTATTGAATATATTATCACATTAGTATTGGAAATACTTGATAATCATACAGTGAAACACCTTTTAACTAATTTAAATCTCAAATGGTCCAAGACATGGTGGTCCTCTAGCATATCTCTTTGTCAAAGCTTCATCTATTCTGACTTTAGTACTTATATTAGGAGTTACAAAAAAATAATCTCTATTATTAATCATATTTATTATTATAATATCATACAATTTGATGATGAAGTAAATATATTTATAAAATTGGATGATAGAAATGTTGTTAATTACTTAAGAATATTGGTCCTTTTTCGATATATACATGGGCTTAAAATCAGTTTTGATAAGTCTACACCCATGAGTGTCCATTTGAATAACTCTATCCTACTCAAACATAGTATTGTGATTAATTATGAACTTGAACCATTCCCTCTAGAATATATGGGTGTTCAACAAAATAAAAGTCAATATAATTAATAGTAAGGGTTGCATTTTGTTAAAAATAAAATACCATAACACAAATTGTAACATCCCTGACCTAGGTTATGTACTAACCCTAGGTGTTTTTCCTAATTAAGTTAATTATATGCTTGCTCTTATCTTTTGAAAAGTAATTAAGGATTTTGAGAAACTTATATTTCAATTTCAGACCTTTTTGAATAATGTTGAAACATCATTTTGTTAATAATGGACTAAAGTGCAAATTACCCAAGTAGAGGGGTTAACTTGCAAATTGCACATGTTAAGATGTTCCTCTGAAGTTGAGATATCATAAGAATGAATAAGATATAGTGGCATGGTTTCCACAAGCTTGGGCACCAAGATAAAGCTTGTAGAGCAATCCTTGTGCATTAAAACCTAGTTTTGGTGTAATATGCAACTTACCCAAAACCTAGGGTTCAATATGCAAAATACTACCTCTAGAGGTCTCTCATGTTTCTTGGCATCAAGTGGAGTAAATAAAATGAGAGGGGTGCCTCATTTAAATTATCATGGAGGAGAGAGAATCTTGACATTAAAATTATCAAGATTTAAGCACAAATGGCTCTTTAATATAATTTAATGCAAAAAGAAAGGAATTAATTGAGGAACCCTTCAACCAAAAGTTGAAGTATGTGTTTGCAATAGTTGGATGAGTTTGTTCCAGGAGTGGGCACAAAAATATCTTGGTTGAGTTGAAGCCATTCACATTAATATTATATAAAGCAATATCCAATAAAAGGATGGATATTAATATACAACTCTTTAAGGTGTTTAGTTCCTTTTCCATTAATCCTTGGATAATGGAGAGGATTTTCTTGGATATAGAAGGTGGCTACATGGCCAAGGAATGAAGGAAGCTTTGGTGGAAATTAGTTAGAATTAAAGAAGAAAACTCTCTTTTTCTATTACCTTAAAAACCCATATACATATCTCTTATGTATATCTTTTCCAATACACATGAGAACTGTTTCCTTAAGTTTCTTTCTCTTTTCACCTTGATTTGGCCGATGAAGGAAGAGCTCTGGAGAAGAGGGAGGATGACCAAACCTGTAGGTGAGTTTTGATCATCTCCTACCCCGGATCCATGGTGGAAACCCTAAAACAAGGCTTGATTCATGGTTTTCTTCACTTGGTTTCCATTTCTAGCAAGTTTTTTCATCCAAAAGTTGAAGGACGGACCTTGGACAACTTCTGTAACTCCATCCACCATTAAAGTCATGGATCTTGAAGCTTGATATCAGTTCTAGAGGTGGGTTTTATAACTCTAACCCTTAAGCATTAGTATTGCACTCTTTTCTATAAGAATCGTTGGTTACTTTTCTTTCTTTGACACTCTTGTGAGTTCTTGCTATAATTTCCGTGAAGAACAGTAGTAGTTCTTGGTAGAACGGAGGAAGACGAAGATGACATCATCCTATATGATTATCCAAAAAGTTACTTTACCAAACGGTTTGCTTTTGTTGCTCAAACGGTTTCCCAAACCGTTTGGGAGCAAATGGTTTCAAACCGTTTGTATGCAAACGGTTTCACCCAAATTGCATAGAAGCAAATGGTCCAAAACCATTTGGTGGCTTTGACCAAGCGTTGACCATTTGGAGACCTGTTGATAATAATGTAGGCCAATGATATATCAATAATTATTAATTAACTCTAATTGATTCACCAATTGAAGGTCCAACAATTACCAAAACCCTAATCGGGTTAGGTGCTGATTTGATAATTGAATAAGTTTGGAACTTGGGTTGAGTGACCCAAACGATTTCAAAACCATTTGGGGATCACCTAAACGGTCTCAAGACCATTTGGTGATCACTCAAGACCGTTTGGAGGTCTAGGGTTAAGCATGGTTGACCAATTGAAGATCCAAAGGTATCAAGTTGATGTATAATCAATTGTTGATTTGGTGACTAATCCTAGGATCCAAACCCTAAATGAATGACATAGTTAATGATGATATGATGGGAAAACGGTCTTAAAACTATTTGGAGAATATCCAAACAATCCCAAGACCGTTTGGGGGTTGAAGCATATTCAATTGTTGACTTAGTGATCAATCTAATGAGCCAAACCCTATCTGGTTGACTTGGTTTTTGATGTTGACTTGGGCAAACTGTCTCAAGACCGTTTGGAGGTCATCCAAATGATCCCAAGACCGTTTGGGGTCAGGTCATGCCCAACTTGGATGATGGTTCAATGGTTTCGAATCAATAAGACTCACATTGTTTAATGTTGAAGGGTCATCGATTCCAAACCCTAATCCAATTGATTCAAACCCTAAATGATGACCAATTATGGGTCAATTGAGGGTCAAATCAGTTGAAGTTTGACCTAATCAACTCAATTGAATGATGGTGATAGGTCCAATTGATGATTGGTTACATGTACACAACTGTTGAGGGAAACAACATTGGAAACCCTAATTCAATTTGAAGGGTTGAGACCATAATTGGTCCTTGCGGTTTTAAGGAGGTTTGGACCAAACGGTCTCAATAACATTTGGGACCAAACGATCCCAAACTGTTTAGGTTCATGCGGTTTCCAAATCGATCAAGTTCATGCGGTTTCAAAAGTCAACTTTGGGCAAACGGTCTTCACCACCTATTTCACCAAACGGTTTCAGGGGTTTTGCAAGACCGCATGGAGGTCTAAACGGTATTAGACCATTTGGATGTTTGTGGTCAAGATCATTTGGGGTCTTTGTAGCCAGGATCGTTTGGTGAATAATTAACCAAAACCGCATGGATACTTGAAGTGGTTAAAGGTTAAGTTAGTTAATTATTTAATATAAGATGTAATCAAAGATGATTATGGTACTTGAATCTTAATGGGGTAAGGTGATTAGTACCCTTGGAATAATTAAGCCTTAATGATCATAATGACAATGACATAACCTATGATGTCAATTCTCTTTCATGATTGAGTTGACTTAACCTAATCAAGGTTGAAGCAATATCATCCTATAGAGGATGAGAGAGAAAAGATTTCTTATATGAATGTTAATTAAGTAATGGACTACTAATATGAATGAATGTCTAATTAGGGAATGATTCATGAAAATGAGATCATGAAACCCTAATTATGATGATTAATGAAACATAACCCTAATTGAGGGTATTATTGGAAGTAATCCTAATACATGATGATGGTATGATCTTAATTCATAGTGATGACATGATAAACCTTAATCCAAGGTACTTTGATGATCATTCCTACTTGAGGTGAATAGTATACCCTAGTTCAGGGTATGTTGAACATGAACCCTAATTCAGGGTATGTTGAACATGAACCCTAATCAAGGGTGATGCAATGTGAATAGTAAACCCTAATTCAGGGTATGTTGAACATGAACCCTAATAAAGGGTGATGCAATGTGAATAGTAAACCCTAATTCCAAATAAGTAAATGAAAATGTGAATCCCTAATTCTGGGTTATACTTTATAGCATGAAGCTCTATGATTGGATAATGAAATGATAAGTCACTAATCCTCATTGAGTTAAGGGGATGATAAACCCTATTTGAATTGAAAAGGGAAAACCCTAACCTTAGTAAGGGCATAGTAGGGCAACCCTTGAATAGTGATGTTATCATTGTATTGCATTGTGCTGATATGAAATAGATGTATTTGTTATCATCTGTATTAATCATGCAGGTTTTATGTGGAACATAGCCAGGTAAGAGCTATGATGCCTTATTTATTGAAAGTCCTTTATGAGCTTTGTAAGCAATGATATGCTATGTTGCCTAGTGAAAGGTAACAAAAGGGTTTGATAGGCTGTAAGAGCCATGTGAAATACCTGCATTGCAATTATCATGTTTACACTGTCAGATGACTTGATGGCAATAAGATACTTGTTTAAGTGGTATCAAGAGTTTTGTTGATCTAAAGATTTTAACACCCATATTCTTGAATCATAATGATGAGATGATAAGGGATTGAATTCCCAATGTTATAAAGCTATGAAATGAACTTGATAAAATAGTACCTTTTCCTTACAGCTATTGGTTATAATGGCCTATGTATGAAAACATGTCTGTTGCTAAAAGAATGTTGTAATGTACTTAAATAATCAAGTGAAATGATATCATGTAGAGCCCTGACCATAGATCCATCATCGTCAGAAGTTGGATGATGGTGAAATAGGTTTTCCTAAGGGAACTCCTGGAGAGCATACTTTTGAGTATGTGGGAGTAATGGGCGTGAATATCCTTACGCCCTAATGGAGGAATTGATGTGAGATAAACATTAAATCTCTCAATCCTTCATTATATGTATATGATGGGATGATGTATCACTAATCTCCCGATGATGATGTTAATGCCGAATCGATGTGGGATAAACAAGAAATCCCTCGATTGCTAAGAGAGTACAACATGCCACTGTAACTCTAATAGCGAAGTTGCCAGAATACCCTGGAAAGCTATTTTAGCAGAGACACGAGATGTCCTACATGTTGTTCCTCACACTGACTGAGGAGGATGAGGTCATAGGAATCTGGCTCTTCTGATGACCTATGTATGGTACCGATTTCGATTTCGTAATGGTCGGTTGAAGTATGAACGGTATACCTCATCTCCTCAGGGCATAAGTATGTTTGTAAAATGTAATCAGCCGTGTAGCATATTTGCTTAGGTTGAACTACGAGAAACAATGATTGATGATACATTGTTTATATGTCCTAGTTGGATAAATAATATACATGCTCTTTATATTCCTTATTAAATGAATGACTTGCTTCTCAATCAAGTTATAACTGAAATGATTGCATAAAGAATACCGCTTTATTTAGTTATTCAATGATTTACCTGTTGTTGAATATTCATAATTCTACTGCTCAGAGTTATTCTATTATCTGCAATAACAATGCTTCTAGCGGAGAGTTATAACTCTCGTTGGGACAATTTTTCAATTATCTCACCCCCGTGGGATTCAACTTTTTAGATAGACACTGAGGAAGGAGAAACCCATCAGTGGGTGAGCAGCAACAACAGTTACAACAACAACAACAGCAACATCAGGGACATCAGTGATCTTCAGGTGGAGACACTGTCTGTTAGGTTCTGTATATAGAAAGTCATATGCGTCGTCTCTGTACTCTCAGGCCCTAGGAGTCAGTAGATTGTTTGTTTTAGATATGAGATTTTTGGCCTGATGCCTCGAGATTTTTGTATACTGCTTTATACAGTGTAACAGGGTAGTCAATGTTTATGACCCTCGATATGTGATGATACAGAGATATACTGTTGAATCAGCTTGTAATTAACTTACTTTGGTTCTTTATGAAAGAGTTTTACAGTTTGTGGATCTCTTTATAAAAAGTTTTAATTTTTAGTGATTTTTAGTAATTTCGCTGCTATTAATTCGCTTCCGCATTAGTTAATCTTGTTTTCGCGAGACAGACATCACAGTTTAGTGGTATCAGAGCTCTAGGTTCGCTGAGTCTACAGAAACATAGGACTAGGGTTGTTGAGTCTGTTCTAGTATCTTCCAGTATATCTGATAGTATCTTCTGCTCATATAGGAGGAGAAGAGAAAACTAAAGATGTATGGATCACACGAGGAACATGTTGTAGAGGGCAGTGTCGTTGCACCCGGAGGAGGTGCAAGAGACCAAAGAAGGGAGGAACCTATGCCTGAACCACCCCAGTTTAATTTAGCTGACATGGCGAACCCAGCCTTCCAAGCCATGTTTGGGCAGTTCATGACTGCCATGACTCATATGACTGATAGGATGCCTATACATGTACCTAGGGAACCTACCTATCCAGAAGGACAAGGAGCCGACAAGACATTTGAATGACTACGCCAGGTTGGAGCCACGGAATATGCTGGAACATCTGACCCAGCAAATGCTGACTTGTGGCTAACTGAACTAGAGAAGGCCTTTAGAATCCTGAACATCCCAGAAGCTGAAAAGGTTAGACATGCAGTGTATCTTCTCAAGGGGAGTGCTGGTCACTGGTGGACAATTGAGGAGGGGAAAAGGCCAGGTGTGGAGATCGAATGGGAAGTATTTCGATGAGAATTTGTCAACAAATACTTTCCTAAGACGTTCTTAGATGAGAAAATCTCTCAGTTTGAGAGGTTAAGGCAGGGACCAATTAACATTAGCGAGTACGAGGCTAAGTTCATGGAGATTTTACGGTTCTATCCACACATGGAAGCTACAAATGAAGAAAGGATTAGGCATTTTGAGAAAGGATTAAACACTGAGTTGACCACCCCTGTGTCTGTCCTAGAGAATAGGGAAAGATTTGCTACCTTTGTGGAGTCTGTCAGGAGAATAGAGAGGTATGTGACGGAGAAGCGACAGACCAAGAACAAGAAGATGTACCCCCAGTTCCAAGGATCTTCATCTAAAGGTTTCAAGAAACCAAGGTTTTCCATGCCTACACCACCACCTAGATTCAGTACCCAGACGCAGTGGACGTCAAATAGGGGTAGAGGACGAAGTTTACCACTAGAAGGAGCTTGCAACTCAGCATCTGTGTCGGTCACATGACCATCCAGACCACAACAAGGGATCAGAAGATGTTTCATATGTGGAAAGGTGGGGCATCTGATGAAGGATTGCAGAACTAGAGAGGCAAGTGTGACTCAACCCCAGAGGCAAAGCCAACAAGGTTCTCAAAGGAGACAGTTTCCAGGTGGAGCTAGAGGACGTGGACAAGCGTCCCAAGCTACACTACTACATAAATGGCTTATAAAGTCACTTTTTCAGGTGTCGGTTGTATACAAAAACCGACACCTAAATGCTACAGTGTCGGTTGATAACATAAACTGACATCCAATCTACGAAGGTCGGCCAGACACGGGTACCGCTTTTATTAAGTGTCGGTTAATTAATAAACAACTGACACCTAAACTCAACCGCCAAACCCAAAATTCCAGCAAAAAAAATTGGATCCAAAATTTTACAAAAGGCGTCGGTTCATAGCTAAATAACCGACGACTAAAGGGTGTTTAGTTGTCGGTTTTTAATAACCGACACTTATTGTCAACTTAATAGCTCACCAGCCCGACCGATTCTTCCCCTTTCCCTTTTTCATTCCTGATTTCCTTAGCTCTGGTGATTTCTTGCTCCCTGCCGTCGCTCCCTGCCGTTCGTGCTCCGTCACCGCCGCTCCTTCCTCCGTGCTCGCCGCTCATCGCCGTCGCCACGAGAAGCAGTCGCCGCCCGCCGCCCTCTCTGCCGTCGCCGGTAGCAGCTAGGTCTCCTAGCCTCGCCGCCCTCTCCGCCACTCCTCTCCTCGCCGCCGGCACCTTCTAGGACTTGCTCCGGCCACTGCTCCTCTTCCCTCAAGGTGCCCGCCCTGCCTTCTTCTTCTTCCTCTGCTCCTCTTCCCTCAAGGTGCCCGCCCTGCTGCTGGGCATTTTTTTTTAAATTTATTTACTTCCTATGAGAATCAGTTTTAATTAGGGCTCATACACATATTGATGTACATAAACCTGTTAGAATAAATGCTAAAAAGGTGTGATTTTAGGGTTTAGGTACTGATTTTGTGCTTCTACTGAGCTGAATCCTCTATTGTCTATACAATACATGTTCTATGATAAGCCTTAGTTAATTTAATATGCATACTTTGTATGTAAGACATAGTAATCGGGTACTGTTGTATATCCAAGTAAATTACATGTAACTAATCATGACATAGATTTTAGAATGCATACTTTGGTTAAATGTACTGCTGTAATTTTTTTATCAAGTGATGATATGTAAATGTAGCAATAAGTTAGTAAGGTATAAATGATAAGTCTGTTGTAATGTGATGCAAAATAGTTATTGTATCATGCATATATACTTAATACTTTTTTGTTTTATAGTTGTATAGGGTGTTTTATGTGTGGCAAGTCTATTGTTTAATAGTTTAGCTATAATCATTGTTTAATAGTTTAGCTATATTCTTGGTGAGAATCCTAATCACCCTTCTTTTGCTTAATGATGAACTGTAATGCACACATGTGACATGCTTGGAATGTAAATGATGAACTTTTCCCTAAATGGAAACAACTTATATATATTCAGATCTTAATAATTCCATGAAGTGCACATTATCTTACTCATGAAAAGTATGTGTATAATGTAGGATTAGTTCCATATAATGGTTCTATTTTAGTAAGCACCTAGAAACCCGTCCAAGATTTACTCATTAGGAGTAAATCTTGGATAGTCCCCGGTTTGGGACTGTTCTTGAACACCTAATCTCACTTAGGATGTAAGTGTATAATGTGTATTGGGTTTTCGAGAAAATTTCGGTAGCATTTCCTCGTTTGTTCTCTAAGTACATATGTAGACTTCTTTTCAAGATATCATGTCTACCACAATAAAGTTGGTTATGACAAGCAATAAAAGGTTAACTGATGTTATACAACTTTTTCTGAAAATATATAACATCGTTATATGTACTTACACTAATATTATGCAGTCTATGTCCACCCATAACAGTCACTATGAACTGGGCCTCTATGTCAATGTTAACGTTCCCTATTGAAGAACAATTGGACATCATCCTAGATGATGGTTCCTTAAACCAATTGGTCATACCCAAACATTGGCGTTTTCTAAAAGGAAGACACTACATGCCTGGTAAAGTGACCCTAACTTTTGGCAATTATTCACATGTTATCGAGGTTGAGTATGATTTGGCGGGAAATCTTGTATTAAAATCCGGTTGGCGTGATTGGATTGGAGAGCTGCATGTGGTCCGTTGGAACAGGCTTTTTCTCCGTCCAGTTGGCCATAATTCCATCAAAGTTTGGATAACCAACAACAACTGTGAGACCCCCGATCATCTTCTGCGGTATGAGCGCACGGCGTCAGATATCATCTATGAGGAATCTGAATCTGAGGCCCCTGTCAGTTCAGATTCGTCTAAATACAGTGAGGAGCTTCGTGACACAACTTCATCATCAAAAAGAAGTTACTGATGCATGCGGGACCATGTTGGTGTACTATTTAGTTGTCTATCTATCTAAACTTGTCTGTATTAATAATTTTTTTAATTATGTGCATGTTTAGGGGTACACCAACCCCTTTGTTTAGTTACTGTTTAGGGGTACACCCCTGTGTGTGGATGTAAAAAGAGATTAATGAATGGAACTGAAAGTTGCTACATGAATGCTTATAAGTGAAGTGTGTGTTCCCATGAATGTTCCCATTTGCATGATTACACTACTATTTTCTCATATTGTATAGTCTATTTTAATATGACGTCATACTTACTTATATCTTGCTTAATGATGAACTGTAATGCACACATGTGACATGCTTGGAATGTAAATGATGAACTTTTCCCTAAATTTCCAATCATGCTTTTAAAGACATCAATAATCACCCTAACTTGAAGAACTAGGATTTTAGGTATAAGAATGACAACACATTATTCGTTGGCCTAGAAACCCGTCCAAGATTTACTCATTAGGAGTAAATCTTGGATAGTCCCCGGTTTGGGACTGTTCTTGAACACCTAATCTCGCTTAGGATGTAAGTGTATAATGTGTATTGGGTTTTCAAGAAAATTTCGACAACATTTCCCCATTTGTTCTCTAAGTACATATGTACTTGGAGAACAGCGGGAAAATGCTGCCGAAATTTTCTTGAAAACCCAATACACATTATACACTTACTAGTGAGATTAGGTGTTCAAGAATGGATAGGTGGTACACATTTATTATATATAATAATGACATTACATGTATTTGTTAACCCTAGACCCTAATCTTGTCCTAATATATACTTGTTTTCTCTTTGATCATAGAATGGATAGATCATGGATGTCAATTCGCAATCGCTGCACCCCAGAGTTTATTTCTGGTCTTGACCAGTTCATTAGATTTGCCGAGGAACATAGGAAACAACCTGGAGATAGGTTCTACTGTACATGTAGGCATTGCGGTAACAACTTGAAAGTCAACACTGGTGACGAAATCAAAACTCATGTCATGTGCAACGGGATTATACAAGGCTATACAGAATGGCACTGGCATGGAGAGATTTCAAACCCGAAACCAGTGGATGTCGATAGCAATGCTTGTGTGGAAGAAGAAATTGCCTACGATGACGTAGATGTGAATGAACCAGTTCCAGTAGACATCGTTGATGCGATGCTGGATAGTTGTGGGGTAGAGCACACCGATCCACCTCCCATTTTTAGAAACATTGTGCATGATGCTGAGATGCCGTTATACACAGGTTGTACTAAGTTTACGAAGCTTAACGCTGTGTTGAGATTGTATAAGTTGAAAGCTAACAATAGATGGAGCGACAAAAGCTTCACGTCATTGCTGTCTTTGTTGAAAGAAATGCTTCCTGAAGGAAATGAGCTGCCAATCTCAACATACCAGGTAAAGAAATTGTTGTGCCCAATGGGAATGGATGCCAAGAAGATACATGCATGCCCTAATGATTGTGTATTATTTCAAAAGGACTATGCGGATTTGAAAGATTGTCCAAAATGTGGTGCGTCACGGTATAAATTGACGACTTCGGGGGAGTCCAAAACTGGTTCTCCTGCCAAGGTGATGTGGTATCTACCTATAATATCACGATTTCAACGCTTGTTTGCCAATTCGATAGAAGTGAAGAATTTGAGGTGGCATGCAGATGTTAAGAAAAATAATGATGGGATCCTATGACATGCGTCTGATTCCCCACAGTGGAAGAAGATTGATGTATTGTACCCTGAATTTGGTGAAGAAGTCAGGAATCTAAGACTTGGGCTTTGTACAGACGGGATGAATCCGTACGGGACATTGAGCAGCCAACATAGCACTTGGCCAATCATGCTTGTTATATACAATCTTCCTCCCTGACTGTGTATGAAAAATAAGTACGTAATGATGTCGTTGTTGATATCGGGCCCTAAACAACCTGGAAATGACATCGATGTTTATCTTGAACCTCTGATTGATGACTTAAAGAAACTCTGGGGTGAAGGTGTGATGACCTATGATGCTTCACGAAGAGAGACATTTCGTTTGCATGCTATGTTCTTTTGCACTATTAATGACTTTCCAGCATATGGGAATTTGTCTGGATATAGTGTCAAAGGAGCTAAAGCGTGTCCTATATGTGAAGAGAACACTGATTCAACAAGACTAAAACATGGCGGTAAGAATGTATATCTCGGTCATCGAAGGTTTCTTCCAAAATTCCATCTGTATCGTAGGAAGCACAAAGCATTCAATGGATTGAATGAGGAACACAGTGCACCTAAACCTATACCAGGGGAGGTTGTTTATGAAAGAGTAAAAGACTTTGTCAATGAATTTGGTAAGAGATCACAATGTACTACACGGAGTGACAATTCTTCATTCAAGAAGAAGTCAATATTTTGGGATCTTCCTTATTGGAGTTCTTTGACAGTCAGACATTGTATCGATGTAATGCACGTTGAGAAAAATGTCTGTGATAGCATCATTGGTACTCTGTTAAATATACCAGGTAAGACTAAAGATGGGATAAAATCTAGACTGGACTTACGTGAAATGAGAATAAGGTCAGAATTAACAGAATTACGTGAAATGGGTAATAAAAGAACATACTTACCTCCCGCTTGTTACACGTTGTCTAGAAAGGAGAAGAAAGCTATTTGTGGATGCTTGGTAAATGTTAAGGTGCCACATGGTTACTCATCCAACATCTGTAGATTGGTATCAATGAAAGATCTGAAGTTGATAGGTCTTAAATCTCATGATTGTCAGACTCTAATGCAACAAATATTGCTCGTGGCAATTCGATCTATATTGCCGAAGCATGTAAGGTTTGCAATCACCAGACTTTGTTTCTTTTTCAACAATCTCTGCAGCAAAGTTATTGACCCTGAGACTCTCGATAATTTGCAAAGAGAAGTGGTTGTTACCCTATGTCAGCTTGAGATGTATTTCCCTCCTTCATTCTTTGATGTCATGGTACATCTTGTTGTCCACTTGACTAGGGAAGTGAAAATCTTGGGACCGGTTTTCTTGCATTGGATGTATCCCTTTGAACGATACATGAGCGTTTTTAAAGGTGATGTTCGAAACCGTTATCGGCTTGAAGGGAGTATTATTGAAGGTTATGTGGCGAGAGAGGTTATGGATTTCTGCAATGACTTTCTCAGTAGTAATGACACTCCTGATAATGACAAGAATATTGACGAGCTATTTGGCAAAGGAATTTTGGGATCACGTGTGAAAGTAATCAGTCGTGAGCAGTTGGAACAAGGTCATTTGTATATTTTACACAACATGGACGAAGTGAACGTTTATATCAAGGAACATACCAATTTCATCAAAAGACAATATCCTCGAGCCAATACAATGTGGCTTGCTAGAGAGCATAACAAGACTTTTATTAAGTGGTTTGAAGATAAAGTCTTACATCAACTATCTTAAACACCAGATGATATTATTGAAACTATCAAATGCCTCGCCTTTAAACCAAAGTTGACTGTTATGTCTTATGAAGGGTATGACATTAATGGATTCACATATTACACAAAGCTCCAAGATGATAAGAGTGTCGTCCAAAACAGTGGGGTCACCCTTCAAGCATCGACTATGTTTTTTTGCAAGTGCAAAGGATAAGAGTCCACGTGAAGCTAAAATGTCATATTACGGTGTCATTGAAGAGATATGGGAATTTGACTACATAGATTTCAGAATTCCGCTCTTCAAATGTAATTGGGTTGATAACACCAAAGGAGTTATAGTGGATGAATTGGGTTTCACTTTAGTGAACTTTGAAAAGATTGGCGAGAAGGCTGAACCATTCATATTGGCATAACAGGCGAAACAAGTATTTTATATCGATGATCCTGTAAATGATAAATGGTCGGTTGTTCTTCATGGTAAAAGATAGTTCATTGAAGATCCTATAGATGAAGAAGAGTACTATGATAAATATGATGACTCCAGTCCATTCTCAGTTGGGTTTCCAACTCCACAAAATATTGAAGAAGCTAATGATGACTTATATGTGCGCGGAGATCACAATGAAGGATTGTTAATTGATAAAAGATCACAATTTTAGAGGCATGCATGTTTATATTTTTTTATTGAAGCTAAATGTTTACTTTTTTAATATCAATATCATTTTCTGATTTGATGTTTCATTATCTTCTAGTTAATACAAATGCTAAACAACAAAAGAAGCCCCAATGAAAAGAAGCAGGATACAGATACAATACATAAAGTGCAGCACACACAAGTGCTTCAGATTCATATAACAACATGACAGACTAACACATATACAGTGCATAACAACAACAGCGCCGAATTTACACACAACACTAGCTTAATACATATATAGTGGGACTAAGGTGACGATACCACCTGCTAAAACAGGTTACCGACTACATGTTTCGACTGGGAGGTCGTGATTCAGCAACCGTATGCATTAGCAGGAGGACAAACATATGGTGATCTGTTTGTCCTCCTGCTAATGCATACGGTTGCTGAATCACGACCTCCCAGTCGTAACATGTAGTTGTCGGTAACCTGTTTTACCAGGTGGGATCGTTACCTTATAAGTCCCACTATATATGTACTAAGCTAGTGTTGTATGTAAGTTCGACGATGTTGTTGTTATGTACTATATATGTGTTAGTCTGTCATGTTGTATGGATATCGATTGTATTGCTCAGGTATTATATAGTCTCATTAGATAATATGAAATATATCAATCTTATTTATAGCTCATTAATTATATATATACATCATTCTCTTTACATGTGTTTAAAGCTGACCCCACTACAGGAACGGACTTACCAGATGTACATGCTCCCTATACGATGGGAGAATTAAATGAAGTAAGAGAAGAATGGGCAACAGCCATACAAATAGTGGGGGCTTTAAAATATAATTGGGATTCTGATAGCGAATAATGACTAAACAATGATATTTTGTAAATGAATTTCTGAATTATAATATATGTGTGAATGTTTCTACATGTCTGGATGTTTCTACATGTGTCTGAGTGAAAATGAATGAAAGTGTTGGTTGCTATATTAATGTTTCTACATGTGTGAATGTGAATGAATGGAACTACAGATTGCTAGCTACATGAATGTTTCTAAATGTGTGAAAATAAAATGGAACTGCAGGTTGCATTGCTAAATGCATGTGTGAATATTTTTGTTGTTAATTTTGCAGGTTTGTGGCCTGTTGTCGGCTGATATCAATGGATGTCGTAAAACCTGCAGTTCATAACTGAACTGAACATGTTTCTCATCCTGCGACCAGCCACAGCAGGTCTGCAGGCTGACAGAAAAAGAAAAAAAACAATAGGCGTCGGTTATTTGTATAAAACCGACGCCAAATAGGTTACAGTGTCAGTTTTTAATAGAAACTGACGTCTATTTCCTTAACACCACGGCCGTGCTGTCCAGTACGGACGTGTTGGGAGTTATATGGCGTCGGTTATTAGCTAATAACTGATGCCTATAGTGCCCAAGTTGGCACCCTCCTGTGGCGCGAAGATATATGTCGTCGGTTATTTGTAAAAAACCGACACTGATAGTGCCCAAGATGGCGCCCTTTCTGTGGCGCGAAGGGTTTGGGCGTCGGTTTCGTATCTAATAACCGACGCCTATAGTGCCATGATGGCACGTTTTCGGTGGCGCGCGAAGAGTTTGGGCGTCAGTTTTGGAATAGACGCCTAATGGGTGAGCTTTTAGTGTCGCCCACATAGGTGTCGCTTAGAAACCGACACTAAAGGCTTTAAATAACCGACACTAAAGGTAGGTTCTGTAGTAGTTCTAGATCATCGAAACCCAGTCATCAAGCACTAAATCAACCACAAGCGACAGTCAGATTTTATGCGATGAATCCACCTGATGCAGTGATCAACCCTCGGGTTGTGACAGGTCAGATGAAGTTGTTTTATTTTGATATGTCTACATCCTGCATCGTATCTGTTTTAATTGATCTGAGTGCTATGCATTCTTTTATCACTCGAAGATTGATCCTTGACTGCAACATGACTATAAGTCATAGGGCAGAGAGTTTGAAGTTAGAAACTCCTCTGATGGGATCTGCTGTGTTGCGGGAGGTGTGTTCTCCCTGCATCATTTTCTTTTCTGAGCATCGCATTCAAGTGGATCTTATACCACTTGAGATGCATGGGTTCGATATAATCCTTGGAATGGATACCTTAGAAAGGTATAAGGTTGTCTTGGATTGTGAGTCCAAGCAGGCTGTGTTCACTGATGATGGTGACACATGGATCTTTCAAGGAAATAGAAAGATCCTACCAACCTGTCTTGTGTCAGCTATGGTTGCTGAGAAGTTGATGAGGCAAGGATGTTATGCATTCTTGGCCCATGTGGTAGATACCACCATGTAGAGTTCTAATCCTGTTGAAGTTCCTGTAGTCAGGGAATTTGTATATGTATTTCCTGAAGAACTTCCAGATGTACCTCTGCCTCGAGAGATTGATTTTGAGATTAATCTAATCCCGGGCACGCAGCCAATAGCACAAACACCATATAGGATGGCACCTACTGATATGGTAGAACTCAAGAGACAACTGCAAGAATTTCTTGAGAAGGGTTTTATTCGACCGAGTACTTCACCTTGGGGTGCTCCAGTCCTCTTTGTTAAAAAGAAGGATGGGTCGATGCGGTTGTGCATTGATTATAGACAGTTAAATGAACTAACAATAAAGAATAAGTTTCCTTTATCGAGGATTGATGATCTATTTGACCAATTGTGTGGTGCAACCGTCTTCTCAAAGATAGATCTGAGGTCAGGATATCATTAACTGCATATTAAGGAGGGTGACATACCTAAGTCTGCCTTTAGGACAAGGTATGGTCACTATGAGTTCACAGTTATGTCGTTTGGACTAACTAATGCACCAGTTGCATTTATGGAACTCATGAATAGAATCTTTCAACCTTTTCTTGATCAGTGTATTGTTGTCTTCATAGATGACATCCCGATCTATAGTAGAGATGCTCAACAGCATGAGCAACATCTTTGTCAGGCTCTAACTTTGCTAAGAAAGCATAAGTTATATGCTAAGTTTAGCAAATGTGAGTTCTGGTTACCAGAAGTTTCTTTTCTTAGATACGTAATATCTGCTTCAGGTATACGTGTTGACCCTAAAAAGGTAGAATTTGTCTTGCAGTGGGAGCAGCCGAAGACACCAACGGAAATCCGCAGTTTATTAGGGTTGGCAGGCTATTATAGGAGGTTCATTAAGAACTTCAGTTCTATAGCTTTACCCTTGACTAAGTTGACCAGGAAGGATGTTCCTTTTGCCTGGAGTGATAAGTGTTAACAATCTTTTTAGTTGTTAAAGGAGAGGTTGACTAGTGCACCAGTGCTGGTACTACCTGAACAAGGGAAAGGATATATAGTTTTCTGTGATGCTTCTAAGAATGGACTAGGATGTGTGTTAATGCAGGATAAACAAGTGATTTCTTTTGCCTCCTGACAGCTTAAGAAACATGAGGAGAATTATCCGACACATGATCTAGAACTAGTTGTTGTAGTTCATGCCTTGAAGATCTAGAGACATTATCTCTATGGAGAAACATTCCAGATTTTCACAGACCATAAGAACTTAAATTATATCTTTTCTCAGCATGAGCTTAATATGAGGCAACGCCGCTAGATGGAGTTAATCAAGGACTACGATTGTACGATTGATTACCATCCATGAAAGGCCAATGTAGTTGATGATGCTTTGAGTAGGAAATTAGCAACACCAGCCTTAGATAGAGCATAGTTGAGTTCTTTGGTGTGCTCTAGGAGGGATATGCTTATCTCCTTAAGGCAAGACAATGTACAGTTAAAAGTATTATTATTATCTGGGTTGTTGGATGAGATGCACATAAAACCTACTCTGAGACAACATATTAAGGAGGCACAACAAGCTGATGTTGTAGTTCAGCAGATTAGATCGGAATATGGTAGTGAGAAACGAGATGGATTCCATGATTCAGATGATCAGGAAGCCCGTTATCATGATAGAATGATAGTACCAGATGTGGACAACTTAAGGAAGTTAGTCCTGGAAGAAGCTCATTCTTCAATGTATGTTATGCATCCAGGAAGCACCAAGATGTATCGTAACTTGAAAGATATGTATTGGTGGCCTGGTTTGAAGAAGGACGCATGTTGAGTTTGTTATGCGGTGTCCAGTGTGTCAGCAAGTTAAAGCTGAACACCAGAAGCCCGCAGGAACAATGCAGCCTTTACCCATACCACAGTGGAAGTGGGATCATGTAACCATGGACTTTGTGGTTGGTCTACCCAGAACAGCCAAAGGTCATGATTCCATCTGGGTAATAGTTGATAGGTTTACAAAGACAACACATTTCTTACCTGTCAAAACAACCTATTCTGCTGAGAAGCTGGCACAATTATATGTAGATGAGATAGTACGGCTGCATGGGGTCCCAGTTACCATTGTTTCTGACATAGGTCCCTAGTTTACAAGTCATTTTTGGAAACGACTTCATAAAGCCTTAGGCACACAGTTAAGGTTTAGTACAACCTTTCATCCTCAGACTGATGGACAATCAAAAAGAACTATACAAACTTTAGAAAACTTGCTTAGAGCATGTGTCCTCCAGTTTACAGGAAGTTAGGATCTGCATCTAAGTTTGATAGAGTTTGCCTACAACAATAGCTATCAACACAGTATTGACATGGCACCTTATGAAGCTTTGTATGGTAGACGTTGTAGATCTCCCCTATGTTGGTATGAAACTGGTGAATATCAACTTTTGGGTCATGATCTTGTGCAGCAGACCACCGAGAAGATTAAAATAATACAATAACAGTTAAAGACTGCACATGATAGGCAGAAATCTTATGCTGATAAGCGTCATAGACCTTTAGAATTCTAGGTTGGAGACAGAGTGTACCTCAAGGTCTCACCTTGGAAGGGAGTTCTTAGATTTGGAAGGAAAGGAAAGTTAGCTCCTAGATTTATGGGGCCTTATCCAATCATTGAACGGGTTGGAAAGGTAGCCTATAAGCTGGAGTTACCACCTGAGCTGCAAAAGTTGCACCCAGTGTTCCACATTTCCATGCTAAGGAAATGTCATCCTGACACAGAATCAGTTCTGCAACCTATGGAAGTAGAATTGAAAGATGATATATCTTATGTTGAAGGACCTATGTCGATCCTTGACAAAAGAATTAAAAAGCTAAAAAAGAAAGACATAAATCTTGTGAAAGTCCTCTGGAATCACCGTGGCATTGAAGAAGCTACGTGGGAACTAGAGGAAGAGATGAGAAGGAAATACCCTGCTCTTTTCTCTTAATATGTTTTGTAGATGATTTCGGGGACGAAATCCTTGTAAGGGGTGGATAATTTGTAACATCCCTGACCTGGGTTATGTACTAACCCTAGGTGTTTTGCCTAATTAAGTTAATTATATGCTTGCTCTTATCTTTTGAAAAGTAATTAAGGTTTTTGAGAAACTTATATTTCAATTTCAGTCCTTTTTGAATAATGTTGAAACATTGTTTTGTTAATAATGGACTAAAGTGCAAATTACCCAAGTAGAGGGGTTAACTTGCAAATTGCATAGTTTAAGATGTTCCTATGAAGTTGAGATATCATAAGAATGAATAAGATATAGTGGAATGGTTTCCACAAGCTTGGGCACCAAGATAAAGCTTGTAGAGCAATCCTTGTGCATTAAAATCTAGTTTTGGTGTAATATGCATTTTACCCAAAACCTAGGGTTCAATATGAAAAATAATACCTCTAGAGGGTCTCTCATGTTTCTTGGCATCAAGTGGAGTAAATAAAATGAGAGGGGCACCTAATTTAAATTATCATGGAGGAGAGAGAATCTTGACATTAAAATAATCAAGATTTAAGCACAAATGGCTCTTTAATATAATTTAATGCAAAAAGAAAGGAATTAATTGAGGAACCCTTCAACCAAAAGTTGAAGGATGTGTTTTCAATAGTTGTATGAGCTTGTTCTAGGAGTGGGCACAAAAATATCTTGGTTGAGTTGAAGCCATTCACATTAATATTATATAAAGCAATATCCAATAAAAGGATGGATATTAATATCCAACTCTTTAAGGTGTTTAGTTCCTTTTCCATTAATCCTTGGATAATGGAGAGGCTTTTCTTGGATATATAAGGTGGCTACATGGCTAAGGAATAAAGGAAGATTTGGTGGAAATTAGTTGGAATTAAAGAAGAAAACTCTTTTTTTCTATTACCTTAAAAACCCATATACATACCTCTTATGTATATCTTTTCCAATACACATGAGAACCGTTTCCTTAAGTTTCTTTCTCTTTTCACCTTGCTTTGGCCGAACAAGGAAGAGCTCTGGAGCAGAGGGAGGATGACCAAACATGTAGGTGAGTTTTGATAATCTCCTACCCCAGATCCATGGTGGAAACCCTAAAACAAGGCTTGATTCATGGTTTTCTTCACTTGGTTTCCATTTCTAGAAAGTCTGTTCATCCAAAAGTTGAAGGACAGACCTTGGACAACTTTTAGAACTCCATCCACCATTAAATTCGTGGATCTTTGAGCTTGAGATCAGTTCTAGAGGCGGGTTTTATAACTCTAACACTTAAGCATTAGTATTGCACTCTTTTCTATAAGAATTGTTGGTTACTTTTCTTTCTTTGACACTCTTGTGAGTTCTTGCTATAATTTCGATGAAGAACAGAAGTAGTTCTTGGTAGAACAGAGGAAGAAGAAGGTGACATCATCCTAGATGATTATCCAAAAAGTTACTTTACCAAACGGTTTGCCTTTGTTTCTCAAACGGTTTCCCAAACCGTTTGGGAGCAAACGGTTTCAAACCGTTTGTATGCAAATGGTTTCACCCAAACCGCATAGAAGTAAACGGTCCAAGACCGTTTGGTGGCTTTGACCAAGTGTTGACCATTTGGAGACCTGTTGAGAATAATGTAGGCCAATGATCTATCAATAATTATTAATTAACTCCAATTGATTCACCAATTGAAGGTTCAACAATTACCAAAACCCTAATCGGGTTAGGTGTTGATTTGATAATTGAATAAGTTTGAAACTTGGGTTGAGTGACCCAAACGGTTTCAAAACCATTTAGGGATCACCCAAACGGTCTCAAGATCGTTTGGTGATCACTCAAGACCGTTTGGAGGTCTAGGGTTAAGCATGGTTGACCAATTGAAGATCTAAAGGTATCAAGTTGATGTATAATCAATTGCTGATTTAGTGACTAATCCTAGGATCCAAACCCTAAATGAATGACATAGTTAATGATGATATGATGGGAAAACGGTCTCAATACCATTTGGAGAATATCCAAATGATCCCAATGCCTTTTGGGGTAACCCAAGACCGTTTGGAGGTCTAGGGTTAAATATGGTTAGGTGTTTGAAGATCTAAAGGTATTAGGTTGAAGTATATTCAATTGTTGACTTAGTGATCAATCTAATGAGCCAAACCCTGTTTGGTTGACTTGGTTTTTGATGTTTATTTGGGAAAACGGTCTCAAGACTGTTTGGAGGTCATCCAAATGATCCCAAGACCGTTTGGGGTCAGGTCATGCCCAACTTGGATGATGGTTCAATGGTTTCAAATCAATTAAACTCACATTGTTTAATGTTGAAGGGTCATCGATTCCAAACCCTAATCCAATTGATTCAAACCCTAATTGATGACCAATTGAGGGTCAATTGAGGGTCAAATCATTTGAAGGTTGACCTAATTAACTTAATTGAATGATGGTGATAGGTCCAAATGATGATTGGTTACATGTACACAACTGTTGAGGGAAACAACATTGGAAACCCTAATTCAATTTGAAGGGGTTGATACCATAATTGGTCCTTGTGGTTTTGAGGAGGTTTGGACCAAACGGTCTCAAGACCATTTGAGTCCAAATGGTCTCAAGACCGTTTGGGACCGAACGATCCCAAACCGTTTAGGTTCATGCGGTTTCCAAATCGATCAAGTCCATGCGGTTTCAAAAGTCAACTTTGGGCAAATGGTCTTCACCACCTATTTCACCAAATGGTTTTAGGGGTTGTGCAAGACTGCATGGAGGTCTAAACGGTCTTAGACCGTTTGGATGTTTGTTGTCAAGATTGTTTGCGGTCTTTATAGCCAGGATCGTTTGGTGAATAATTAACCAAAACCGCATGGATACTTGAAGTGGTTAAAGGTTAAGTTAGTTAATTGTTTAATATAAGATGTAATCGAAGATGATTATGGTACTTGAATCTTAATGGGGTAAGGTGATTAGTACCCTTGGAATAATTAAGCCTTAATAATCATAATGACAATGACATAACCTATGATAGTACGATGTCAATTCTCTTTCATGATTGAGTTGACTTAACCTAATCAAGGTTGAAGCAATATCATCCTATAGAGGATGAGAGCGAAAAGATTTCTTATATAAATTTTAATTAAGTAATGGACTACTAATATGAATGAATGTCTAATTAGGGAATGATTCATGAAAATGAGATCATGAAACCCTAATTATGATGATTAATGAAACATAACCCTAATTGAGGGTATTATTGGAATTAATCTTAATACATGATGATGGTATGATCTTAATTCATAGTGATGACATGATAAACCTTAATCCAAGGTACTTTGATGATCACTCCTACTTGGGGTGAATAGTAAACCCTAATTCAGGGTATGTTGAACATGAACCCTAATTCAGGGTATGTTGAACATGAACCCTAATCAAGGGTGATGCAATGTGAATAGTAAACCCTAATTCAAGGTATGTTGAACATGAACCCTAATCAAGGGTGATGCAATGTGAATAGTAAACCCTAATTTAGGGTATGTTGAACATGAACCCTAATCAAGGGTGATGCAATGTGAATAGTAAACCCTAATTCCAAATAAGTAAATGAAAATGTGAATCCCTAATTCTGGGTTATACTTTATAGCATGAAGCTCTATGATTGGATAATGATATGATAAGTCACAAATCCTAATTGAGTTAAGGGGATGATTAACCCTATTTGAATTGAAAAGGGAAAACCCTAACCTTAGCAAGGGCATAGTAGGGCAACCCTTGAATAGTGATGTTATCATTGTATTGCATTGTGCTGATATGAAATAGATGTATCTGTTATCATCTGTATTAATCATGTAGGTTTTATGTGATATTGAACATAGCCAGGTAATAGCTATGATTCCTTATTTATTGAAAGTACTTTATGAGCTTTGTAAGCAATGATATTATATGTTGCCTAGTGAAAGGTAACAAAAGGGTTTGATAGCCTGTAAGAGCCATGTGAAATACCTGCATTGCAATTATCATGTTTACACTGTCAGATGACTTGATGGCAATAAGATACCTATTTAAGTGGTATTAAGAGTTTTGTTGATATAAGGATTTTAACACCCATATTCTTGAATCATGATGATGAGATGATAATGGATTGAATTCCCAATGTTATAAAGCTATGAAATGAACTTGATAAAATAGTACATTTTCCTTACTATTGGCTAAATTGGACATTATGATAATCCCTTTATTTTGATGATGACAAACATTTCATTCTTGTAGTTTTAACGTGCTATTTGAGTATTTCAGGAACAAGCATATAAGGTGGTGGATAACAAAGACTTGGAAGAACAATTTGATAAAATCGCTTTATTTTCATGATTGTAATCAAATGTAAATGCTTGTACAAGTATATAATGTACAAGTAATTAGATATCATGTAAATCAAGCGTTTAGATCTTCCGTATCCACTCACAACACTTAGATAGGTCATTCCCCAAGATAGTATCACAATTGCACATTGATACACACACTTAGTAAATGAATACATTGAGTCAGTAATATTCTCGGTGGAAAAATCGTCGATCGAGAAAATATCGGTCGACAAAAACTTCGACCGAGAAACTCTCGGTCGATAAAATCTTCGATTGAGAATAGACCCTACTAGCCGTTAGACCCAGCAGAAAAGGTGGTTGGGAGTTGGAAATGAACATTGTAAACACTTGCTCCAGGAAGTCCCTCGGTCGACAAATCTTCGACCGAGAAGGACTCTCGGTCGACAAATCTTCGACCGAGAAGAGTTCTGTCTGCACTTTTCAGGGTCAATTAACTAGCCGTTGCAAATGCAATTAGTGGACACATAACGACTAGTTGAGCACTAAGAACCCCCTAGAAAGTGTCTAGAACGTTCTTAAGCACTTGTAGGTCATTCCTATAAATAGGACATGCCTTAGGACACCTAAACTCACCAATCTACACTTGTGATACACTTGAGCTTACAACTTGCAATTGTCAATTTTTTTTGAGAAATTGAGCAACACTTGCATTGGCTATTCTTCTCCTTGCTCCAATTTTGTGTCCTATAGGCTAGCATCTCCTATCCACAGCAATTACACTTCTATATACATTAGTTAGGAGATCAAAACGCTTGATATAGGAAATCAAGCCTTGAGCTGCAAAGTGGTATTGTAATTTCTATTTTTCCTTCTTGTTCCTTTTATCCTTTGTATTCTCCTTGCTACTCCTAGGGTTGGAGGCTGCGGTTTGGAGAAGGTTCTTCTCGGTGGAGAAGGTGGACTTCGGACTACTTCAAGAAGGCTATTGCAACGGGAAGCTACTTCAAGAGGAAGGCTACTTTAAGGGGGAGCTTGAAGTTACTTCAAGAAGGCTGCTTCAAGGGTGGTGCAATTACTTCTAGGTGAAGGCTGTCCAAAGGGTTTGGTGAAAGAATTGTAATTTTATGTAAAGTCCTTGCGAGGTAATAAAATTTGATTCTTTCAAAATCCCGGTTGGGTAAGCAACCGGGTAGTGGATTGACGACCTTAGTATTTTCTATGGTTGGAACCACTCTAAATCCTTGTCCCCTTTTCCAATATCTTTGTGGTTGCTTGTTTTGAGTTAAATTACTTTAAAATTATCATAAAACCCTATTCACCCCCCTCTAGTGGTTTTTTCAATTGGTATCAGAGCAGGCTTCAAGGAGCTCTAATCGAGTCTGAAGAATGAAGGGTGGTGGTGCCTACAACCGCAAGCAAAGAAGCAGCTTGGACCAACCTTCAACAAGCTGTAATTGGTGCTTAGGAACAAGCCACACAACACCTAGCTTCCCTTGGAAGAAAAAGAAGGACGATGAGCATAAAGGGTGCTTTATTGCTACAATAAGTGAAGAAGAAGAAGAGGTAAGCCTTTTTGATTTACCTAAATAAGATTTAATTGCTAGTCTTCAAGAAACACATGAAAAATATATTGAGTGCAAGAAGAAATTAAAGAAATCAAACAAAGAAAATGATGAGCTACATGCTAAACTTCTTGCTCTCACATCTGAAAATGAAGATCTCAAAAAGGTCATTTAAGATCATAATATTAAGCTAAAATCAATAGAAGCATATTGCAATCTTCTTTCCCTAGAAAAGATAAACTTGCAAACTCAAGTAAATGATCTTCAAAAACAACTTATTTTGTGTACACATCTAGATTATGATACTATTGTGAAAGAAAGAGATTCCTTGTTATCTAATCTAGATCAAGCAAAGTTAGACATCAATAAAAGAATAGATGAGATTGTTAAGTTACAACAAAATGTTAGTAGGTTGAATAACAATGATACTCTTGATAAAATCTTAAATAATTCTTATCATCAAATTGGAAGGAGAGGACTAGGTTATAATCCTAAAGGAAAATCTCATCAAAAACCTAGTTGGAGAAAGACAGAAGCGCTAGAAAATCAATCTATGTATGTACCAAAAGGCAAATATACATATGTACCCAAGAACAATCTAGAACAAAATCATAGAAAGAGATATGAGGTTGATTCCATATGTTGTCATTGTTGTTTGCGTCTTGGACATTACTCTTTCTCATGTCCCTACAAGAAAAAGGATGTTGAGTTAGTATGGGTTCCAAAATCTCCAAACTAAATGGATAAGATTAGGTTGAGATATGACCAAAGACTCTAAATTATATATCTATGTCTATCTCAACTTAACATAATAGGATTCCAAGTTAATCCAAGAAATTAAAATGTTCAAATATACATCTTCAACTAACTTGTTTTAGTTTGGATTCTCAAAACCTAGAAAATTGTATATAATTAGTTGAGATTAGATCTAAATGTTACCTTGATATTCATATGTTTTATCTCAACTAAACTGAGTTTTAAATTGCATAATTGAATTGGAAGTGATATATGTTTTATTTAGAAACAATTACTGAAAACAATACAGAAACAGTAACAATTTTGGTCGAGAAATTGTCGACCGAGACAATGTCGGTCGAAAACTTTTTTGATCGAGTAAAACTCTGGAAAGACTATTTAAATAAAAGACACTTAAATCATAATCAACTTAAGCAGATAATGAACTTTATATATTCTTGTGCCTTGAATATTTGAATGATCCAAATCAAAAGAAAGAATATATGAGAATCAAAACAAAATACTTTTCATGATTAAATTATCAAGTATACAAGATAAAAGGATCGATTTTACTAAATTTGCTGCAAAAATGTTGCTTGCAAAGAAAAATGATACTGAAATCTATACTCTTACTGCAAGTAGACATACTTGATTGGAAAAATAAGTCACATATCTTGAAGACAAATTTCTCAAGAATATTAGTATTTTGTATCATTACATATATGTTAATAACATCCTTATTAAACTTGATGCAAACCAAAACTTGTGAAATTCTGAGTTGTATGCATATTGAAATTGATTATGCTTTCTTTGAAAATTCAAATGTTATCAAATTTCAATTGCAACTTTCTTGATAATTAAGCATAAATAGTCTATCTTAAAATTTCCATTAGAAAGATAAAGATAATTTGTTCTAAGAAAATCAAAAGAAAAAATATTAATGTTTTATCTATTCTAATAAATCAAAAGCAAAATCTTGATTTTAAGATATTAATCTTGCTTTCAAGGATATATGTCTCTAAAGAATCTTATGATTAATCTGAAAATGAGGGTACAAGAAGAAATGGGAATTGATATTTATGTACCTATAGCAAAGCTTAAGAGATATCATTCAAAATGAATGTAAAACATATAGTTTAGGAAAATTAAAGACAAAGACTTCATTGTGATGCCTATATTAATCTTTCAATTGATAAAACTTCTTCAAAATAGGTATCACTCAAAATGCTTCAAATTAATATACATTTGATCATATTACATAAAAACTTTATATTTCACATATATTAACATAAATGTGTAATTCAATGAAAGTGCTTAAACTGTAAATCTGCAGAAATTGCCTCTTGGTTGAAATCAAATTTGACCAAGGGGCGCTATGGTCGAAGTCAAGGTCGACCTAAAATAAGCTTGACAAAATGCTTATTTGTACATCATTTTACTGCACTTAATCTTAGTATCTTGATTCAAAATGTGTTTATCATATTGAAAACATAATTTTAGTGCATAACTCTCATAAAAGGTCAACTTATTATGATCTAATATTGATTGTGACCTTAGAATCCTTAAATTATCTTGACTATAAGATTAAGGGGGAGCTCACACAAACTATCTTGATTATAAGATTAAGAAGCTTACAAAACTTTGTAAACATCATTTGAAGCTTGTTATGACCTTAGTATTTTTAATCTTGGTTATGAAAATAAAGGAATCTACAAATTTCATGAATGTGATATAATGGAATTCTCTAAACTCATCAGGGCTTAACATCCTGTGCATTTGGTTAGAGACGCTTTTCATGTACTCTAAGCTTAAAGGATTCTCATATCATTTTCAGGGCCTAACATCCCTTGTAAAATGGGTGAGAAATCAATACACATATGCCATGAACTTAAAAGAAACTCATATCATTTCAAGGCTTAACATCCTTTTCAAATGATTGAGAAACAAATTGTGGCTAAATTCGACAAAAATGGTTTACAATTATATTAATCCCTTAGTTTTTCCAAACTGAATATCTTATTAAGAGGGAGCATCAAATTATGAAATTAAGGGGGAGAAATAAAAGTCATACTTAATATTTATCTTGGTTATCTTTTTGAAATGACAAAGGAAGAGAAATAATATAAAATCAAAAACATAAAATAAAATGAGTTTCATAATATCTCAGCCAGCACACACTTGCAAAACAAGAAAGGTTACAAAAGGTAAACTGCAGGTATGAAACTCATATGATTTATATTTCCTTATTTTATATTTAGGAAATGTTTGTCATCTTCAAAAAGGGGGAGATTGTTGGCTAAATTGGACATTATGATAATCCCTTTATTTTGATGATGACAAACATTTCATTCTTGTAGTTTTAACGTGCTATTTGAGTATTTCAGGAACAAGCATATAAGGTGGTGGATAACAAAGACTTGGAAGAACAATTTGATAAAATCGCTTTATTTTCATGATTGTAATCAAATGTAAATGCTTGTACAAGTATATAATGTACAAGTAATTAGATATCATGTAAATCAAGCGTTTAGATCTTCCCTATCCGCTCACAACACTTAGATAGGTCATTCCCCAAGATAGTATCACAATTACACATTGATACACACACTTAGTAAATGAATACATTGAGTCAGTAATATTCTCGGTCGAAAAATCATCGATCGATAAAATATCGGTCGACAAAAAACTTCGACCGAGAAACTCTCGGTCGATAAAATCTTCGATCGAGAATAGAACCTACTAGCTGTTAGACCCAGTAGAAAAGGTGGTTGGGAGTTGGAAATGAACATTGTAAACACTTGCTCCAGGAAGTCCCTCGGTCGACAAATCTTCGACCGAGAAGGACTCTCGGTCGACAAATCTTTGACCGAGAAGAGTTCTGTCTGCACTTTTCAGGATCAATTAACTAGCCGTTGCAAATGCAATTAGTGGACACATAACGACTAGTTGAGCACTAAGAACCCCCTAGAAAGTGTCTAGAACGTTCTTAAGCACTTGTAGGTCATTCCTATAAATAGGACATGCCTTAGGACACCTACACTCACCAATCTACACTTGTGATACACTTGAGCTTACACTTGCAATTGTCAATCTGTTTTGAGAAATTGAGCAACACTTGCATTGGCTATTCTTCTCCTTGCTCCAATTTCGTGTCCTATAGGCTAGCATCTCCTATCCACAGCAATTACACTTCTATATACATTGGTTAGGAGATCAAAATGCTTGATATAGGAAATCAAGCCTTGAGCTACAAAGTGGTATTGTAATTTCTATTTTTCCTTCTTGTTTCTTTTATCCTTTGTATTCTCCTTGCTACTCCTAGGGTTGGAGGCTGCAGTTTGGAGAAGGTTCTTCTCGGTGGAGAAGGTGGACTTCGGACCACTTCAAGAAGGCTATTGCAACGGGAAGCTACTTCAAGGGGGAGCTTGAAGTTACTTCAAGAAGGCTGCTTCAAGGGTGGTGCAATTACTTCTAGGTGAAGGCTGTCCGAAGGGTTTGGTGAAAGAATTGTAATTTTATGTAAAGTCCTTGCGAGGTAATAAAATTTGATTCTTTCAAAATCCCGGTTGGGTAAGCAACCGGGTAGTGGATTGACGGCCTTAGTATTTGCTAAGGTTGGAACCACTCTAAATCCTTGTCCCCTTGTCCAATATCTTTGTGGTTGCTTGTTTTGAGTTAAATTACTTTAAAATTATCATAAAACCCTATTCACCCCCCCCCCCTCTAGTGGTTTTTCACTTACAACTATTGGTTTTAATGGCTTATGTATGAAAACATGTCTGTTGCTAAAAGAATGATGTAATGTACTTAAATAATCAAGTGAAATGATATCATGTAGAGCCCTGACCTTAGATCCATCATCATCAGCAGTTGGATGATAGTGAAACAGGTTTTCCTAAGGGAACTCCTGGAGAGCATACTTTTGAGTATGTGGGGGTAATGGGCGCAAATATCCTTACACCCTAATGGAGGAATTGATGTGAGATAAACATTAAATCTTTGAATCCTTAATTATATGTATATGCCGGGATGATGTATCACTAATCTCCCGATGATGATGTTAATGCCGAATCGATGTGAGATAAATAAGAAATCCCTCAATTGCGAAGAGAGTACAACATGCCACTATAACTCTAATAGCGAAGTTGCCAGAATACCCTGGAAAGCTATTTTAGTAGAGACACGAGATGTCTTGCATGTTGTTCCTCACACTGACCGAGGAGGATGAGGTCATAGGAATTTGGCTCTTCTGATGACCTATGTATGGTACCGATTTTGATTTTGTAATGGTCAGTTGGAATATGAGCGGTATACCTCATCTCCTCGGGGCATAAGTATGTTTGTAAAATGTAATCAGCCGTGTAGCATATTTGCTTAGGTTGAACTATGAGAAACAATGATTGATGATACATTGTTTATATGTCCTAGTTGGATAAATAATATACATGTTCTTTATATTCCTTATTAAATGAATGACTTGCTGCTCAATCAAGTTATAACTGAAATGATTGCATAAAGAATACCACTTTATTTAGTTATTCAATGATTTACATGATGTTGAATATTTATAATTCTACTACTTAGAGTTATTCTATTATCTGCAATAACAATGCTTCTGGCGGAGAGTTATAACTCTCACTGGGACAATTTTTCAATTGTCTCACCCCCGTGGGATTCAACTTTTTAGGTAGATGCCGAGGAAGGATAAACCCATCAGTGGGTGAGGAGCAACAGCAGTTACAACAACAACATCAGCAACATCAGGTACAATAGTGATCTTTAGGTGGAGACACTGTCTGTTAGGTTCTGTATATAGAAAGTCCTATGTGTCGTCTCTGTACTCTCAGGTCCTAGGAGTCAGTAGATGATTTGTTTTAGATCTGAGATTTTTGGCTTGATGCCTCGAGATTTTTGTATACTGCTTTATACAGTGTAACAGGGCAATCAATGTTTATGACTCTCGAGATGTGATGATACAGAGATGTACTGTTGAATCAGCTTGTAATTAACTTACTTTGGTTCTTTATGAAAGAGTTTTACAGTTTGTGGACCTCTTTATAAAAAGTTTTATTTTTTAGTGATTTTCAGTAATTCCACTGCTATTAATTCGCTTCCGCATTAGTTAATCTTGTTTTCGTGAGACGGAGGTCATACAAATCTCCCTAGTGTTTGTAAGGAAAAACCAATGCATACTCTCCCTTACTAAAATATGTGGGAGAATGTAAGGTTCTCATTAACAATCTCATTTATACTCCTCCTCAACATGAGAGTCTAATGAAATTTAGATCTGACACATGGTCTCCATTAGGTTGATTAAATTATTACAAAATTAATGTATTCATCCAAAAAAACTCTCTTGATAAACCTTATCATCTCATTTAGTCTTTAGGAACAACCTCTTAAAAATAAATGCAAATAATATTTCTTTAAAGGATCATATCAATGATATACAAGTTAAATTGGCTAAACCCTACAACATGTTGAGCACTAATTGGCCTTAGGGTGATGTATACAATGTCAACAAAGCCTATATGTTCCTTATACATACATGTCACAACACTTGCTATGGAAATTATCTTTATTTATCTAATTGTCAAGATTAACTTAGACTCTCCTTTGGTTGATTGGAAATAAATTAATGGGTCATACTGCAACAAATAGCCCGTATTTTTATTTGTGTTTTGATCATGAAGGAACTATTAGCCATACTATCTTTAGATGTAAATATTTCTAGAAAGTTTGGGAGAATTTTTCTATAGTAATAATAAACAACAAATCTATTGTTATAATATGGTTATACACTACTAGAAATAAACATGCTTGTACCGATCAATATTTCAAATATAAAGCTAATACTTAGTTGTTTGTATTTCTTGAGATGTTTGGTATTTTGGGTATACAATTTTTTTATAATAAGTGTCACTCAAAAATTTTCAATATTGCCAAATTTTACAAGTAATTCCATTTTTGGTCTACATTTGTTTGTACATGATGCCTTTTTGACCCATAAACTTTTAGCTGATCTCGGGTGCTCTCAATCCCCAAAGAATACGAGACCTCCTCACCAATAGGCCTACTCAAATTCATAGCTAGAAAGGAAGAGGATATGAATATTGTATGTGGTCCCGACACTCTTTTTATCCCTCTATAGAGGTTGTAATGTTGTGGGTTGCTTAATGGGAACTCACCCCGATTTGGACGAACTATTTGATGATCTGAAATCTATGTAGGGTTTGTGGGATATTTATGGCTGATCTCACCTCCACGTACTTTGGTTGGCACCTCTAGTGCAATACCTCTGGCAATACTAGTCTATGCGCTAGCATTTTTATTTTCTATGATTATTTAATGAATGAATGGTTTATCAGAAGAAGAAAAAATGATGTGTAAAATACAAATGCATTAACTGTGTAATCTAATAGCATTGATTTAGAATGAGTAGGTGTCTCGAGTACTTTTTCCAGAATTGAATTACCAAATACATCATTGGTGTACTTTTTGTCAATGATGTGGTCGCCAATTGCCAATTATCAATTAGTCATTCCAACCATTTCTTGTGCGAGAAATGAGTGTTGCTTGCCATTGCTCATCACTTTTTGCTATTGGTCTATTGCTCTGTCAAATACAACATTAACATATGCATCCATTCATAAAGGCATCTAATTTTGCAATCAAATTTTGATATGAGCTGCTCACAATGGCTGCTAACATGAGCTTGATAAACTAATCAAATTATGCTTTGAAGTGCCTTTTGTCCACTAAATTATGAACCAAATTAGTTGAACATCCCTATCATGTCTCTTCTTCTCTCTAATCTATATAAACACATTTTTTTATATTTATTCCAACTGTTTATTACATATTACGAGTTAACAATTACTCCATGTGTTAAACAAATTAGGCATTTCACTAAACTTTCGGTTTTCTTCTATCTGTTTAGATAGAAATCATTTTAGCTCTCCTATTAACAATTATTTCACGTTAAATGAGTGATATTTTGTATTATAAAAGCATTTTAGGATTATTGAATAATTACAAATGTGGTAATTTGTTAATACAAGTCTCATGATGAATGATAAGTTAATGAGCATGCTCCAAATGAAGTAATAGTGTAACAATGTTGACTTTATAATGAACATGCTGATATATGTATTTCATACTACTTCTATACCCTAATATAATACTTTGCTTGATCCATATTTCATGTTTTTGCTTCATTCTAGACTTTTTATTCCATAACTAGAGTAATTAGCAATCTTGTTGGCATATAGACTAATTGAATTTGATATAGACATCGCAAAGCTTAATACATCCGGAACCAATGCCACCTTTCTCATCTGCAAAGGAGCTCCAAAAATCAAGGTCCAATCATTCTACATGTAGACAGGACGCACGTGTTCCCGTGCATAATGTGCCCACATCTAGACACACACTCAAGTTTACTAGCTTCAAACACAACGTGCCATATTAGATACACAACATGACTGATTTCAGTAGTTACCAACAATTTTAACCCAATGAGTATCTTATGTTCCTCTCAAATACACCATGCCCAACATCAATAGTCACATCCCAAACAACCATGAGCATACATTGCATTTCTGGATAATGACATGACATGCAATCTCATGAATAACCATTCAACTAAATTGCTCAACATGTCGTGTCATTTCTCTATCACATGCAATCTCATGAATAACCATTCAACTAAAATATCGAGCCCGCTATTTTAGCAACTGTAGAGATGCATGATGTGCTTCACCAAAGGCACAACATGTAGCCTCGTGTAATAAAAAATATGCAAAGTTTGGAATAGAAATAATGAGGAGATATCTCTCATTTGTTTTATTCCAACATGGGAAAACCAAAGGATGGCGAATGAGAAGGTAGCCCTACTCTAGAAGAGGCTGAAAGAAATAATAAGAAGGCTCTTGTGATTCCTTCTTTCTGACACACCATTATGTTGTGGTGTACCAGGTGGAGTCCATTGTGATATAATACCACAGTCCCTCAGAAGGTCCTCAAAGTCTTGGCTTAAGTATTCACCACCTCAATCTGAACGAAGTGCTTCAATACTCTTACCAAGTTGCTTCTCTACTTATGTAATGACCCCGCCTTCTGGTAACCCCCAATTAAGGGAGACCCGAAGGTCAAAGTCGTTATCCCAATTAACAGGATCAAAGGTTCGACAATTAATCAACAATAATTATGAAATTCTACTAACTAAACTGAATTTTGGTATAAAATAAAACTTTGCATACCTTTTTAAAACTTTGGTAAACTACTCTATCCACAGCCTGGATTTATTCTATCTAATCCTCCTTACACTTTATTTCTTATTTCCACAATGTGTCACTTTACTGTTTGTTCTTTCAATTATTATACCTAAATCGCCGACAAACAAAACGTCAGTCAGCATATAGGAATATGCTGGTATGTGGGGACAACCAAAATTTCACAAATATGGCTAACAATCTAATTATCACAATCAAGTTAATTAACAAGCCAATTTACACTTTTCGGTATGACATTCTCCACCACTTTTGCCCTAACCCTGGCATACCCACCTTAGGGTTTCTTTTGCCAATGACTTAAGGCCACCTTCTCAATCCCGAGCTTGGTGCCTAGGATCACCCTTCATAGTGCCCATTAGTCATTCTTTAAAGACCACCTTCTCAATCCCGAGCTTGGTGTCTGGGGTCATCACTCATGGTGCCCATTGGTCTACCCTCCTGGGCCTAACCTTTGACATCATCCATCAGGGTGGCATGTAGGTGTGAGAATACACACTTCTATTTTTATTTTGATAATCATAGTGACTTTATGATTTGCAAGTATGAACATCCAAACTGATAAGTTGCACTCAATGTGATGAATCATTCGGGAAACTCTTCGGGAAACTAATGCGATTAACCATAATTAACCACATACCTGCCAAGCTGTCTTGAATGTAGAAATAATTCAACCAATTAAGAAATCAAGCAAGCACACACAAGTTGATCTTGAAATAGGCATCTAATTTTCTATCATGAATCATGTCATCATGACCTATTAATCCTAGTTGTTTCCTAGGGTTATTAGTGCTTTTTAGGGTTCTGATCACAATTTAGGGTTCCACTTCATTTTTATTACTTTAAACCCTAATTATTTCATCTTTCTTTCATAAAAGATCCTAAGATCATCTTTTAGCAACATGAAACCCTATTTTCGGATTATAATTACTTTTCCTTCCTTTTTCTCCTATTTAGGATTTCTTAGCATATTAATCATCATATTAGGTTTAAAACCCTAAACCTTGCAATTCCATCATCAAAATAGGTTAAAAACCATCTTAATCATTAATCAAGTTAATAATGCTCGAATTAACTTATTTGCAATATTAAATCTATCCTTTATCAACAATTAGGGTTTCTAACCATAATCCAAACCATTTTTAACTTATTCCTCGTATTTTTTTGATCAATTTACATGATAAACTTTTCTCATCCGAGTTTTCTAGCACAAGATATGATTTTAGCAAAGAAAATCCTTTTTATTGATTTATTAGCAAATTCCAGAAAATAAGGATCGTTAGATCTATGGTCCGCTGGTCCACTCAGGATCCAATGACAAGGGATGCGTGCGCCTATCTTTTGCGATTAGAAATAAGCAATGGACCAAACTAACCTTAATCCAACAGAAGGAGGCAAGGGGCACTCTGGTAATTCCGTGGGGCACCTTTTTCAACCTCGCACCTTTCCTTCAGCGTTCACGATGGTCAACCTTGGGGTTGACTCCTTGATCCAGTCGACCTGTGAGCACGCCAAGGGGCCAGGTGGCTTCGTCTTCCTCTATCAAACTTGCATGCGGGCTCAATTGCTCGCTCAGAACTTGCCAAGACCTCCCCCTACTCACCGGACTCGGGCGAGATTTGTTGAGGTGTCGAGAGTGCAGCTCAGGGTGATCAGGGAAATTAAAGGCACAAAGACAATCCTTGCGCTCTGCCGCAGAGGTTGGGGTAGCAATTTTTCGTGCTGGTTCCCTCACACACCCTCCCTTATATATAGGGTAGAGACAGATGCACGAGAATTAGGAACTTCCCCAATAGGCGGCCAAACCTCGACAAAGTAGGGATGAACCTCTGTGATTTCCTCTCATGAGTCCAAAGGAATCAACAACCGATTTGCACACTCTCTGGATCGCGAGAAATCTGAGAGGGAAAATCCCTCTATAACTCGTAGAGTCCCAGTCCCTGTGGGACTTAGACGATGAGTGTCAGACATTGGATTAAGATCCAACGACCCTCGTTGCACGTGATCAACCAAAAGGAAAATCCTTTTCCTATTTTCAGAATAATTCCATTTTGGGAGATAACTTGAGAAATTCATATATCCTAAACCATAGCTCATTTTTATCTCAAATTTTAAGGGAAAGTTCGTCTTGACATTATCTAGCTATTTATGAAGCTTGGGAAACAAATTCCAATGTATGAGAAGGCTTCCTTCCCTCCCAAGTTATTCTTCAATTAATCCAATTTTAATTTGTCTTTCTTTTCCCTTTGCCATTATCTTGTTATTTTGGGTCCCTTGGACCTCAAGAAATCCTAAAGGCGCAGATTCCCATATTGGGAAATACCTATTTGCCTTTATCTTTTATTTATGTCTATTTCACATATTCTCCTTATCCTTTTTTATTTATTCATTAAAATATCTC
Source organism: Alisma plantago-aquatica (assembly GCA_963693085.1). Classification (NCBI taxonomy): domain Eukaryota; kingdom Viridiplantae; phylum Streptophyta; class Magnoliopsida; order Alismatales; family Alismataceae; genus Alisma; species Alisma plantago-aquatica. The sequence goes on along the minus strand of OY856409.1, from coordinate 1,743,116,219 downwards.
TTTTTGAGGATTTCTCTTTATCTCTCTTTTTATTTTCCTTATTGGAGTTCCTTTTAATATTAGAAACCTCATGGATATGAAAATCCATCAAAGATAACTCAATTATACCTCTTTCCACTTATTTCCCATTTATCATTATTTTCAATTTCTTTCTTAATAAAGAAACATTTAATTGATCTTTTCGTGTTGCATTATCTTTGCAAATTTGGACTCCTTAGAACCCAAGAAACCCAAGAGGCACGAAACCCACTTGTGGATTACATTTCTTTGCCTTCTAGAGGTTTATACATCTTTCTTTTGTCCATTTCTCTAATAATGGAGTTTCTTTTGTCTTTTTCTTGTTATTGGGCCCAATAGCCAATAAAGCCCACCAAACAACCAACAAGGCTATTGTAAACGAAAACCTTTTATTCAAAACAAATTATATCATTATTTTATCAAATATCTTTAATTGGAGAAATTATATTTCTCACCAAAAGAACCCAAAAATTGGGGTTGTAACATCCTTCCCCTCTTATAGGAATTTTGCCCTCAAAATTCCACCGGGCACACAAGCAAACCGGATAAGCCTTTCTTATGTCCATCAGGGCTCCCATGTGGTCTCACCTTTTCCATGGTGCTTCCCAAGAACCCTCATCATCTCATATTCTTCCATATGAGTTCTTTCTTACCTTGGTATATCGTACCCTCATAGGTGGCTCAGGACATTCCAGCTTCTCATAAAGATTAATAGGTTCAGGGCTCAGCACATGGCTTGGGTACCTCACATAGTGCTCTAGATCAGACTCATGGAACACATTATACATCATGTTATCCTTAGGGGTAAGGCTAAACACATCCATCTCCACCAATACATCTCAAATGGACCCATATATTGAGGACTCAACTTTCTCAATTGTAGCTTAGAGGGGTCAAATTTTCACATCACATACTCTCCCACAACGAACTGCATGTCAGTCTACTTTGCACCAGCTCACGACTCATGTCGCCCCTTGGCTCTCTTTTAGCCATTGCACGATCAAAGCGACTTCATCTGCACACACTGTGGTTCTTTCTTGACCTTCACTAGGTCCCTTCACCAACATCATCTTAATGAAGTAGTATCTGACACAACCTCCCTTACAGAGCTTCTTTTCAACCCGATGCTGGCTATGGTGGTTATCATCACATCTCACATAAGACAAGAACTGTCTCTAGATATCACCCTGAACGAGCACACATGCTCTCATCAGACCCTCTAGTATGGATTACACTAACCATTAGTTTGGGGTGATAAACTGTACTATTATCGAGTTCTCCATGTACCTACTTCCACCGCATGGAAGTGAACCTTTATATTATACTCAAGAAATTTGAACTCACATCATGTTGTAGCTGAACCATCTTTCTCTCTTACAAGTAGTTCGATCAGATCTGTCCCTTGACAATAACTTTTTTTTTCATGTCATCTAGGTAAGGCAATCTACCATAACCCATATTGCATCTTGACCTTCCTTGGTCCAGGGAGACTCACCACAACATCTATAGTGATGAACTCCCATTCCCTCTCAGGGACTCTTTATCCTTTATATCAAAATACTGGGTTACTGGTGTTCGTCCTTCACCTCCTGTCATGCATGGCATAATACCACATGCAACTTCATCTTAGGCATCCAAAGTGCTATTGTCACTTACTATCTTCATAGTACCACAATGTATGGTGATCTTAAATCATGATCTCCTCTATGTCATGATTCCTCAAGATCGATTCCTCAAAAACCCTAAACCACTCTAGTCAGAGTTTCATCACCTTCCTTACCAGAGAAGTGCATCTGAGGTTCTACCACCATCCTTTCATTTCATCAAGGCCTAGGATGGCTAACCAAACAATCATTAACTTAATCAGCCAAACTCATCTCTTATTCAAACTTAGGGTTAACCTAACAACCCCTTCTAGCCTCTGACTAAACTAGGAAGCTGCATCTCATCCAGAGCATCCATTACCACCTCACATCCTTAGGTGTTAGGTAATGTTGAAGACATACACCTCCATGTATTCCACTTATTATCTCATCTCAACTCTAAGTCTATCTTCATCAAGAAAACTTTGAACTCATCCTCTTGGTTTTTAAACTCAACCTTGTATAACTTGCAAATTCCACATAGCTCCTGCTAAAAACATCCTTATAAGATGACTACCTTATTTCGCTTAGTGTTTGTAAACCATCCATGTATCGTTCACTCCACCAGGATGTTATCATCTCTGTCCTCATACCTAGTAGCAACGTTCCAACTCACATCATCTTTATCCTTTGTGTATGGCATGCGTACTGTCATATCTCTCACTCCCATAACAAGAGGAAATAAGCATTTGGCTGCAGTCCAAATACAGAGTTCTTCCTGTTCCAAGAGTAGAGATGGTACATCCCACCTTATCAGTACACCTTTTAAATCTAAGTTGAAATGTGCCACATATGTCTCTACATCACAATCATCTCAGTATCAAACTTACTTCCATGGAAAACTGGTCTCGAACCTACTTGGTCACCACACAATCCTTGGTCATCTCCTCTAGGTTTGTAGGGTGCCGACACTTTTAGGGTCATCCCTCTTCCCTTATGCATCCAGAGAGTGCCCTACTCGTCTACCCTTTGGGTCCCATGAGTTCATGAAGGTGATCAATCTCCTAACCATGGCCCTTAGATAATGATAGTTGTTACCTCCCGACCCTATGGTCATGTGCAACTAGGTAATTAGGCAACTCCTACTTCCATCGGTCTTATCCCTTCCTGACTCTAGGATAGACTTAGGATTGTTATATAGTACATGTCCAACTTAGAACCTTACCCAAGCCTTCATCATCTCTCTCTCTACATTCATGGGCTAACTTTCATCCTTTCATAGGGGTCATGGCGACCTGCCTACCTTGGTCAGGCCCCATACCGGTTACCTCCATGGTAACACATCCATATGCACTTAGAGATGGTTATCTATGGGTCTACAGGTTCATACTCTTACCATGTACTCTTCACTTAGCTTCTCAAGATCCTATGAGACCTTTTTAGGTTTCCTCAAAACCCACAAAACTGGTATACACCCTTATGTCTAGGGTTTACATCCACATGAGCATGCTTAACCCTAGCAAGCTACTAAGGCACAAGCAGACTACCTACTAAACCATGCTAGGTCATATTGGTCCTCATTCCTCAACATTGGACCAAGGACAAACCTTATCATGCCACCACCTTGGTTGTGAGGGATTCATCAACCATATCTTTGACTTAAAGGGGTTTCCCTTTCCTCTAAACATGAGGTGTTCCATGCTCAAATCTATAGAAACTCAAATCTCATCATGAGCATCAGGTACACCACTTCCCTTCTTAGGCCTAGGAATCCTAGGTTCGCTTTTTGGATATCCAACTGCATGCTCAACCTTTTATCCACAAACAAAACATGTACGAGGTATGACATGCACTTCTTGTCATCCTTCTACTCGAGCAACATCTCAGAGTGGAGTCCTCCTCAAGGACAACCAATGAGGTATAAGGCCTCACATCCTGTTACTAAACCTCTTCAGGGTCTAAGGAACCCTTCTTCCTAACCCTAGAAGGTGAACATCTATACCATAGGCTCATAGGTACCAGAAGTTTCATCTTCTCTCTAGGGTTTGGTTCCTCTAATGGAAACCAAGATATCATCAACCTCCAGGGATCAAGCATGAGGCAACCACTATCATCTACTTAGGTCGTATCATCCTCAACTCCTCACTGCTCCTCATATCTCAGAGTCTAAGCTTCCAACCTTCTTGCTTGGGTCCTGCTCTCTCTATCTAGAGCTACTCCCACAACCAGCCTCACTATTAGAGGTCCTCTCTCCATGAATATGGATCAAGCTCACAAGCATACCCCTACATGGGTGAAGCCTATGTTCAACTTATGTTTGCTTAAGATTATCTGTAGTTCTTTATGCTTATCTCATAAGCTATCCATCATACTCTCCTGGCTAGGGTTTTAGCCTACTACTCACACCACTGACGTACTCTGGGTACATGCTATGCCCTACTTGCATAAGCCCATAGGGTTTCTATAGGTCCTTCTCTAACCTCATTAATGAAGGAGCTATCCTTCGCTCTAACATGCACGATCTTTCCCAGGGTTGGGTCGCCAAAGGTAATCGGTCATCCAACTTCTCATGGCTCATATGGCATCCAAGGCATGTCTATCCAAACACATGGTCTACCATGACATCTAACTCATCATGTCATCTCTCTCTAACCTTCACTTAGGGTTAGGGTTAACATCATCCTCAGAGGATGTGCCAGTTCTCTACTTGTGATGGAGGTCTCTACCTCCAAGACTAACTTTCTCCACTCATCCTCCTGACAAGGAGGTCTAGCCCCAGGTCTCACCTGAGGGCATGACAACTTATGTCATACGACCTAAGCATGTATCTATTCTTTTATGCTTAATCTATTAAGCTTATGTCCATGACATCTTATTTACATGCTTTTTATTAATTTGGTGGAGGATTCCTTAAATCTTATCAACTTTACCCATACCTCAAGAGGGTGAGGAAAAGAGAGAAAACCCTAATCCTTATAATCCTTAATAGAATTTGAGTTGAGAAGGGATGAACAAGATGAGAGAGTCCTAAAGGTATCTTATTTCAAGTCAAATCCTGAGACATTGGCCAGGCAGTCACACTAATTTGGGAGTCCTCGTATTCTGACTAGCGGTGCGGAGGAAAATCTTGCCAGCCCCCAGACGTGATCCTTTTATAGACACCTCTGTCTTTCAGAAAATTCTCCAATAACTCCCTTGGTTTCTATAGAGTTTGTAAAATTTAATAATTATTAAAGATTAATTGAGGAACCTATGCTCTGATACCAAATTTAATGACCCCGCCTTCCGGTAACCCCCAATTAAGGGATACCCAAAGGTCAGAGTCATTATCCCATTTAACAAGAACAAAGATTTGACAATTAATCAACAATAATTATGAAATTCTACTAACTAAACTGAATTCTGGTATAAAATAAAACTTTGTATACCTTTTTAAAACTTTGGTAAACTACTCTATCCACATCCTGGATTTATTCTATCTAATCCTCCTTGTACTTTATTTCTTATTTCCACAATGTGTCACTTTACTGTTTGTTCTTTCAATTGTTGTACCTAAAATGCCGACAAACAAAATGTCGGTCATCATATAGGAATATGCTGGTATGTGGGGACAACCAAAATTTCATGAATATGGCTAACAATCTAATTATCACAATCAAGTTAATTAACAATCCAATTTACATTTTTCAGTATGACATTCTCCACCGCTTTTGCCCTAACCCTGACATACCCACCTTAGGGTTGCTTTTGCCAATGACTTAAGGCCACCTTCTCAATCCCGAGCTTGGTGCCTGGAATCACCCTTCATTGTGCCCATTAGTCATTCTTTAAAGACCACCTTCTCAATCCTAATCTTGGTATCTGGGGTCACCACTCATGGTGCCCATTGGTCTACCCTCCTGGGCCTGACCTTTGGCATCATCCATTAGGGTGGCATGTAGGTGCGAGAATACACACTTCTATTTTTATTGTGATAATCATAGTGACTTTATGATTTGCAAGTATGAACATCCAAACAGTTAAGTTGCACTCAATGCGATGAATCATTCGGGAAACTCTTCGGGAAACTAATGCGATTAGCCATAATTAACCACATATCTGTCAAGTTGTCTTGAATGCAGAAATAATTCAACCAATTAAGAAATCAAGCAAGCACACACAAGTTGATCCTGAAATAGGCATCCAATTTTCTATCATGAATCATGTCATCATGACCTATTAATTCTAGTTGTTTCCTAGGGTTATTAGTCATTTTTAGGGTTCTGATCACAATTTAGGGTTCCACTTCATTTTTATTACTTTAAACCCTAATTATTTCATCTTTCTTTCATAAAAGATCCTAAGATCATCTTTTAGCAACATGAAACCCTATTTTCAGATTATAATTACTTTTCCTTCCTTTTTCTCCTATTTAGGATTTCTAATCATATTAATCATCATATTAGGTTTAAAACCCTAAACCTTGCAATTCCATCATCAAAATAGGTTAAAAACCATCTTTATCATTAATCAATTTAATAATGCTCGAATTAACTGATTTGCAAGATTAAATCTATCCTTTATCAACAATTAGAGTTTCTAGCCACAAATTAATATTTTTCCATAAAAAATATACACTTTTACAAAAAGATATTGATTTATGCTTCCAAACCATTTTTAACTTATTCCTCATATTTTTCTGATCAATTTACATGTATAAACATTTCTCATCCGAGTTTTCTAGCACAAGATATGATTTTAGCAAAGAAAATCCTTTTTATTGATTTATTAGCAAATTCCAGAAAATAAGGATCGTTAGATCTATGGTCCGCTGGTCCACTCAGGATCCAATGACCAGGGATGCGCGTGCCTATCTTTTGCGATTGGAAGCAAGTGATGGACCAAACTAACCTTGATCCAACAGAAGGAGGCGAGGGGCACTTTGGTAATTCCGTGGGGCACCTTCTTCAACCTCACGCCTTTCCTTCAGCGTTCGCGATGGTCAACCTTGGGGTTGACTCCTTGATCCAGTCGACCTATGAGCGTGCAAAGGGTCCAGGTGGCTTTGTCTTCCTCCGTCGAACTTGCTTGCGGGCTCAATTGCTCACTCGAAACTCGCCAAGACCTTCCCCTACTCGCCGGACTCCGGTGAGGTTTGCTGAGGTGTCGAGAGTGCATGTCAGGGTGATCGGGAAAATTGAAGGCACGAAGACAATCCTTGTACTCTATCGCAGAGGTTGGGGTAGCAATTTGTCGTTCTAGTGCCTTCACACACCCTCCCATATATATAGGGTAGAGATAGATGTGCGGGAATTGGGAACTTCCCCAATAGGCAGCCAAACCTCGACAAAGTAGGGATGAACCTCTGCAGTTTCCTCTCCTGAGTCCAAAGGAATCAACAACCGATTTGCACACTCTCTAGATCGTGAGAAATCTGAGAGGGAAAATCCCTCTGTAACTCGCAGTGTCCCAGTCCCTGTGGGACTTAGACGATGAGTGCCAGGCGTTGGATCAAGATCCAATGGCCCTCGTTGCACGTGATCAACCAAAAGGAAAATCCTTTTCCTATTTTCGGAATAATTCCATTTTTGGGAGATAACTTGAGAAATTCATATCTCCTAAACCATAGCTCATTTTATCTCAAGTTTTAAGGGAAAGTTCGTCTTGACATTATCTAGCTATTTATTAAGTTTGGGAAACAAATTCCAATGTATGAGAAGGCTTCCTTCCCTCCCAAGTTATCATTCAATTAATCCAATTTAATTTATATTTCTTTTCGCTTTGCCATTATCTTGTTATTCAGGGTCCCTTGGACCTCAAGAAATCCTAAAGGCAAAGATTCCCATATTGGGAAATACCTATTTGCATTTATCTTTTATTTATGTCTATTTCACATATTCTCCTTATCCTTTTTTATTTCTTCATGAACATATCTCTTTTTGAGGATTTCTCTTTATCTCTCTTTTTATTTTCCTTATTGGAATTCCTTTTAATATTAGAAACCTCATGGATACGAAAATCCATCAAAGATAACTCAATTATACCTCTTTCCACTTATTTCCCATTTATCATTGTTTTCAATTTCTTTCTTAATAAAGAAACATTTAATTGATCTTTTCTTATTGCATTATCTTTGCAACTTTGGACTCCTTGGAACCCAAGGAACCCAAGAGGCACAAAACCCACATGTGGATTACATTCCTTTGCCTTCTAGATGTTTCTACATCTTTTTTTCTCCATTTCTCTAATAATGGATTTTCTTTTGTCTTTTCCTTGTTATTGGGCCCAATAGCCAATAAAGCCCACCAAACAACCAACAAGGCTATTGTAAACGAAAACCTTTTATTCAAAACAAATTATATCATTATTTGATCAAATATCTTTAATAGGAGAAATTACATTTCTCACCAAAAGAACCCAGAAATTGGGGTTGTAACAACTTCATTCATGAAAGTCTTAAACATTTCAAGAGTTTTTGACTTGTGCTTAATAAGATGTACATAGCCATACCTACTGAGGTCACCAGTGAAGGTAATGAAGTATTGATAGCCTCCTCTAGCATTTGATCTAAAAGGTCCACATACATCAGTATGTATGAGTCCTAGCAGATCATTGGATCTCTCATTATGTCCAATGAAAGAAGTCTTGGTCATCTTGCCTAATAAGCAAGCATCATATGTCTCTAATGATTGGTTTTTATATTTTCAAACTTGAGAAGCTTTTAGTGTAACTCCTTAGTTGAGGATCCTTCATCTACAAGTGTTGTATCTCCTTTCTCCTTCTTCTTTTTACTAATTTTTTCTCTTTTCCTCCATAGAACTTACTAGATTTGTGTTATACAACCTTGCTAGTATATCACTCATGAATATGGAGTAGTTTCCTATGAATTTGGTGCCTAATTGATACTTGTTAGTCATGTGATGAATATCTTGATTTGATATTACAAATTGCCTTCTCATTTCTCTAATTAATGTTAATTTTTTATGGGAGTCCATGACCAAAGTTTCCCCCCCTTTTTAAATTCAACTTGCCCAGAAGGGATACTAATTCAGTGAAGGGTAATAAGATCTCTAATCTCTATTACATGGAGGTGAGTATAGACTATTTCATGCTAAGTCTCTTTTCACATGTAATGAAGGTGGATATATGATTCTTTGTAACAATATAAAAGTACAATTGTAAATGGGTAGGGTATTACCCATTTACCCACTACTTGTACCATGTATGGTAGGATAAGGGTAAGCATATTTTTTACCCATCACCTGTTACCCTTTATATGCTTTACCCCCATCCAAGTAGGATAGAGTAAATGGATAAGGTTTACCCTACCCACTTCACCCATTTACCCAATAGTATAAGGTTGATTTATAATTTACACTCTAATACATTTCCTCTGGCTTACTTAAAACACTAACAATTCTCACTACTATTTCTTTATTTGTATTATTGTTTAATTTATAAACTTTAATAAACAAATGGTAGTATGTCTCAATTTTTATAATTGTATGCTAAAGAGAAAAAGAATTACTCGTTCAAAACAATACACTATAAAGTTTAAACCTTGTTTGTAATAATATATATTATGTTAAATAACAATATTTTTGGTGTATATCACCAAAACATGATTGTCATTATTATCTAACATTATATTTGTAATTTATTTGTTTTTGGTGTAGGGATTATGTTATAACCTCAATTTTTCTTGTATTTTAATAATTGAGATGCAATTATTCTATGAAGAAAGACTTGCTTAGAAATTTGGGTGCTTTGTTTTGAAGAATGGATTTCTTTGCAAATTTCCATTAAATGATGAATTTTGTGAATTCTACTATTTTATCTAAATGGAATCATAATGTTCATATGTCATCCCCCAACTTAAGTGATAAGTTCATACCCCTAAACAGCCCACACATCTCTTTACTGCTTAAAACCCTAGTTTTGTGCTTGCTTAGCTTAATTAGTTCTTTCCTTGCTTAGCTTCTTGCTTTGTTCTTACCTTGTTCATGTTAGTTTAGTTCTTTAATTGCTCTTTTGCTTTTCTTGCTTTCTTTAGTGTAATTTGCCTTTTCATACCCAGCTTAATCTGTTCTTTCCTATTTAGCCTTAATCTAGTCTAGGGTTAACGTAGATTTCAGTCTTGCCTTTAATTCCTCGCTTGCTCATAGTAGTTTAACAATTAAAACAACCTTTAAACCCTTAACCCTAATCTCCGCAGTAGGAACCTAGCTAAACTAACCTAGCTCTAGCGCCCCCTCTTTTCCCTGTGGATCGACCTTTTACTTGCCACCTTCCTATACTACGACACGACCCTGTGCGCTTGCGGGTGTAGTGTTTTAGTAGACGTAGGTAGCTAGTTTAGGTTTATAAATTTCGAAAGCAAGATCCCATATCCCGTGCGCTCCGACCTCGTGGGGTGTAAAAGCACCACTAGCGGAATCACACCAAGCTTTCTGGCTCCGTTGCCGGGGATTAGAGGTGCTCGGCCTAGCTAGTTAGTTTTGCTTTGACCTTTCCTACTACCCTCATCATTGTTATTCTTTATTCATTTTTCTTTGCATTCTTTGTGTATATTGGTTTACTAACTTGCTTTCTTTTGTTTGGTTGTGCTTTGTGCATGTGACAAGCCATTCAGGAGGACACAAGATGGGAGATCAAAATACACCTCACAAGCCGCTTCAAGACTACTTCATGCCTAGCAACTACAAATCGCCAATTGCTAGTAGGGTTGATCAAATGCCAGGGGAGCAATTCTCTATTCCTCCAGATCTTCTTGGGCTCCTGCCCATCTTCTATAGCTCAGAGAGTGAGAACCCCTACAAGCACTTGGACTCCTTCCTTGAAGTATGCTCCACCTTCAGGACGCCGACGACTAGTGATGATACAATCTGGTTGACCTTGTTCTCCTTCTCCCTCAAAGATAGAGCTAAAGACTGGTATGACTTAAGAAAGGACATCATGAGTTGGGAAACAATGAAGAATGCTTTCTTGAGACAATTCTACTCTATTACAAGGTTGACACAAATGCGGCGTGCCATGACAAGTTTTAGTCAAATGGGAGATGAGCAGTTTCATAATGCATGGGAGAGATTCAAGAAGCTGTTGAGAGAGTGTCCTCACCATGAGATCCCTTTGTGGAAGCTAGTTCAATCATTCTACTCTGGTTTGTCTCTAAAGGACCAAGACACAGTGGACTCTTCTTGTGGAGGAGTTTTCATTGCTAGGCCACCTGAGGAGATATGGCCTTTGTTTGAGCAATTGGATGAAGGATCAAGAATTCGAGCTTCTAGCAGGATGAATGAAAGAGGGTATGCCTTTGGTGTGAAACCCCCTACTCATGATGACTCAAGCCCGCAAGTGATGAAGATTCTTGGTGACATGGTGAACCTCATGAAGAACCAGGTGACAAATGCTCTTTGCCACCCATCCAATTCTATTGAGTTCTATGGGGAAGAAAAGAAGACACCTCACTCTTATAGCTACCAGGAACCACAAAGTCCCACATACAACTCAAGGTTTGAGGAAGAGGTCCTTTCTAGATTGAGAGTGTTTGATGATGTTCAAAAGGATGTTGCAAGGTTAGAAGAGAGAATAGAGCAACTATCTTCTATAATCGCTCTCCAAGAGGAGAAATTGTCTTCAAGACCCATCGTGAGACACCATGAAGCAAGTGGACCCATGCCCTCTTCACAAGTTTTCTACAGCCCACCCCCATGCAAGTGCATCCCATTCACTCTTTCTAAGGCTATCCCCAACCTTACACTCCTCCACCACCTTCACCACCTCAATTTTCCCAAAACTTCACTTTCCAACCCCAATTCTCCCCTCCCCCTCAATCCTCTTCTCCACCTCAGTTTCAACTCCAAGTGTCACCCCACCTCCTCCACAGACACAACATGCTCCCTCTCCCCATCATGAGCAAGGTAGTGTTGTAACAGTTCTAAGGAGTGGGAAAACTCTTGAGCAGCCCGCAAGTCAAAGAAAGGTTGATAAAGCAAAGCAAAGCAAAGGCAGCCAAGTGGTGATACCATGATTGATATTGCTGAAGATGATGTTGTGATACCGGATGTTGAGTTTGGGATTCCATGTGATCCACCACATATCCCTTTTGCAGGTCCTACCATCCCTAGTGTTCCGCATCATGTTCATGTAAGTGCGGCAAAAACTAGTGATCCTCCATTTGTAGAAGCACTAGATGAGCCACCAGAATTGAAAAGGAGGCAAAAGCACAATGTTGACATTCTTGAGGTGTTTCGCCAAGTAAAGGTGAACATTCCACTTTTGGATGCTATCAAGCAAATCCCATCATATGCCAAGTTCCTCAAGAACCTATGCACTGTGAAAAGAAGGTCAACGGGGAGGATTCCGAAGAAGGTGAGACTGAATGAATAAGTGAGCTCCATCATACAACACTCACTTCCCGTAAAGAGAAAAGACCCAGGAGCCCCACTCATACCTAGTTACATAGGGGTACATCACATAGACATGTCCTTACTGGATTTGGGATCTAGTGTGAATTTGATGCCATATCATTTCTATGTTGAGCTGGGATTAGGTAAGTTGAAGCCGGCACATTTCACTCTCCAGTTGGTGGATAGATCCATAAAAGTGCCTAGAGGTAGAGTGGATGATGTCTTGATGATGATAGACAAGGAAAAAGGCGTGGTGTTCCCGACAGATTTCATTGTACTTGATATGGAGCCGGAGGATAGGAAGATTCCCATCATCTTGGGGAGGCTGTTCTTATCTACAGCTGATGCCGACATTCATGTACGCAGTGGCACCATGACAGTCTCATTCATGGACATGAAGATCAACATTAACATGTATAAGACCCCAACCCGGCGAGTCCGAGATAGGGATATTGGACATGGTCACTTCACAAGTCCAAATGGGCATTTGAGAGAAGGACATCAAGGTGAAGAAGTTAATGATGATTATTGTGATCAAAGGTATGAGGAAAACAGATTGAGTGCAAAGGAGGGATGCATGTTTTGCAAGAATGGACACATGAGAATGCCAAACGGATGAATTTTGAAGAATCACCAAGAAGCCTAGCTGAAGGCAAGAAACTCAGCGCTTGTGGGAGGCAACCCACCTAGGTTTGGGAATTTTTGACCCAACCTCACATTTTTGACACTTTTGCTTTGTTTTTTTTTACTTTTTTTTCCAAGAAAGCACATACACACTCGTATTTGATAGTTTTTGTATAGTTTTGATATGTGCAGGTGAGAACAGAGTGAAATGAAGAAGAATAGATGAAATTTTGACAAAGAGTAAATAGAATATCAGCTGGAGATCAATATTTGATGTTTAAACAAGATTCGAGTATCCTACTGCTGTTACAGTGCCCAACACGGCCGTGGTACATCAACACGGCTGTGGTGGTGCACTCACATTCAACAAGGAAATGATCAGAAAATTGAGAAAAATCGGTTAAGTATAGAACCAGGACAGAACGGTCGTGCAAGGCAGTACGGCCGTGGTACACGAAACCACCACGGCCGTGCCGCGCAGCACGACCGTGCATCAGCCCGATTCCAGCAGATTTAAGTCAGAATTCGCAAAACTTCTTTTCACTTGCTCATTTCTCCGAAGAACAGAACGACCATACTCCGCACCCTAGCGCCCGTGCAGCACTCCGCCCGCCTTCTCTAGCCCTCGAATCCTCACCAAATCACTCCCAAACCATTCCCAATCATTCCCCTACCATTTCCACTACCTTAATCTCCTGATCCCACCCATTTCCATCCACAAACACACCACTTTCTCTCCATTCCGCCCCAACAACCCCGTTCTTCGGAGAAATCCAAAATTTTCTAATTCCACTTCATTTTTCGAGCAAGAATGAAGAAGTTTGCAAAGAAGGCAGTAGAGAAGACTAGGCGTGTCATCCCCTACCAAAGGAAGCCAAGGAACAACCACCCCCAGTTGACGGAGGCAGAATTGGATGCCATAGTGGATCCTATCACTGAAGAAGCCACCGTACATCCACAGCGGGGGGCACCATCTTTGTCGCAACCACCGCCATCTGCCTCCCAACACTCTGTCTCATCTGAGAGACCTTCCGCCTCAGCCGCACAGCCGTCAGTTTCATCCGCACGACCATCCGTCTCCTCCGCAGCACCGCCATAGCCTGAGACGCGGCCACGACTATGACCACATCGAAGGCTCGTGCTAGCTGATGAAGATTATACTGATATGCCTGAGGTTGAGCAGCAACCAAGCCCTCCACAACGCCCATTTTCACAGCCAGAGGTTACTACAGGAATGGCAAAGGAGCCCAAGCACCCTGGATGCCCGTCACGCAGAGTGCTAGCTACTCGATATGCATGCCCAGCGTCAATGGAAGCAACAGGGTTCTATGCCTATTTTCAAGAATTGATGGAAAATTTGGGGCTTTTTGAGATATTGACGTTGCAACAGGAATCATACATCGAGTTAACACAGCAGTTCTTCGCCACACTAGAGAAAGCAACAAATGATGGCGAGAATGCAATTAAGGTAACGATTGGGGATAAGAGGTGGAAGATAACCTCAGAGATGCTAAATCAGATTTTTGCCCCAAGTGGAGAGATGGCTGCCCTCCTAGATGGAGGAAGGACAAAAAATGACTCTAGTTCCACGTATCCAGCCATGTGGAAGTGCTTCACCGGCCAAAGTACTTTTGTATCAGGGAAATCAAAGACAAGTGGTATAAATAGCCCATTTCTCCGCTATGTTCAGAAGGTGTTGGCAAACACCATCTTTGGCAGGTATGAAAATCAAGGCAACTGCACCATCAAAGATCTTTTTGTGCTTGGTTGGATGACAAAAGTGAGACATGTGAACCTGGGGGCGTTATTGATTGATCACATGAGGACAATCCCATCCAAGAGCACAAATCCTTTTGTAATGGGAGGGATTGTAACATCTATTGCCACTGCCTTGGGGCATGACATGACATGATATACAAAGGCAGAGGGTGGCAAGTTGGTTGATTTGCACTACCTGGCTCGCTCATCCATGATTACAGTTACAGATTAGAAGATCATTTACCAAATCAACCCACCTTACCCAGGAGTCACATTGGAGCTGCCATACCATACTCCTCCCCTCATGGCACAATATGGACCAATGCCAGATTTTCTGGAAAAGTTGAGGAGGTACCAGGAGGAGAACCCCAACGGTGAGGCAATCCCTGAGGTGAGGTTTACATGGGGTTTAGGAGAGCCTTCACAGGCGGCAGAGCAGAGGCGGACGGCAGAGGAGAGAGCGGCAAGATGGGTGAGGCAAAGAGAAGAAAGAATAGGAGCATCAAAGCCACAACAACCTTCAGTGAATGCATATGACATGGGTACCATTCATGCACAGCTGGAGAACATTCAGGCAACGCAGGAGAGGATTTTACAGACACAGGAGGGCATTCAGAGGACTCAGGATGCCATGTGGTTGGACCACCAACAGATGCATTATCAGGTCAACCACCTTTATCAGTTCCAAAATGCACAGGCCCAGAGGAACCCGCAGTGGGGTCAAGATTGGTGGAGTTCTTTGTCAGCAATCCAGGACAACTATCTGCCTCCACAATCCGACTACTGGGGCGCCTACTACAGGCAGGGAGGAGCACCTCCACCACCTCCGTAGTGATCATCTACCCTATCACCCTAGACTTTAGTGTCATGCTGAGGACAACATGGTTCAAAAGTTTGGGGTGGTAGGGCGGTATGCCCTCATTCTTATTTCACTCATTTTTGCATCTCATATGCTATTTTACTTTTTGTTTGTTGTTTTTCATTTCTTTTGCTTGTCTTGCTATCTAGTCTAGAATTTTACTGCTTTGCACACCTGCATTCCATGTAGTATACCTTATTGTCATTTTTTTCGTAATTTTAAAAAATTTTGCTCTTTTTCCATGCATTGCATATCATGTAGATTTTTGGTAATTTGTACATGTTTTAGTTAGGATTTGCTTGTTTACTGCTTTAAGTTCAATAATATATGTTTAGATGTGATTGAAGGAAACTTGGCACCATTTTGGCCAATTTTGCCCAAATTTGGAATTTCTTGTCTAAAAGTTGTGTTTTGACCCAATCTCTACTATTTTGAATTAAAATGTTGACCTTTGACAAATGCAAGTGAATCACCATTGTTTGTTGGTAAGTGGTATCAATGTTTGACTCTTTATATGTGCATCACCTCTCTTAGGATTGTTATTGAATTGGTTGAATTGTGAAATTGAGCAAGCTTTGAACGCTTAGTGTTTGTGGAATTACTTATTTGATATATCAATTTCATTTTGTTCAATCATGTGGTGTGATATCTTGGATGAAGTGTTGGATTAATTCTCATGCAGGATGTCTTATGTGAAAAATCATACCAATGACCCCCTCTTTGACCCGACTATTCTTCCACCATCTTCATACCCCTCCGCCTCATAAAAAGATGCCAAAGTGCACATATTAGCCGTGGCCACCTCCAAAAGTTTGGGGTGGCCACATCTCTATCTCCCCACTTCACTCTATCCACCATATGCCCTATCTACACCAAGGGCAAGAAAGAAAAAAAAAGAAAAGTGTAAAAAGAAAATAAAAGGATGCTCCTGTTTAAGAGCATTCAAATAAAGAAAAGACGAGTGTGTAAAAACACTCCAAAAAATCTTACCGCAACCCTTTCTTCCACTTTCATACCCATTGAGCTAGGAAACATCAAACTTAGCTCATTTTACCCTTTTCCGCAGCCATGTGGGTCATTTGGTGTGATTTGAGATATAAGATTGAATGCATGAATGTGAAACAACACTCCTAGTCATTCTTGATTAACGCCACCATGAAACAGTTTACTCGGAACTTAATGGAACAAATATGGATAACTTGTGTATTCTATGCACCATATTTGAAGTTCAGATGCTTTGTGCTCTTTTCATGATTGGATTGTGAAAGAAGGAGAGGAGAGAGGTGAAATGCATGTACTTAGTCATCTTTGATCCCATTCAGCAACAATCGTCTTTTATATTGCATTTGTCATTTCTTTTTGTGGAAGTTTGTAGAGAGATTGAGTTGGAGCATACTTGAGGACAAGTATGTTTTAAGTTTGGGGTGGTGATGCAGCCCTATTTTAGGGCTTCATCTTGTGTTATATTGCTCTTCAATCACATCTATACCTGTTAGATTGCATGTCATTCCCCCTAATAAGCTTATTTGTATAAAATGCACTTATGGACATTATTTGCATGTTTTTCAGGCATTTGGACCACGCTTGATGGAAGAGATAGAGAAGGGGCGATCCTAGGGTGCCTTTGCACTTGGAGAGGCCCAAAGTGAAGTCTGATGCTCCCTCGACCTACCCCTAGTGGCCAAAGATCAATTAAAGCAAAGAAGTCCAAGAAAAGTCAAAGATCCCAGTCAAAGTGCTACTCCAGGACCCAGCACGGTCGTGGTACCACAGAACGACCGTGCTAGGTGACTTAGAAATCAACAGGTTCAGTGAAGCAGAGAGCACCACGACCGTGCTCCACAAAATGGCTGTGGCACAACAGAGCAAAACGGCCGTGCAACAGCACCACAACCACCTCCACCAAGCCCACCACGACCTTGCCAGCCACCACGGCCGTGGCACACTACCTCCACCACGGTCGTGTTGACCCACCACGGTCGTGGACGTTTTGACAAAAACCCTATAAATGTGTCATTTTAATTCCCACGACCGTGCCGATCCACCACGGCCGTGGCCTACCCTACCCACCACGGCCGTGCTACTCACAGAATCCAGCCACTTTTCCATTGCTTTCCCCATTTTGCCCCTAACTTAACCCTAGACCTCCTAGACTCCTATATATACCTAGGTGGCGGCTGGGGCACGAAGCTAGCTACCTTCTACCCCATCCTAGCTCCCCAAATCGCCACCCACTCCATTCCACTCCATATCCACCTCAAATCCACTCCATTTCACCATTTCCACTACATAACCCCCATATCTAAGTCTTCCATCCACTTCCCTCCATCATTCCACACCATTTCATCCAAGGAGAAGAAGGAGGACGTCCCTGCAGCTGCTGGAGAGGAGGACTTCTTCATCTACATTGAGCTCCATGGCTTCTTCTACCTCTTTCTCCTCTCTTTTTGTATTTTGCTTTGTTATGAGTAGCCAGGCCCCTTGGGTGGGCTGTTTGGGGGAAATCATGTTACTTTGATACCATGTTGGGGGAAAATGACATGTAAACTTTGTAATTTCATTTATTAATGATTATATTCTATTTGCATCTCATTATCCATGAATTGCTTATTGGTTTGTGTGTGAAATCACCTAGGAATTTAGGCAAATTACTTGTATGTGTGAATTTTGGGATTTGCCCCTAGGTCCAATTCTTGGATCCCTAGGTTGCCTCCTATCTTCCTACATCCTAATCAATCTCCCTAAACCTAAGTGAGAGCTCTAAGTAGCTAGATTAGATAATTCTAGTGCAATTAGCATGGAGCCTTCTCAAGGCTAGAATGTGGGGGAATTGGGTCCAAAACCCTAATATCACCTCCCCATTATTACCCTCGGCCCCTAATTGCCGTAGGAATGCCTAATCTAGAAACCTAGACTTGATTAGACTCTAATTGATTTGAGCCTAATCCCTAATCCAATTGAGCCTCGTAAGGGTAGTAGGGGGTGTTAGGGACTAGTTCCCCTATGTACAACCTAGCATATCCATGGCCAGTTAGTAGCTTAGGTCAATTCATTAGAATCTAACTTGTTGTTTGGTTTGGACAATCTAAATGGAATCATAATGTTCATATGTCACCCCCAACTTAAGTGATAAGTTCATACCCCTAAACAGTCCACACATCTCTTTACTGCTTAAAACCCTAATTTTGTGCTTGCTTAGCTTAATTAGTTCTTTCCTTGCTTAGTTAGCTTCTTGCTTTGTTCTTATCTTGTTCATGTTAGTTTAGTTCTTTAATTGCTCTTTTGCTCTTCTTGATTTCTTTAGTGTAATTTGCCTTTTCATACCCAGCTTAATCCGTTCTTTCCTGTTTAGCCTTAATCTAGTCTAGGGTTAACGTAGATTTCATTCTTGCCTTTAATTCCTCGCTTGCTCATAGTAGTTTAACAATTAAAACAACCTTTAAACCCTTAACCCTAGTCTCCACAGTAGGAACCTAGCTAAACTAACCTAGCTCTAGCGCCCCCTCTTTTCCCTGTGGATCGACCCTTTACTTGCCACCTTCCTATACCACGACACGACCCTGTGCGCTTGCGGGTGTAGTGTTTTAGTAGACATAGGTAGCTAGTTTAGGTTTATAAATTTCGAAAGCAAGATCTCATATCCTGTGCGCTCCGACCTCGTGGGGTGTAAAAGCACCACTAGCGGAATCGCACCAGTAGGCGTCGAGCGCTACATTTAGGAGAGACCTGAGACCCTGTGAGGGTCTAGCCAAGGTCGTCGGAGCTGCTGGGCATGATGGACCTTGAGAAGGAGAGAGAGAGAGCTGTGACAGAGACAATTTGGAGGAGGATGTGCTTAGAGACTCCCGCTAGGATGAGGGGCAACGCTGATCTCTCACCAGAGATCCAAGCAGATCCCATGACGAAGACAACCCCCACGATGGAGGTAGTCACAGAGAGAGAGTAGAGGTCGTGAGTAGGATTGTGTGGCAGCGCCTTGAGTAGTCACGACGACGCTTGAGAGAGAGAAGCCACGACGGTGGCCTTGCTGTGGACAACCAGGGAGATTGTGATGGGTGCAATGCTTCGAGAAAGTGAAGAGGAATAGCCGACCCTCAGTAGCTCACCAGAGTTAGGACATGATGGCCACCAGCAGCGAGGCTGAGAGGATAGAGGAGCACCTTATGGGGTTGCTTGCACGCCGGCAGAGAACAACGCCACGGGCGTCTGCCTCGCGTGGAATGTGAGAAAGAGAGAAAGAAAGGAGGATCGGGTCAACGCTTAAACCGGCCGGCTCAACACCAACGTTGGAACCCTGATGCCACGTGGCAGCGCGCAGTTGGCCCAGAGGTAAGAAATTCCCAGAAAATATGTATACCTTAGATAATGCATAGAAATTAGCTCCATTATCTGAAAAATACAAATAATATACCAAAATTCTCAGAAAAATGAGTAGAACATAGTAGAATGATAATATCAGGTTTTTAATGAACTAATCTCAGTGATATCATGTAAGATGTGTAATGCTTATTTCATGGATAATAAATATCAAATGATGTTCTAAAATTATGATAACATGTCAGTAAGTCTATAATCATGTTTATAATGCATATGATGTCAGATATGGTCATGTTGATGCACAAAAGCATATAATTTGATTAATATGGCTAATTAGGGCTAGTAACCCTCATTAATATGCACTAAATACATACATGACCAATAAATGATGAAAGTTTACAGAGTAGCTGATATCAGTATATGGAACCTCAGTTTTAATTATGAGATCATGATTATGCATAAAATATATGTTATATGGAGTTGAACTTTAATACATGTTTTAAAACCCTAATGTAGGATAGTGAATATAAACTAGGGTTAATATGTAATCAAAAAGGATATGGAGCCTAATGATCAGAAAATGAACCATAATATAGAAAATGACAATAGTAAGATAATTATAAGACTAGAATACAAGTAATAATGCACATATCCTAATGAACTAAGAGAAATTCTAATGGACATACTAGGGTTAAGATGAGGAGAACCTGATGGTGTTATGTGGTCTTGTCTTAATCAGGGTTGACCATGATATAGATGACATGAGGAATATGTGATGATTAGGATATCTTGATCAACGTATGCCATTACCTCTTACTTGGCTTATTATACAATATGCTTGTGTTATATGTGTAGTAAAATACTTGGCATATGATATTGGATGAAATGATTATTCTTGTATGATATTTTGCATGATTCCCCATACTCATTGCTATGAACACATCAAACATAATATATCTATTCCATTATATGAAAGCACTAATTCTCTTTGGTAGCATAGTGCTAGAAAGTGATCATTCTCTTTGGTAGCAGATCACATTTTACAATGATCTAACTCTTTGGTAGTAGATCATAAGGCCTTACATCTCATTCTCTTTGTTAACAGAGATGATGTATTATTCCCTCAGGTGGCAAATGCATGGATATATAATGGAAAAATGTGCTTAAAATATGTGTTCTCTTTTGTTAATGAATATCTTTGTGCAAGTATACACTTTTCTTATATTCTTCTGTTACTGCCAAGTATATTAGTTTTATCTTATTGCTAAGATATGATGAGAGGTATATAAAAGACACGTAGGCGTACTCAGTACAATATTCTTGAATATTGTGCTGATGTGTACCGCATGTAATCTTTTGTTTAGGTTGTGGTTATGCTCTTGAAGGTATATGATAGTTGAGAGTTGTGTGGCGAGCTGATGTACAGGTGGACCTATTGTCTTAAGATCTTATAGTTTAGTGGTAGTACATGTATATGTATAAGTTTGCTGTTCAATATGTAATATCAAATGTTGTAACAATTCATGTTGTAATTATATGTTGAATGGTGAACATATGTTGTGTGGTTTGTTTATTATTCATGTGCATGTGCTACTGATTGTTTTCCTTCTGACTCCCTTGATTTTCTTCTTCTTAGCCTAGTGTGGGGCATTTAAATTGGGATTCTCACTGAGGTGAGGGTTTCAATTTGGACGTCACACATCAGATTAAGCTTTAGAAAATCCGGGGACGTCACAGGTGGAGGAGTCCTTAGTTGCTGAGAAGGAAGCATAGACTCCCAAGTCAACTTGTTGGTTGATTGGCTGGTTTGTGAGAAGGATGGAGCCGAGGAAGAAGGACCTCAGTGTAAAGACCATACTGCCCTTGCCTCCCCTTTGAAATAGGGTAAGACCTTTTGGTCTTTTTCTCCATTCTTTAACTCAGTCCAGTGGTCTTTGCCACGCAAGCATGGGATCCAAGTTGGCTGGAGCCCATTGGCTCAGCACAACCACATTGGCAAGGCAGGTATGTGGCCGTTTGCCTAGTTGGCGGCCTATGATTGACCCATAAGTAATTAACTTGCAAAAATCCTAGTAATTAGTAGGATAATCAGAATAAGGCAATCAACATATCGTCTTTGCTTAGAAAAACCCGTAGAATTCAATAAAAATATAATCAAGATCTAAATATCCTTCTAGTTCAAATAGTGCCTAAAGTTAGCATCTTTAATGTGTTAAATGAACTAGAACACTAATTTTTGAGATTTGATGATTTTAATATATCCAATTGATATTGATGATAAAAGACTATTTTTATGAATAAAAAGTGCAACTTGAAAGTTATATGAACTTAGTAACCCATGTTTTGGATAATTAGGGTTTCCTTGAGATAAAAGGTGTAATTGATGACGATTAGGGTTTGTAAATCGAATGGGCATGAAAAATGGAAAATAGGGTTTAGGAAGCCAAAACCCTAATGAAACCCTAAAGTTGACCTAGAAACCCTAACTTGAGACCCAAGTCAGTCTTAATGATGATTTGGATCAAATAATAATACATGGGTGTATTGCTTTAACTTTCAGGATAACTTTTCTTGGTTAATTAATTTATTGCTCTTGCTTGGACATCTAGATCAAGGTATGTGGTTATGCCTATGAATAACCACTTAGTTTCACGGTGTTTTTTGTGGTTTTACTAGATTGCTTGAAATTAAATGCTTGGATGAATTTTATTTCTTACAATCTATAAAGTGACTATGGCTATCACAATAGTAAGCTTAGAACTTGCTCGAACCCACATACCAACTCTAGAAATTGAGAATGGTAAGATGTATAAAGTCGTAGTGATGACTAAAGACGAAGCCCCATATTCGAAAGGTCAAACCATGCCCCATATTGGGAAGGTCAAACCATGCCCCAGATTGGGATGGTCATGAGTGGTCGTGCCCCAGATTGGGAAGACCTAATGCCACCTAACTCCAGATTGAGAGGTGGCCAATATGGTACCTAGCTCCAGATTGAGAGTTAGCCTAAAGTCCGCTGCAGGGAAAAAATCCTAAGAGAGGGTATACTAGAGGTTGAACAATAACGATTGAGAAGTTATAAAGAAAATGACAAATTTTGTTTTTGTAACAATAATTTCTTGGTTATGTTGTTACAAATTGATGTGAACATTTTGGTTTCCCCACATACCAGTATAACTCATTATATTGACTATGCTTTTGTTTCACATTATTTTTGAATAATCTATTGGCATTATAAGTTTAACCAGAAAGTGGACATTTAAGAAGAAGGCACCAAACAAACAAAGAATAACATAATATTTTGAGGATATATTTACTTTCTCTTCTTGTTTCCAGTTTAGAAATCATATTATGTCTGTAGAGTGATAGTCAGGGTGACTTATCTATCAACTTTTCCACTATCACCCCAAAAACCAAACTCTACCTTATGTAAAGTTGCCAGAGTATGATTAACCTCTGGATTCCTTTATGGATATTCAATCTTGTATAACTCTTTCCCATTTAGTGAAGTTTATTAATTATTTTTGGTTATTTGCTAAATTTGCGGTCATGTATAATAGATAATGGCCCTTGCCCTCTCAGTCCGCCTGAATAGGAGATAATGGGGGAGGAGGTCATTGCATTTGGTATTAGTGACAGTTTACCATTTAACTTCTAATAATTATTGAACTTTAAAATTCTATAGAGGCCAAAGGAAATTATTATATTGTTTTCCAAAGGCAATGGTGTCCAGAAAAGACCACAACCGGGGGCTGGCAATATTTTCCTCCATACCGCTAGTCATCTTACAAGGACTCCTGGACCCGTGCTTTTAGCTTGGATAAAGTCTGAGGACTTTACTCAAAATAACATACCTTTAGGAATTTCTCATCTTCTTCATCACCTCTTTACCCCCCCACCCCTACCCAAACTCGCAAACCCTAGGTTCCTATAACTACACTTTGTATCTATTTCTGAGCACTAGGGTTGTGACAAATAGGGGTTAAGGTATCCTTCACCAAACAATAAAAAGCATGTAATCAAGATGTCACTGACATAATTTATGATGCTCTAATGCTCTAAAAACTTAGACCATGCTTATGTGAATCAACATGGTTCATACCAAGACCTTCATCATCCCCTACGACACTCCCCGAGATTATGCTGAATGTAGGACCTCTCACCGAAAGGGGAGGTCTCTAGAGAAGAAGAGGAAGGCTATGGAGGAAGAGTCCTTTAGGAAGAGGAAGAGACCCGAGGGAGCCTCTGAGGAAAGCTCAGACCCTAGACGTTCCCTTCAACCACCTAAACCTAGAGAAAGATCAGAAAGGTGAACCAATGTTAGAATATGAGGTCAATCCCAAAGAGAACCTAATTGATGGCCCAAGACCTATAGTCGGGTAAGTAGTGGTCCATACTCCCTATGCTCTATGGATGGAACAATAGAAGAAATTGAGTGAGGCTATCAGTGCCCTGGCCCTCAAGGACATAGCCAAAGATGAGAATGGTGAGTCTTTACTCATTCATCCATGCATGGGAGAAACCATTCTGGACTTCATAAAGCTGAACATTGAGAAGTTCTGGGGAGAGGATAAGACAGAGGTGGTCTACAAAGCTGATGCCTGGCTTCTATTAGTGGAGAATGGCTTTCCAGTCGAACAAGAAAGTCCCTTTCACTGCTCACCTTCTGGAAGGAGCAGATAAGATCTGGTGGGAGAAACACATCATGGGCCTAGATTTGAATGAAGACCCAATGTCCTAGAATAATTTCAAAACCATCTTCTCTGCCAGATTTGTGCCCATCTTAGACAAGAAAGAGAAAGAGAGGGAGTTCAACTACATAGTTCACGACAATCTCTTAGTGGTACACTACACTTGTAAGTTTTGCCTTATAGAGTAGTTTGGTTACATGTTGACTAAGGAAAGGAGGGTGGATCACTTTGTAGAGTGTCTGCATCCTACCATCAAGCCTCATGTAATGGCAAGCAAAACAACAAACTTCATCGACACTTACAACATCACCTTGGACATGGAGAAGACGGTGATGCATGCACCGACCCACCAAAGGGGTACATGGGTTTCACTAAAGGTACCTATGGCATGAGGAATGACCATAGGAAAGGACAAGGGTGCAACCATACCAAAGGAAGATAGGGAGAAAAGGGAAAACCCCACAATGAGAACCGCCCCCTAGGTGTTGCAACTGTGGAAAGTTGCACTCTGTAAAATGCTGCTTCGAGAAGAAGGTGTGCTTTTGTTGCTAGCAAGAAGGACACTTTCAGGCTAACTACCCCCTTCCTGACCCAAGAGGCCTGGGCTCAGTAGTAGCTTAGCCTATGGCAACAACACCACCACCAACAATAGTTGCACCAGCTACAACCTCACCTACAGGAGAGTGAAGGCAAGCCCGGGTTTTCACCATCAATAATGAAGAGGCTCAATCCAGTGCTAACCATTTGATAGAGGGTAATAACCCTTAGAGTTTTCTTTCCTATTTTTAGCTAAGCAATGCAGTAAGCATGCTTGAGATCATGGGACACAATGTAAAAGCTCTATTTGACTCTGGTTCTACTAATACTTTTATTTTAAGGAATCTTACAACTATGTTTTGTTTGGACATCAAGGATTCATGATATGTTTTAGATGTCACAACCCTAAGTGGTTGAATCTTTACATCTCTCTTGAAAACCCCAGTTATACCCGTTAAGTATCTAGGTAATGAGCTCCCTACGAATTTTATCCTTCTTGACATGAATGACTTTGATGTAATAATCGGTATGGATTGACTCTATACATATAGGGCAAAGAAATACGGTAGGGAAAAGAAAATAAGAATAGAGAGACCAGGTCATCCACCATTCACCATTAGAGGTAGGAAGGATGCTACCACGAGCCTGTATGTGTCATCCTTGAAGGCAGAGAAGATGATAGATAAAGGTTTTCAGACATTCCTAGAAGTAGTTACCAAGATAGAGCCTAAGGTTCAACCTTTAGAGGAAATAGAGGTAGTCAGAGACTATGTAGACGTGTTCCTGGATAATTTTCCTGGGAATCTTCCTAAGATTTAAGTAGACTTTTCAATAGAGTTAGCTCCCAGGACAAACCCTACTTCCAGGGTACCTTATAGGATGGCCCCCACTGAGTTGCTTGAGTTGAAAAGGCAACTGCATGAATTGCTAGACAAAAGCTTTATTTGACCTAGCACATCTCCATGGGGAGCACCAATCCTCTTTGTGAATAAGAAGGATGGATCACTCAGAATGTGCATAGACTATAGAATGATCAATTAGTTTACCATTAAGAATAAGTATCATTTACCCCGTATAGATAGCCTATTTGACCATCTCAAGTCGGCCTGAGTCTTTTCAAAAGTTGACCTGAGATTTGGGTAATATGAGTTGCAATTCAAGAGTGATGATATCCCAAAAACTACTTTTTGAACCGGTTATCGCCACGATGAGTTTGTGGTTATTCCATTTGGGTTGTCCAATGCCCCGAGTGTGTTTATAAATCTCATGAATAGTGTGTTCCAACCTTTCCTGGACTCTTTTTTCATAGTGTTCATAGATGAAAACTTGGTTTGCTCCAATGACTTAGAGAAACACCATGACAACCTGGGTAGAGTCATTGATATCTTGAGAAAGTAAAAGTTCTAAAGGAAATTCTCAAAGTGTGAGTTTTGGATAAACCATGTCATGTTCCTGGGACAAATCATATCCGGAGGGACCATCTCAGTGGATCTTGCTAAAGTGTTGGCCGTGCGTGATTGACCAACACCTGAAAAACCCCTCTGAGATTTGTAGCTTCCTAGGATTGCCCCTATATTATCGATGCTTCATAAAAAATTCTCAAAGACTTCTCTACCCCTCACCAAGCTTACACAAAAGGATGAGAAGTTTGTGTGGTCAGACTTGTATAAAGCTTGATTCTAGGAGTTAAAGGAAAAGTTGGCCACAACTCTCGTGTTGAATCTACCATCAGGAAATGAAGGTTTTATGATCTTCACCAAAGCATCAAAGATGGGGCTTGGATGCATGCTAGAGAAAAATAGGCATGTTGTTGATTATGCCTCCAGACAGCTCAAGCCAAATGAAGTGAACTACCAAACTCATTATTTAGAACTCGCTGCAATTATACATGCCCTGAAGATCGGGCAAAACTATCTTTATGGAGCCACTTTTGAAATCCTCACCAACCACAAGAGATTGAAATATCTCCTAACTCAGAAGGACCTAAACCTGAGACAAAGATGGTGGATGGAGTATAAGAAAGACTATGATTTCACCATCGCCTATCACCCTGGAAAAGCTAATATAGTATCAGATGCTCTTAGTAAAAAACAACTTAGGTTTGTAACTATCTTATCTACCCAATGGAGAGAACTGAAAGAGTTTGCTTGGTGGGCTTTGCAATCCTTAGAAGACCGGATGCATGTAGCTAACATTCAAATAAAACTAGACCTGTTGACCGAGTTGGTAGCTGCCCAGTTAGCCAGCCCAGAGCTTGACAAGATGAAAGGTTTGTTGGAGAAATCTCAAACACATCTCTCAGTGAGAGTAGATAATGGAATATGCTACAAGAGTCATATTTGGGTTTCGAAAGATTCACCCTTGAAGAGTCATATTATGCAAGAAGCTCATGGTTCTAAGTATATGGTTGACGTGGGATTTTATCGCACTAACAAACTCACTCGGGGTTGAAATCCCTGAGCTTTTACTAAAACCAAAGTGCAATAATACCACCCACAAGAGGACGAGTCTTATTGCAGTATAGTTAAGGATCGAACCCAAAGGACAACATTTTTAAGAATCTTTGTCAGTCTAGTCTAATTCGAGTTAAGGTTAATATTTAAAACAATTGGTTGATTTGAGGTTAATTAACTAATTGCAAGAAAGTAAAAGCTGAATAAAAGTTGGATTTAGATCAATGATATGGAATAGTTGGGATGGTATCGGGTTTCACCACTACTACACACACAAACACATTCAATCGCAAACAATCCAGGCAAGATAAAATGATCCAAATAGAGCTACTGCAGAACCCCCCATACGGGCGTTAGGTTTGCGTAAGCATCAGCTTAGGCATCAGATGTCTCGTCATCAACCAGATCACTTACTTACGACTCTGAAGATATAGCAATCCAACGAAGGTTGTGGGCCCCCTATACAGGCATTAGGCACACAGAAGCATCACCAAAGGCTAGATGGCTCGTCCCCTCGCAGATCATACACTTACGACCTTGAAGAAATCCCATTCTATTTCTAGTTTGGGAGTCAACCGAATTAATCGACAAGCGAGTAGGTGATAGATCTACAAACTTTCATTGATGATAAACAAGACGATACAAAATCCAACTAAGGCTGTGGTCCTCCCTGAAGGATGTTTAGACCACAGAAGCGTCACCGTAGGTTAGATGTCTCATCTCCTCATAGATCACACACTTACGACCTCAAGGAATCCTATTAGAAGTTCTCGCCAAGGAGTCAAACTTGTAAACCGCTATCCCGTCCCATATATAGAAGATTTCACAATAAGGGAGAGAACAAGATGAAAGCAAGTAGATAATCAACCACAAACGTACCAACTAACAATGAAATGGAAAGTTATATACATTGCCATGGAGATTTTAACAAAAGAACATGATTTACATGGACAGTGGGGCTAGTCCTTGCACCCCAGTGAAAAGGTACTACTCGCTCATGATGTGAGAAACAAGAAGAATAAGTAAGAGAGAGAAATCCGCTATGAATTCAGTGTAGAAGGTAGTCACAGCTCGGTGAAGAAGATATTGCCTTCTATGTCGTATCGGAGCAGATCTGGATGTGAACGGGAGATGCCAAGACAGACCGGACAGTCTCCCTCACTCCGTCTTCCTTCTCTCCTCAGTCTCCTTGGTTGCAACATGGGCAGTAGGTGGAATGAAACTGGCATGGACGACACTGGATTTGGATCAAACCTATGTACAGGCAGCCTATCGTCGTCTTGGAACCGATGCCCAAAATGAGGACCCTATGGGTCCTATTTATAGGCACTGGACTGGCTCTCCCGGTCTTGGTGTGATTTCAGTCCAAACGGTTTGGGAGATATTTTTTTGCTCAAACGGTTTTGCTCTCTCAGTTTGGTGTCCAATTGGATTGCATGCAATCTTCATTCGGTCTTCCATTGCTAGCCCATTCGATCTTGCATTCTTTTCTGCATTCAGTTTGCATGCTGGGACAAGCAAACGGTCCCTCATGTGTACAACTCCAAACGGTTTACATGGCTTCCACTTTATCAAACGGTTTAGCAACTTTTCCAAATAGTTTGCTTTCCCGCAACTTTAGCAAACAGTCTGCGCAACCCACTTTTGCAAATAGTCTTTACGCAAGCCTTCATTCGGTTTACATGCAAATGAGCAAATAGTTTGCGAGGTGCCCACCATCATTTGGTATGAGACCAGTACTCAAACAGTATTCCATCGCTTCCCATTCCAAATGGTCTTCACGTGTATAACGGCAGGTCCATTCAGTTTGGTAATCCATTCAGTTTGCATACAACAAACAATCTTCACATTTGGCTCATTCAGTCTTCGAATCTGTCCATTCAGTGTACGTAATTCATTCGGTCCTGTTGTCAAATGGTCTCATTGTCCAAACGGTTTTGTTATCCAAACGGTTTCGTTGTCCAAACGGTTTCGGTCCAAATAGTTTTGAAACCGTTAGTCATTATCCGACCTTGAGACCATTTGGGTTCATTCGGTCTTGAAACCATATGGACTCAAATGGTCTTGAGATCATTTAGTCTCATGCGGTCTTGAAACCGAATGGGCTTAAACAGTCTTGACACTGTATAGGTGAATATCTTAAAACCGAGAGGTCAGAATCATTGGAGCAAACCATTTGGTCAAGACCGATTGGTCAAGATCAAAGGTGAGTGAAAGTGGGCCCCAACTGATTGTTCAATCTTATCAAGACCTGCATCAAATCAACATAAATTCAATTAAATCCATGATAATTGGACCAATTAAGTAATTTTACACATTTTGATATATTGTGATATTTAGTGAGAGAAATTGGATATATAGTGAGATGAATCTGTCAATATGATAACTGAATTTCATGATGAATATACATTCATCAAAATACCCCGAACTTAAATGTTGCTCATCCTCGAGTAACACAAAATCTGAAACAGTCGCCAAATGAATACTTTCAATTCATGTGATTGCTTCATCTTCACATCACAGATATTTTCTTTCTGCTCAATATGACTCAGTATCTCAACCTCCTGAGACCACTAAACACATCTTACCATATCTTCGTTCCTGAGTTCGCTTTCCAATATCACTTCCTCCTCACTTTTTCCAACAACAAGCACGTCAAAGAGTTTTGTAAGAATCCAGAGACAACCACAGAACAATAAGTATGCATTTGATCTGACACTGGTGTTTTTTAGGATAGGGTAGGCATTCATTGTGCCATTAGGTAGAAAATGGAGTGGATGGTGGTATGGAAGGAAGAAATAAATCTCTCCTCTATTAGACTCGAGATTTTTTTTTGTTTTGCAATTTCATTTATTGCATTTTTTGTGCTAATCTCTCCTCTATTCGACTCGAGATTGCATTTCTTTTTGTGTGTGCTTTGGCATCTTTTCTTGGTGGTACGCCCCTATTTATTTGCGAGGGGTATGGAAGAAGCAGAAATAGGGGGAAGTGGCGTGCCACCCCAAACTTAGGGTTTGGCACTAATTTGGCTATTTTTGTTTCTTTTTTATGGATGGAGGGGTACAAAGATGATAAAAGAAGTGTAGAAGAGAGTTCATATCAGAATGCAACTTGATTTACAATTCAGTGCACTGGGTTGTTCTCTTTATCATACTATGCTCAAATAATGACTTGATGAGGATCCGGTGGAGATTCCATGTTATTGTTCCACTAGTCACTTAGGAAGCATGACGTGTTTGATCCCTATCAGTTCTACAGACACTTATCATTTTTGCATAAGTATCATGATGTTAGGAATCATAAGCTTCACAAGATGATTTCAATCAAAAGGCTTGTTTCAAAAAGTGGTCCTTTTGAGGATCTACTTCGAATAAGGAGAGTATAATGATTCAAAATGCATAGCAAATTAGTTGGTGACATTTAATGAAATAGGAAGTGTCAAAAATTCATCAAGTATCTGTTCAATTTCTTTGGAAAACTTTAAAAATTTTGAAAATTTTGAAAATTTGAAATTTTTATCAAGAATGTGACAGAGAAAACTTTAAGTATGAAAAGGATGGGTGTAGGTGGAAAGTGAGGTACGTACCACCCACCCTCCACCCCAAACTTAGAGATTTTCTCATCCCGAGCAAACCCTAAATCCAAGATGGAGGGGAAAATTCATGCAAGATTGACCACCAGATGTGGTTGCGTTCCAGTCAGTGCGCATCCTCTTATATGAAAATCTCAAGGGTAAGGAGCAATTAGATCTTAAACTAGCATCTCACGATGCAAATTTTATTTAATTAAAAATTAACTAGAAGGTAAAAGCAAAATCGAAGAAACATTCTAATTTGAAAAGAAAAGTAAAACAAATTTATTGATCGGGTTGCCTCCCGACAAGTGCCTTTGTTTTATGTCAATGGCTCTACTTGATATTTTTGACTTCACGGTGGTTCCTTTGGATTGGAGAGATCTATTATTTCTTCAGTGGTCATATCTACTGTGGTGAAATATCTTTTCAAGCGTTGGCCGTTCGCCACAAATTCACCCGACTTTTCACTCCATAAAGAGAAAGCACCATGTGGGGATATGCTTTTGACAATGTACGGTCCAGACCAGTGGGAGTGGAGTTTTCCTGGGAATAACTTCAATCTTGAGTTGAACAATAGAACTTGGTCTCCCACTTGTATGCCTTTTCTTTTTAAATGACCATCATGCCAAAGTTTGGTGTGTTCTTTGTAGATTCGCCCATTCTCATAAGCTGTCATCCTGAGTTCATCCAGCTCTTGAAGTTGTAGAATCCTGGCTTGGCCTGCTTTCTTCATGTCGAAATTCAGTTGTTTAATTGCCCACCATGCCTTGTGTTCCAATTCGACTGGAAGGTGGCAAGCTTTTCCATATATTAATCGAAAGGGTGTAGTCCCGAGGGGAGTTTTATAAGCAGTTCGATAGGCCCATAGAGCGTCGTTGATTTTCACTGACCAATCCTTTCGATTGTGGCCTACAGTTTTTTCCAGAATATCCTTGAGTTGGTGGTTAGAAACCTCTACTTGTCCACTCGTTTGTGGATGGTAGGGTGAGGTTACTTTATGTGTTACACCATATTTTCTCAACAAAGCTTCAAAGCTTCTTTCAAGGAAATGAGACCCTCCATCAGATATCATAGTTCATGGCACTCCAAAATGGGGGAAAATAATATCTTTGAATAATTTGATGATAGGTTTGGAATCACTCATGACGGTCGGTATAGCTTCAATCCATTTTGAGACGTAATCAACCGATACAAGGATGTAAGAAAATCCATAAGAAGATGGGAATGGCCCCATGTAGTCCACACCCCAAACATCAAATATCTCAATTTCTTGCCATGACTTAAGTGGTATCTCATCTCTCTTCGTAATGTTACATGTTATTTGACATTTGTCACATGACAGAACAAAGTCGTAGGAGTCCCTGGATATGGTTGGCCAAAAGAATCCACATTGCAAAACCTTTATCACATTCTTCTTAGAACTCATGTGGCCTCCAACTGGGCCAGAGTGGTAGTGCTCTAGAATGAGTTTGGTTTCTTCCTCAGTGATACATCATCTGTAAATACCATCATCACATAGCTTAAAAAGATACGGCTCATCCCAATGATATTGTCTCACATCATGCATAAATTTCTTCAGTGCATTTCTGGTGCATTGAGGATGGATAACCCCAGCAGCAAGGTAGTTCACAAAATTTGAGTACCACAGTACAGCTTCTGAGACCTTCATTAGTTGATCATCCGGTAGGGATTCATTGATCAAAATCTTCTCAGTATCCAAAGTGTGGATGCGACTGAGGTGGTCTACCACAACATTCTCTGTACCCTTTTTATCTCTTATCTCTAAATTAAATTCTTGTAATAGGAGGATCCATCTAATCAACCTGGGTTTTGCATCTTTCTTTGCCAGAAGGTAACAAATGGCAGCATGGTCTGTGTAGACAATGACCTTTGAACCAATTAGGTAGGATCTAAACTTGTCAAAGGCATACACGACTGCTAGAAGTTCTTTCTCTGTAGTTGCATAATTCCTCTGGGCTTCATCGAGAGTTTTCGATGCATAATATATCACATAATGTTTCTTCTCTATATATTGCCCTAAAACAATGCCCACAACATAGTCACTGGCATCACACATAATTTCAAAAGGGTGGTCCCAGTCGAGAGCTCTAATGATGGGTGTTGTTGTGAGAGCCTACTTTAGTGTGTTGAAGCTTTTGACACATTCTTCGTCAAAATTGAATTCAACATCTTTTAATAATAATTTTGTCATTGGATTGGTTATCTTTGAAAAGTCCTTTATGAATCTTCTGTAAAATCCTACATGACCTAGGAAAGCACAGACTTCTTTTACATTTGTTGGAATAGCCAGTTTATAAATCACTTCAATCTTGGCTGTATCTACTTCAATTCCTCTATTGCTAACCCTATGGCCGAGGACAATGCCTTCCTTTACCATAAAATGGCATTTTCCCCAATTCAGCACAAGATGTGCTTCTTCACATTGTTTGAGGACCAGGGAGAGGTGCTTTAGACATGAATCGAATGAATCTCCATATACATAAAAATCGTCCATGAAAACTTCCATAATGGTTTCGGTGAGACCGGCAAATATGGCAGCCATGCAACATTGGAAAGTTGCAGGTGCATTGCAGAGGCCAAACGACATTCTTTTAAATGCGTATGTTCCGAATGGGTAGGTAAAAGTAGTTTTCTCTTGGTCATCTGGATGTATGGGTATTTGATAGAATCCAGAGTAACCGTCAAGATAACAGAAATATTCTTGCTGAGCCAACCTTTCTAAGACTTGATCAAGGAAAGACATTGGAAAGTGATCTTTTCGAGTTGCCTTCTTAAATTTTCTATAATCTATGCACATCCTCCACCCTGTGACTGTTCGAGTGGGGATGAGTTCATTGTTTTCATTTCATATAACAATTGTTCCACCTTTCTTCGGGACTACATGCACAGGGCTCACCCATGGTGAGTCTGATATCGGATAGATTATCCCAACTGTGAGCAGTTTAATGACCTCACGATGGACCACTTCCTTCATATTTGGATTCAATTTCTGTTGATGCTCAATAGTTGGCATGTAATCTTCCATCATAGGGATCTTGTGCATACACAGTTCTTGACTGACCCCAGTGAGGTCACTCATTTTATAACCGATGGCTTTCTTTCTTTCCCTTAATTCCTTCAGGAGTTTATCTTCTTGTTCAGCTTTTAGATCAGAATTTATAATAACTGGGCAAACTTTGAGATCGTCTAAAAACACATACTTCAGTCCTTCGGGCAAGGGCTTCATTTCGGGAGCCTTTGTTTTTTTGCATGTTTCTTCTATAGTTTCCATAGCTTTGAGTTCTTCAATAGTGGCTTCAACATCTTCTTTAGCAGAGTCAAGGGATTTGATGCAATCTTTTACTTGTTCGTCAATTAGTTCATCCACTGATGGGTTCGTTAGAGCAACTTCTAAAGGATCGTCTGATTCATGATGCTCTTGAGTCAGAAGTGACATTTGCTCAATGCAGTCAATCAGATAGACTTCTTCTTGCATACTTGGCCTTCTCATGCTTTCAAAAACTTTAAATTCGAGAGTTTCTTTGCCTAATCTAAGCAGTAAGGTACCAGCTTCGACATCAATTAGGGCTCTTGTAGTTGCGAGGAACGGATGATTGAAGATAAGAGGGTATCTGGCATCTTCTTTAATGTCCATGATGACAAAATCACATGGGACATAAGAGTCCTTGCCCACTTTGACTAGGACATCTTCGATGATTCCCATGGGAAGAGTTACTGAATTGTCTGCAAGCTCTATGGTCATGCCTGTTGGAAGTAATTCGGCAAACCCTAGTCTTTTACACAGGCTAAGTGGCATAATAGAGATGCTTGTGCCAAGATCTGCCAATCCTTTCTTGCATGATTATTCACCAATGTGACATGAAATTCCAAAGGACCCCGAGTCTTTTTGTTTCTTGGGCATCTTGCTCAAAATGATATCGGATGTAATTGTCGCCAGTTTTACTATCTCATACTCTTCAGTTATATACTTCCTTATGAGAAGTGACTTTAGGTACTTAGTCCAGGCTGGTATCTCAGCCAGCACATCCAAAAAGGGTATGTCAACATGAAGTTTCTTCATAGCTTCTTTAAACTTATCGAACTGAGTATCAAGCTTGGTTTGCCTTAAACGAGTAGGGAAAGGAATACAAGGCTTGTATATAGGGATATTAGGTTATGGAGTTTCAGTTTCTTCATCAATAGATTTCTCAGGACTTTCCTTGTCTGTGTTATCAGCAGTTACTGGTTCTTTAGGTTGAGACTCTGGTGTTGTTGAGTCTTGGAGACTCTGGTGTTGTTGAGTCTTGGACAATCACATGTTCATCTTCATCTGTAACAACCACATGTGTCTTGATAGGAGGATCAGAATAGTCTTTTCCTGATCTGGTGGTGACTGCCTTCAATTGTTCATGATGCTTAGGATTATTCTCAGGTTGGCCAGCAAAAACCCTGACTGGTGGCTTGATGCTAGCTGCAAGTTGAGCTAGTTGGGATTCGATAGCCTTCTGCTGAGCTTGTTGGTTAGCTATCATAGTTTGTTGAGTTTGCAACATCTTTTCAATGGCTAATAGCTTGTCATCAGGTGATATGGGACTTGCTTGTTGTCCTTGTTGTTGATAAGGAACTTGGTTAAGACTCTGGTACTGGGAATTATTTTGATAATTATTGAAGTTCCTATTCTGAAAGTTTCCCTTGAAATTTCCTTGATTTTCAAAATTCTGTTGTTGATTATACTGGAATCCTGGTGGGCCTCGTGGCTGATTGTTTGAACCAAATTGATGTGAGTTTACTGCTCTAGAGGGGTTTCCATATTAAAAACATGGATGATTCTTATTCTGATTCAGATTATAATAACTTTGACCAAGGATGGTATTAACATCGTTAAGATTTTCCATTTGTCCATTATCTCCTTGGCCACATACGTTGCTCGGAACAACATCGTAAAGAACATTGCATGATAAGGTGGAATGATCAGTTCCTTTGCATGCTTCACATAACAAGGAAGCAGACTTGACTTGTTCTGGTTGTCGAGTAGGTGAACATCCTCTTCCAATGGCAGCAAGAGATGGTTCAATATGGTCTTGCTTGGCAACTAAGAGTTTTAAGGTTTTAGCGATAGATTTGTACTCGGGAGTAGCTTCGGCCATAGCTACTTTCAAAACTCCTTTACCTACAAATCTACCCCAATTGGCTTGATTGTCTGCTCCCAGGGTGATGAGTCTCCATGCGCTATCATAGCTTTGACGCATGAAGTTTCCTCCAGATGAGGAATCTAGAAACCTCTTAATATCATCATCCACATCCCTATAGAAAATCTAGATGAGTTGATTTTTGGGAATTCCGTGGTGTGGACACTTGCGTAGAAGCTCTTTGTATCTATCCCAAGCTTCAGCAAGGGTTTCTCCAAGAACTTGAGTGAAATTTGTTATCCGCCCTCTAATTTCATAGGTAAGAGATGGAGGGTAGAATTTTTCTAGAAACACATTTTGGAGTTGTTCCCAGGTGGTGATGGGTATTTCACTTTACAGTGAATTGTACCAACTTATAGCTCTATCACTAAGGGAATACTTGAAGAGACAGAGTCGAATGGCATCATCTGTGACTCCATTTTGTTTTGTCATGGCACATAGATCAATAAATCTCAGAAGATGTTCTTGGCTGTCTTCTCCTTGCTTGCCATAGAAAGGGTTATTCTGAAGCAGGGTGATCCAATGCGCTCTTATTTCGAAATTAGGAGTGTTGATGGGAGGAGGTTGCACTGGATGATGAACATTCATAGCTTTCGAGATTGAGAACTCTCTAAGATTCTTTTGTAATTCAGCTACTTGCGCTGCTAGGATTTCCTGTTGAACCGCAGCCCTGGCTTCTTGCATGAGCCTCTCTCTCTGTGCATTGATGGCTTGAGCCACCCCTTGGGCTACTTCCTCTTCCTGGGCCATCCTTTCTTGATTTTCTCTGATCTGACTATGGAAAGTTATGTCTATCTCGGGATCAAAGCTCGCTATTAGTCCGGGGCTGTCTGAACGGCGCATGCACTATGCCTTGGGTCGTACCTGAAATAAAAAGATTTTGAGAGTGAGAACCACAGAGTAGAGTCAAATTTCAAGTAGATGATCGATTGTGTCAAAAGAAAAAGCAAAATCCTAGATTAGTCTTAAAAGAACTAGATTTGACTAACTAATTCCGTTGTCCCCGACAACGATGCCAGAATTTGACGTGGGATTTTATCGCACTAACAAACTCACTCGGGGTCAAAATCCCCGAGCTTTTACCAAAACCAAAGTGCAATAATACCACCCACAAGCAGACGAGTCTTATCGCAGTATAGTTAAGGATCGAACCCAAAGGACAACATTTTTAAGAATCTTTGTCAGTCTAGTCTAGTTCAAGTTAAGGCTAATATTTAAAATGATTGGTTGATTTGAGGTTAATTAAATAATTGCAAGAAAGTAAAATCTGAATTAAAGTTGGATTTAGATCAATGATATGGAATCGCTGGGATGGTATCGGGTTTCACCACCGCTACACACAAACACATTCAATCGTAGATAATCCAGGCAAGATAAAATGATCCAAATAGAGCTGCTGCAGAACCCCCCATACAGGCGTTAGGTTTGCGTAAGCATCACCTTAGGCATCAGATGTCTCGTCACCAACTAGATCACTTACTTACGGCTCCGAAGATATAGAAATCCAACGAAGGTTGTGGCCCCCTATACAGGTGTTTGGCACATAGAAGCGTCACCGAAGGCTAGATGGCTCATCCCCTCACGGATCATACACTTATGACCTCGAAGAAATCCCATTCTATTTCTAGTTTGGGAGTCAACCGCATTAATCAACAAGCGAGTAGGCGATAGATCTACAAACTTTCATCGATGATAAATAAGACGATACAAAATCCAACTAAGGTTGTGGTCCTTCCTGAGGGATGTTTAGACCACAGAAGCATCACCGTAGGCTAGATGTCTCGTCCCCTCACAGATCACACACTTACGACCTCAAGGAATCCTATCAAAAGTTCTCGTCAAGGATTTAAACTTGTAAACCGCCATCCCGTCCCATATATAGAATATTTCGCAATAAGGGAGAGAACAAGATGAAAGCAAGTAGATAATCAACCACAAACGTACCAACTAACAATGAAATGGAAAGTTATATACATTGCCATGGAGAGTTTAACAAAAGAACATGATTTGCATAGACAGCGGGGCTAGTCCCCACACCCCAGCAAAAAGGTACTACTCCCTCATGATGCGAGAAATAAGAAAAATAAG
This sequence comes from Alisma plantago-aquatica, assembly GCA_963693085.1. Taxonomy (NCBI): domain Eukaryota; kingdom Viridiplantae; phylum Streptophyta; class Magnoliopsida; order Alismatales; family Alismataceae; genus Alisma; species Alisma plantago-aquatica. The sequence goes on along the minus strand of OY856409.1, from coordinate 1,743,078,140 downwards.
TAAGAGAGAGAAATCTACCATGAACTTGGTGTAGAAGGTAGTCGCAGCTTGGTGAATAAGATACGTCCTTCTACATCATGTTGGAGCAGATCTGGACACGAATGGGAGATGCCAAGACAGATCGAACAGTCTCCCTCGCTCCGTCTTCCTTCTCTCCTCAGCCTCCTTGGTTGCAGCACGAGCAGTAGGTGGAATGAAACTAGCGTGGACGGCACTGGATTTGGATTGGACCTATGTACAGGCAGCCTGTCGACATCCTAGAACCGATGCCCAAAATGAGGACCCTATGGGTCCTATTTATAGGCACTGGACTGACTCTCCCGGTCTTGGTGTGATTTCAGTCTAAACGGTTTGGGAGATTTTTTTCGCTCAAATGGTTTTGCTCTCTCAGTTTGGTGTCCAATCGGATTGCATGCAATCTTCATTCGGTCTTCCATTGCTAGCCCATTCGGTCTTGCATTCTTTTCTGCATTCAGTTTTCATGCTGGGACAAGTAAACGGTCCCTCACGTGTATAGCTCCAAACGGTTTACATGGCTTCCACTTTATCAAATGGTTTAGCAACTTTTCCAAATGCTTTGCTTTCCCGCAACTTTAGAAAATAGTCTACGCAACCCACTTTTGCAAACGGTCTTCACGCAAGCCTTCATTCGGTTTACATGTAAATGAGCAAATGGTTTGCGAGGTGCCTACCATCATTCGGTCTGAAACCAGTACTCAAATGATCTTCCATCGCTGCCCATTCCAACCGGTGAAACGGTAGGTCCATTCGGTTTGGTAATCCATTCAGTTTGCATACAAAAAACGGTCTTCACATTCGGCTCATTCGGTCTTCGAATCTGTCCATTCGGTCTATGTAATTCATTCAGTTCCATTGTCAAATGGTCTCATTGTCCAAACAATTTCGTTGTCCAAACAGTTTCGTTGTCCAAATAGTTTCGTTGTCCAAACGGTTTTGGTCCAAACAGTTTCGTTGTCCAAACGGTTTCGGTCCAAACGGTTTTGAAACCGTTAGACATCATTTGGCCTTGAGACCATTTGGGTTCATTCGGTCTTGAAACCGTATGGACTCAAATGGTCTTGAGATCGTTTAGGCTCATGTGGTCTTAAAACCGAATGAGCTTAAATGGTCCTGAGACTGTATAGGTGAATATCTTAAAACTGAGAGGTCAGAATCGTTGGAGCAAACCGTTTGGTCAAGACTGATTGGTCAAGATCAAAGGTGAGTGAAAGTGGGCCCCAACTAATTGTTCAATCTTATCAAGACCTGTATCAAATCAACATAAATTCAATTAAATCCATGATAATTGGACTAATTAAGTAATTTTGCACATTTTGATATATTGTGATATTTAGTGAGAGAAATTGGATATATAGTGAGATGAATCTGTCAATATGATAATTGAATTTCATGATGAATATACATTCATCAATGGTATACCCCAACACTACCAAGATGTTTAAAGACTTGCAGTGATACTTTTGGTGGCTTGGAATGAAGAGAGACATAGCAGCATATGTGGCAAGTTGTCTCACGTACCCGACGGTGTAGGCCAAACACCAGCAACCCGGTGGATTATTGCAATCAATTGAGATTCCTGAGTGGAAATAGGAAAATATCACCATGGACTTTGTGGTGGGTCTCCCAAGACAAAGAAAGATCATGATGAAATATGGGTTGTGGTAGATCGTCTTACCAACTCAGCACATTTCCTAGCCTTAAAGATCACTATTAAGGCGATAAACCTAGTTGAATTATATATTAGAGAGATAGTTTGACTGCATCTTGTTCCGAGTTTAATTATTTTTTATCATGACCCTAAGTTCACCTCCAACTTGTGGAAGCAAGTGCATGAAGAACTCGACACTAGATTGAAGTTTAGCACAACCTATCACCTCCAGACTGATGGACACTAAAAAATAACAATCTAGACTTTAGAGGATGAGTTGAGAGCATGTGTGATTGATTGGGATGGATCATGGGAGCAGTACTTGCCCTTAGTTGAGTTTGCTTACAATAACAACTACCACACCACTATCAGGATGCCGCCATATGAAGCTCTTTATGGGAGGTCATGTCAGTCATTGCTTCACTGGGATGGTGGTGGTGAGAGGACCTTACTGAGGTTAGAAGAATGCAGTTGTATGCTAACAAAGTTGATTTGATCAAGCAAAGGTTGAAGAGAGCCCAGGATTAACAAATATGTTGATGTGAAGCAGATTGAATTGCACTTAATTGTGGGTAAACATGTATTTCTGAAAATATGAACCTTTGAGATATAACTAAGAATAGAGGAAAGTTGAGTCCCTGATATGTGGGTTCGTTTGAGATTCTAGAATGAATTGGTGAAGTTGCTTATCGTTTAGCCTTACCCCCTCAATATTGTATGATGCATGATGTGTTCCAAGTGTCCAATCTGAAGTGCTATGCGAAGGACCTGAGCCATGTGATGAGCATTGGACCTATTGAACTCCAAGGGGGGCTGACATACCCTAAGTCACATGTGAGGGTATTGGATACCAAGGTGAAAGAGCTCAGGAGTAAAAATTTAGAGATAGTAAAGGTTCTTTGGAGGCACCATGGAGAGGATGAAGCCACATGGGAGCTGAAGACGAACATGGAAAAGTCTTACCCTGAATTGTTTGTATGATTGGTTGAATTTTGAGGACAAAATTCCTATAAGAGGGGAAGGATGTTATAACCTCAATTATGCTTGTATTTTAATAATTGAAATTCAATTATTCTATGAAAAGAGACTTGTTTAGAAGTTTGGGTGCTCTGTTTTGAAGAATGGATTTCTTTTCAAATTTCCCATGAATGATGAATTTTGTGAATTCTACTATTTTATTAATCCAATGATGGATAAAAAGGGAAAAGGGATAAAAGAAAACCACATATTAAGCATAAAGAAAAGAAATAGATGACAATTATGTGTATGTGAGAATTGTGTAGAATTATCTAGAAAGTGGCATGTATGGCCACTAATAGTTAGTTTTCATGTGCACATGGTTTCTAATATTAAGAATAGCCAAAATAAAGAAAATAGAAAAGGAAGAAAGAGAAAAGGATTAATTTTGATGCTTTAAATGTATAAAATAGAGGGATACTTGCATATGAAGAAAAGTCCCTTTTCTTTTCGAGTTTTAGTTCCAATATTTGCGCACGAGTAAATTAAGTCATTAAAGACTTTCTCTTAAAATTTGGGACTAAAAGTATGCATGGTTTGAGAGATATGGATTTTATAGAAATCCCTAAAGTGAGAGGAATAACATTAAATGTCACAATTTCTATTCATATTAGAATTTCCTTTAATCAACTTTTTAATCAGCACGGGTAATGCAGATCCAATGGTAGAACACTCATCCTCTAACTCGGTCAAGAAAGGAAACCAGGGACTCTAATTGGTTGATTTTGAAGCCAATTTCCTCACGATTCTATGCATAAGAAGGTGTGAAAATCATCCTAATGAGTTCACGAGATCAAACTGAATCAGCCAACCCTAGGTTTTACCTAGATTGGGGGTCTCTATAAGGATCACCCAATTCACAACCATCCATGGCCAATCCCCCAACTATAAATAGGTACATAGATCCCCTCTATAACCTATCTAAGCACGCACGAAGAATGAGTGGCACTTCCCAAACAAGTCCATGCTCTCAATTGCCCGAACCCTCCTATCCTACCTCCTTACTTTCTCTTACTGACGAGCCAAAGAAGCTCATTGTCGGTCGATCACCTCTAACCACCGTCTGGGAAATTGAAACCCTAATTGAGTTCATCAAAGCCAGGCCAAGGTGGAGGAGTCCTTAGTTGCTAAGAAGGAAGTGTAGACTCCCAAGTCAACTCGTTGGTTGACTAGATGGTTCATGAGAAGGACAAGGCTGAGGAAGAAGGACCTTAATGTAAAGACCATACTGTTGCTGCCTGCCCTTCAGAATAGGTAAGTCCTTTTGGTCTTTTTCTCCATTCTTTAACTTGGTCTAGTGGTATTTGCCACATGAGAATGGGAGCCGAGCCATCTGGAGCCCATTGGCTCGACCCAACCACATTGGCAAGGTGGGCCATGTGGCCTTTTGCCTAGTTGGCGACCCATGAATGGCCCATATGTAATTAACTTGCAAAAATCCTAGTAATTAGTAGGATAAATAGAATAAGGCAAGTAATGTATGGTTTTTTCTCAGAAAAAATTGTGGAATTCAATAAAAATATAATCAATATCTAAATATGCTTCTAGTTTAAAAAGTGCCTAAAGTTAGCATCTTTAATGTGTTAAATGAACTAGAACACTAATTTATGAAATTTGATGATTTTAATGTGTCCAATTGATATTGATGATAAAATACTATTTTTTATGAATAAAAAGAGCAACTTTAAAGTTATATGAACTTAGTAACCCATGTTTCAGATAATTAGGGCTTCCTTGAGATAAAAGGTGTAATTGATGATAATTAGGGTTTGTAAACCCAATGGGCATGCAAAATGGAAACTAGGATTTAGGAAGACAAAACCCTAATGAAACCCTAAAGTTGACCTAGAAACCCTAACTTGAGACCCAAATCACTCTTAATGGTGATTTGAATCAAATAATAATACATGGGTGTATTGTTTTAACTTTCAGGATAACTTTTCTTGGTTGATCAGTTGATTGCTCTCTCTTGGACATCTAGAACTCTTGATCAAGGTATGTGGTTATGGCTATGAATAACTACTTAGTTTCACGACATTTTATGAGGTTTTACTGGATTTCTTGAAATTAAATTCTTGGATGGATTTTATTTCCTACAATCTATAAAGTAACTTTGGCTATCACAATAGTAAGCTTATAACTTGTTTGACCCGCATACCAACTCTTGAAATTGAGAATGGTAAGATGTATAAAATCATAGTGATGACTAAAGACCAAGCCCCAGATTGGGAAGGTCAGACCAGGCCCCAGATTGGGAAGGTCAAGAGTGATCATGCCCCAGATTGGGAAGAACTAATGGCACCTACCTCCATATTAAGAGGTGGCCAATAAGGTACCTAGATCCAAATTGAGAGGTATCCTAAAGTCCGCTACATGGATAAAACCATAATAGAGGGTATACCAGAGGTTGTGTAAAAATGGTTGAGAAGTTATAAATAACATGATAAGTTTTATCATCATAACAATAATTGATTAGTTTTGTTGTTAGAAATATATGTGAAAATTTTGGTTTCCCCACATACCATTATATCTCATTATACCGATCGTGCTTTTGTTTCACACAGTTTTAGGATAATATGTTGTCATTGCTACAAGTAAAGCAGACATTCAAGAAGACACAAAACAAACAAAAAATAATGTAATCTTTGGAGGATATAGTTATTTTCTTTTCTTATTGCTAGTTTAGAAAATGTATTATGTAATTCCTTTGTCGATATTAAATCATGTACAATTCTTTCCGATTTAGTGAAATTTATTAATTATTTTTGGTTATTTGCTAAATCTGCAGTCTTGCATAATGGATAATGGCCCTTGTCCTCTCAGACCACCTAAATAGGGGATAAAAGGGGGGAGGAGTCGTTACAGATTATCATATAAAATAATAACCAAAAATATCATTATGTATCTTCATGTTGCTTTACCCATTTCATCTTTATCCTGTCCATTTATCTTGTGGGTAAATGAGTGCAGGTAAGGGTAGGGTATTGATTTTTAAGGAAAAGGTAATTACCCTATCCATTATCCTCGATTTTAACACGGGAAAGGATAAGGGTAAGCCATTACCCTACTTGACCCATCTACAACCTAGATAGAAGGGAACTTAATGTCTTGTTTAGATAATTAGTTGGAAGATAAACTAGGTGATTAGATAATTAATTATAATGTAGTGTGATACACAGATAAAAGAAAATTGTATCTTTTTTGTATAAATATGCATCACATGACTGGTACATTTTGAAGTACAAAATGCATTTGTTTTGAGTTGATATTTAAAGAAAAAACTCATCACAGTCTGTAGTTTAATTTTGGACTTAACCATACTAACTATTTTCTACTTTGAATCACATGATTAATGAGTTTCTTCTTGTCTGGGATTGGATTGGATTACTATGAAGATGACATTAAATTATGCTTTCATGGTAAGCATCCATGGTCCTTCGACCCCAATGCCCTGTAGTGAACATCCAATTATGCGTTATACATGATAATTCTTGCAGTGTGGATGCTATTTTGAATAAGCTTGGGGAGGGGCGATAATTGGACTTTATTCTTAGTTGTTTTTTGTGTCTTTTTATATCATTCATGTTGTGTTCATGCATAACATTTCTCTTTCCATTTGATGCATGATGTAACATATTAAAGCATTCCTTCCTAATACATAAACTCTAATTCCCTGAGCTATGTACTAATGAACATATGTCCTAAGAAAATCCCAAAGAAGGTATGGTTATACCCTGGTGACTCTAGGAGGAGAATATAATGACTATATAGATTCAAATCACAACCACAACTATCTCATGTATAGATAAGATTATATGATGCATGCTAAATTTTACACCCTTCTCAAATATAGAATTTCAATAATCAAAGCTAAGTTAATTGGTGGTTAAATGAAAATAATCAACTAGATAAATATAATAGGATATTTTTAGGTTAAAACCTAACACCTATAATGTAATCTATATAACACACCTCATTTTATAAATGAACTGATAGAATGTAATTCATAATTTTAATCACTTTAATGATAGATGACATGACACATAACTAGTAGTCTCAAATATTGGCAATTATGTGTAAAATAATATACCAAAATGCCCATTAATGCACTCTCTTTAACCAACAAGTTTGATAATGCTTAAGTTGAAATATTTAATACATATTTAATGGTTTGAAATGGTTGGACTTGACTTAATAGGAATAAGTGATATTCTGCATGATGATATAATTACTAGTTATGTCTATTTATATTTTTATGAGCACTAAATACTATTTAGAAGGAAATATATGTAATAATATAAATAGTTAGAAAAGAGTGTAAAGTAGAATAAGTAATGATGAGATAATCCAACAGAAACCAATATATTAGAATAGAAGATTATGTCGGGTAGTGTAAGTGGTTAAAATAGTAGTTAATCATAATGTATTATATGACAACATAAATGATTATAAAGCTAGAATATAATAATAAAATTGGATTTTACCATGCCCAAATTAGTCTAGTTGTTGAGTTTCATACTCATTGGATGATGTTAGCTACCATGATTTTATTAAAGAAGCAAATAGTTACATACAATCTTTACAACATGTTTGGTTTGTAGTATTAAGAGTATGATAGGATGGAAATCCTTATGTTATTTCCAAACACATGTTTGTTTGTAGTTTTTCTGGAGTAGAAATTATAATCTCTAGTAGTGAAGTCCCAATTGGATGGTATTAGTTGCTATGGAGTATTGACACAATGGACGAAACTCAATCTCCTGATGCCTGTCATCTCAATATTCTGATACATTCTCCATAAACTTTATCTACCAATAGTCTCTGGTTTCTCTTCTCTTTGACTTCTGCCCATAACCAATAGTGGTAGTAGGTGATTCCTGTCAGGAATTGTGGTGGTGATAGATGCAATGGAAACAACAAAAATTTCTCAACATTTCCTACAAGTAGATCCCATCGACAACATTATATTTGGGAATAAGGTGTGTGAGTTATAACTTATTACATAGTAGGTCTACTGATGTCATCCTCACACGGTGGTGCGTGGCATTCTTCATGTGCATAGGCGGTTCTAAAAGACATCCTCTAAACACAGTCGTACAATGCCCATATCTCTACATAGTCCATGTAGATGGACAAGAACTCCTCATTGCGTTGCTAGAGCCAGCGGGAAGGAGAATCCTTTTTCTTGGTGATGTGCTAGTATTGCGATTGTTCTCCGACTCTCTCTATCTCTCATATAGATGTTGATGGCTAAGATTCACATATAACGAGCGTGTCATATGTTCTGGCCGTCATGCCCCTTTAAATAGGAGAAAAAGGAAACACGATTTCCCAAAACCGTGAGAAACGAAAGACTACCGCTCGTAAACTACCAAATAGGAAATTACAATATTCTAGAATCAAGTTGTTAATTAATGAATTAATCAATCATAATTATTAATTTATTAATTTTCCATCATCGGGTCACCAATTCTAATCGATCGCTCATGGTTCACCTTTAGACTCATCATATAAGTCAAAAACTTAAATCTAATCACTTGGCTTAAACATTTTAACCAATTATTTTAGATTATATTCCAATATCATTAAAGTTGATTACTTAAACATTTTAGTGGTCCATTTTACTTAGAACATGTCCAATCATGTCTGCAATTATACTCATATTATAATGCATCATATGTGTGTGACCATATAGGCTCCACATTACGTTGAAAATGATATTTATAATTAAATTATGACTTCACAAGCAATGATGGGTATCTAGAAAAACATCATTGGGACCCAATTAATTGAGAAGTTGGAGAATGACTTCAGCCTAATGATCTGAGTAGTGTTATAGTAATTGTATAATCCCTTTGTCTCTGATATCCATATTGAATCTAAGGCATGGAGATGTCATACTCTTAATGTTCAATATTTGTTTCTTGATATAGAGTAGACTATTTGAGATACACATAAGATCAATATCATATATTGACTCACATCAACATGACCATGCATTTCATAGTTTCACTCATCAAGTGGTTAGGATATCATTCCAATTAGAGGGACAAATTCTATCTACGTCACTCAAAATAATCCACATGTGTCACAATGCACCTAAGCACTACTTGTATAACCACCTTTTCAAGGTCACATCAAGTAGTGTTAAAGACATTGAACAACATACAATGATTGTAGTGAGTTCAAGTCTAAGTACCACAATCACTACTGTCACGTTGAAATGTAATTCTGACTTCCATTATTGGCTTCCACGTATCACACTCAAAGTGGGTCTACCTAGTACAATTGTTCTTAACACGTACCTATGTGTTTGATTTGATATCCAATATTATGATTAATGATACATAGTCATCAGTCAACACACATACTAGTCTTCATGTAATGTTGTTGTTCTAATATCTATTGGTTAAAGCCTAGCATACAACATGTTTGATGAAATGTCTATGTATTTTCTACATCACTTAGTTACATTTCTTGGCTATCAAGTAAAGGGTCCGACCCATACAATATAAATATTGTTCTCATATGCAATTTAAAGTATTGAGAACATTAGCAAAAAACTCTCGAGTCTTGTCTTTTGAATTGAATTTCAGTCTTTCTCTCCCACCCTTCTTTCTCAATTTCTCTCAAGCCTCCTTCTCAATATCAATCTAGGGTTTCATCCATCAACCTAATTTGGTATCAGACCATTCTTCTGCCGCCATAAACTATGTCAAATTCCTCAGTCACAAGATCACCTTTGATAATAGGAGCACCCAAGTACCCTTACCCCACCGACATCAACATATCCAACTTCATCTCACTGAAGCTTACAAGCTCCAACTACCTATACTGGGAGGTGCAAGTTCATATGCTGATTGAGAGCAAATCCCTCGAATCCTTCATCGGCAGGACCGAAAAGCCAATAGAGAAGATCATCTTGATGAAGCAGGAACAATCACACCCAACCCAACATACACTCTGTGGATGCAGACAAATAGACTGTTCAAGGGGTGGATCATGGGAACCCTAACTGAAGAAGTGCTCAGTGCGGTGATAGGCCTATCAAGCTCAACTCAGATCTGGATAACACTTGCCAAAAAACTTCTATGAATTGACCCGATCAAGAAGCTTTGAGTTAACTACAAAGCTACAATGGATTCAAAAAGGTAATAGAGGCATGATCGAGTATCGTTGTGTGTCCAAACTTATCTATGACCAACTCTATGCCATTGGTAAGCCTCTACCTAATGATGATAAAGTCTATTTCCTCCTAAGTAGCCTTGGAGCAGATTTTGAGACCTTCACTGTACCGACGATGAGGTTGCCCCTTCCATCCTATGATGAAGCTGTTTCTCTCTTGAAAGATCATGATATGCACAGATCATCGTACAAATTTCTCTCTGGTCCTAATCTAGCTTTCCTAGGGAAATGCACAAACTTTGGACCTAGGAACTTTTGGGGCAGGCAACTATCGTATGTATAATCCATATATGAAACAATATAATTCCAATCCTGGTCTTCTTGGGGCTAGACCTTCTAATCGGTTCACTTCTCAAAGCCATGGGTTCAATCAGAGTATTAGACCATCATATGAAAACTTCGACAACATAAACTCCTTTCGCCCTGCTATCTTGTGTCAAATTTGTGGGAAAATAGACCATGAAGCCTTTTACTACTGGCATCGATTTGACAACTCTTTCTAGAGTTCTGAGATTCCCAGAACCCTAATTGAGGATACCGCCACTGAACAAGCCAAACCTATGGCTGTTATGTAGATTTCTGATTCAAACAAATTCAACATGAGCGAGTGGCAGGTGGACTCTGATTCCACAAATCATATTGATTAAAGTGTAGTTATTCTTAGTAGTATTGTTTCCTATAAGGGATATGATTTCATAATGATTGGTGATGGCACCTACCTTCATATTACCAATATTGGTAATTCACATATTATTCAAAACATGTTATACCACTTGAGAGAGTTCTGGTCGATCCTTCATGAAGTGAAATCAGTTATCTATTGCACAATTGACCTGAGACTTTCCTTGCTATTTCATCTTCTTCAGAGATCTATTTCTAATACGTCATTTACAGACAAACCTAATGTTGGACAAGGGGGTACTTAAAGATGGGATGTACTCAATTCAGTTTGGCGTGCATAATGCTCTTCTGACAATAAAAGGTTCAACCACAACCACAATCACATGGCATAGAAGGATCAAACATACTCACAAAGAAGTATAGAAATACCTAGAAGATATCAAGATAATTAGTTCATCAAATAAGCAACAAGAGTTCTACAATAGTTTTCAGCTAGGAAAGAGTCATAGACTACATTTCTCTAATAAGCATTTTAAGTGTATTGTTCCATTTGGACAAGTCTATTGTGATTTGTGGGGCAAGTCTCCTATAATGTCAAAACATGTCTTAAATTTTTGTGCTTTGCTAGTAGATTAATATACTGTTTTTTTGTGGTTTTATCATCTAAAAGCTAAGTCAGATTTCTTCACTCACTTTGTTTTCTTCTATAAAATGATTGAAAATCAATTTCACACTAAGGTTCAAATTCGCATGATTGATGGAGGAGGCAAGTTTGTTAATCACAAAATGCAGGAGTTCATGACTGCAAATGGAATCGTTCATCAATTTTCTTACCCACATACTCACGAACATGTTGGGCTAGTAGAGAGGAAGCACAAGCATGTTGTTGAACTTGGCCTCACTATGCTTCTTGATGCTAAAGTCCCTTTGTCCTATTGGCCTGAGGCTTTTTCATCAATTGTGTATATTATCAGTTGTCTGCCTTCAAAATTGAATGATCAAGTATCTCCCATGTTCAAATTATATTAAAAAATATCTGAATATCATATGTTGCAGGTATTTGGTTGTCTGTGTTTTCCATGTCTTTGAGACTTCAACAAGCATAAACTACAACCACACTCACTGCCATGTGTCTTTCTAGGCTACAATGATATCTATAAAGGATATAGATGTTTGCATTTTTCCACTAATAGAATATGCTTTTCCATACATATTGTATTTAATGAAAATGTATTTCCATTCAAAGAACATATCTGACAAAATGTTACTCTAGGTGAGATCACTATTTTATCTGAATTTTTAAATGTATCTGATACTTCTTCAGTTGATGAGGGTCAAGCTCAACCTGTTGTCTCAAAAACTAATGACTAAACTGAAGATGTGAACATGTATTCTGATGAGATATCCAATGCATTATGTCATACTAACAAGAATATCTTGGATAATCAACCTGTCTTAGATTCATCGACTGATTGTCTGCCAATAAACTTATGCAACAATCCTCAGCCACTCCAAAGTCCTTCTCTTACTCTGTATACTCATGTTGATAGTGATAACCTCCAATTTTGGATGTTTATCTTAGTCTTTTCTTTAGTTTTCCACACTCCTTCTAAATTAAAATTATACATAATCCCTAAAAATTCTCTCTTATTGTAAATATACTATTAGACTAACTTTTCCTTTTTATATATGCAGAAAAACACAAAAAAAAGATCATAAAAGACTAACTCAGCCTCAAGACCGCATGGACTCAAATGGTCCCCAGACCGCATGAAGCCAATCGGTCCCGAGACCGCATGGAGTCAAACGGTCTCAAGACTGCATGAAGCCATGCGGTCCTGAGACTGCATGGAGTCACACGGTCTCAAGACCGCATGAAGCCAATCGGTCCCGAGACCGCATGGAGTCACATGGTCCCGAGACCGCATGAAGCCAACCGGTCCCGAGACCGCATGGAGTCACACGGTCCCGAGACCGCATGAAGCCAACCGGTCCCGAGACCGCATGGAGTCACACGGTCCCAAGACCGCATGAAGCCAACCGGTCCCGAGACCGCATGGAGTCACACGGTCCTGAGACCGCATGAAGCCAAATGGTCTTGAGGTCCAAACGGTCTCAAGGTCCAAACGGTCTTGAGGTCCAAACGGTCTCAAGGTCCAAACGGTCTTGAGGTCCAAACGGTCTCAAGGTTCAAACGGTCTTGAGGTCCAAACTGTCTCAAGGTCCAAACGGTCCTGAGGTCCAAACGGTCCTGAGGTCCAAACGGTCTTGAGGTCCAAATGGTCTCCAAACCGTTTGGACTTCACTTACGACCTATAACAAAAGAGAGTTTCAGACGTCCAAAGGCTGCCTCAATGACTCCAGAGCACATACAACTTCCATCCTCCGCCCTGGGGCTGCCGGTCTGAGACCCATACTCCATCTCGAAGCTGCTTTCTCTCTCTCTGCCAAAGAAGGTGGGAAGAGGGAGATCTCATCATCGCGCAACCTGTGAAGCTGGTGGATCATTTCTCTCTCTCCAAGGGGTTGACTTTCCTCTCTCCTTTATGTGGATGATGCTCTCTCTCTCTTCTTGCCTCCTTCTTTGTCCTAGTCATGAGTGAGTAGTCTCTTTCACTAGGGTGCGGGGAGTAGCCCCGCTACCCATGTTTTCATATCATGTATATGTAATCCATAATTTGTAATATAGAGTTGTTATCTTTTCAGTTCAACATCAAACGTTTAATGAATGCATGTTGCTTGATCTCCAACTTGTGTTATCCTTTATCTTTTAGTATGAATTGTCTACATTTGTACTATTAGATTCGAAACTCGTTTGTATGTTGGTTCTTGGTGCATGTATCCACCATGCATCTGTTTCGGTATCTAGAAGTGTCTTTCAAGAAGTGGAGTAAACTCACTATCATTCATTGCACTTTCATACTATGAAATGGAATCAGTTGACGTATGAAAGTGCAACCTTGATAAGTCGAGGCACACACTTTGTGAAGGAATGATGCAAAGTAGGTGACCATTTGTTCGGGAATGGCTGGCATTGCAACATTCCCTCACTTCTCGTAGTTAGTTCTCTGAAAGGAAACTAAGTCTACAAAGATACTAACTGACTAAACTCTTGTTGCAGGTTATGTTTTGCTTTGCATTTCTTGATCCATGTGTAGTGGCGGTGAAAAACCAATCACACCCTAGTGACTTTTATCATTGTTTAACTCCTTAGATTTACTTGCTTTCTTTACTTTACATATTCTTAGTTTAAAACAACAAAACCAAACTTTCAATTTAAGTGCCTACTATTAAGTGACTAAGTGAAACTCCAACGTCTTCCATCTTGTTTCTTGCAACAAGACCGTTGTCCTGAGGATTCGACCCTTAAATATACTACGATAAGACTTCCACGTATCTTAGCATACGTGGGTGGAGTTTTCTATCTAGTATATGCAAGTCTAAACCTAAAGACTTACCATCTTTAGGATTTTTAGTTGGTGCACGCAATTCCACGTAAGTGGAAGCTCCATCAAAAATTGGCGCCGTTGCCGGGGAAAACGGAACGTTTTAATTTCATTTAGTACCTTACTAGTTGGTTAGGGTTTTACACTTTCTTTTTAATCATTAGTCTATATCTTCTTGAAACCATTATATCTTTACCATTATCTAAAGGTGTTTTCTTTTCTCTACTCAGGTAGAAAACGTGCATGCGATCATCGCATAACCGCGGATTCTCCCCTGATCCGGAGTACGACTCTGAGGTAGAGAGAAGTATCCATCACCGCATTTGACTCAATCGCCAATGAGCCAGGCAAATGGCCGACGATCAATGCCAGGCTGCATTGGTGATGGAGAGGGTCAACGCCGCCATCGCCGCTCAACGGGCACAACTCATCGCTGATACTCGCGCCCAGATCCAAGCAGAGATTCGTGCAGAAGAACAGGCCCGCATCAGAGATGAATATGAGGCAGCAACCCAAGCTGCTCAGTTGGAATTAAGGAACAAGCAGCTGAGGGATTACACTGTCCCAAAGAACTATGAAGATAACCATCCAGTCCAGCCTCCGATCATTAATATTCCCAACTTCGAGATTCGAACCCAATGGATCCAGATCATGCAAGGCATCTCTTTCTCTAGAGGTTCTGGAGATGATTGCATGGATCATCTGAAAAGGTTTAAGGCACTGTGCCGCCTGGTTCCGCAAGCCGGAGTCGCTTTTGATGCAATAATGCTTCATCTGTTTCACTTCACTCTGTCTGGGAGGGCCCTGAGTTGGTATAACTCACTTGACAGGGAACCCATAATAACCACCTGGGCTCCCCTAGAGGAAAAGTTCTTGGAGAAGTTCTTTCCCCCTTCACTGACTTATGAGATCAGGGGGCAGATCAATCACTTCTCTCAACTACCCAGAGAATCCCTTACTGAAGCATGGGAAAGGTTTAAAGAACTTTTGCGAAAGTGCCCTCATCATGGAATCTCCCAGAACCAATTGATGGAAACCTTCTATCGGGGAGTAAGTGATGATATCAAACAGTTTTTGGATTCCTCATCTGGAGGAAACTTTATGAGAAAGAATTATGAGGATGCCTGGAAAATTGTCACACTCAGAGCTAAAAATTAGTCCAACTGGGGACGATCAGCTGGAAAAGGTGTCCTCAAGGTCTACAAAGTTGAAGAATCAATAGAGATGAAGGCAATAGCTGAAGCCTTGAAAACCATAGTTCACAAACAACAAGCTCTCGAGACTTCTCTTGGAGAGTTTGATAAGAAGAAAAATCCTCTGGTTCAACAAGCAAGGCCGCCACAGGAACATGTGAGGCCTGTCATGCTTCTGACCATCCGACCCTTTCCTACAGTATGCTTTATAATGTGATGATGGATCTGCATCCACCACCACAACCATATGAACCTATCACTGACCAGTCTGAAGAACAACTACCAAAACAAGTCAACTCTATCCACTCTATCCCTGGACAAGTCTATTACAATCCTAATCAGCCGAGGAATCACCCAGGATTCCAATATGGGAACCCTGCTAGAACCGCAAATCCTCAGCACCAGACACAGGGATGATCCTCTAGTAGGTTACCACCTGGATTCCCAAACAATTTCAATCAAAATCAAGGGAACTCCAGGAATAACTTCCCTAGGGCTAACTACCCCAGGAACCAATCTGCCTACTATCAGTATACTCATCCTCCGCTACACCCACAGCTGCACCCTCAGTTGCAGCAATCTCAGCTAGCGATGCCACCACAACAACCTCAACAAGGACAACAACAAATTCCTCAGAAAAACACTCCTACTCAGCCAGAAGATGAAATGTCCTTGATAAGGTAGATGTTGCAATCCCAACAGACTATGCTCACTAATCAACAAGTGCAGCAAAAAGCAGTAGAAGCCCAGCTTGCCCAAGTTGCTGCACAATTGAAGCCTCCAACAGGCACATTTGCAGGGCAGCCTGAATCAAATCCTAAGCATGGACAGAATAGGCATGAACAGTTGAATGCTGTCACCACGAGATCTGGGAGCACTTTTCATGAAAATACCAAGATCACTCTTGATAATGATGATACACCTGCCTTTATGACGAATGAGAGCCCGCAACAAGGAATGGAGAAGCCCACAGAGGGCACAAAGGGAAAAGATAAAGAACAAGTGTCTGCAGAACCCTAAGTTTTGCAATATAAACCAAGAATCCCGTATCCAGGTAGACTGCGAGAAATGAAGATGGATACCAGGTTTCAGAAATTCAAGGAGGCGATGAAGAAACTGTACATCGATATCCCGCTCCTTGATGCTCTTTCCGAGGTACCGGCCTGGGCAAAATACCTTAAAACCTTGTTATCAAGGAAGTATATCACCGAGGAGCAAGAAAATGTCAAGCTTGCCCAGACCACCTCTGACATCATCCTAAACAAAATGCCAAAGAAGAAGAAGGACCCAAGTTCCTTCAGAATTCAATGTTGCATTGGGAATGCATCTACCAAAAAGGGATTAGCTGACCTAGGGGCCAGCATATCCATCATGCCTTATTCCATGTGCAAACGTTTGGGTTTCACTGAATTGCTGCCTACATCAATGACGATTCAATTAGCTGATTCCACCATAACCACACCTCTGGGGATCATTGAAGATATTCCAGTAAGGATAGGCAAGGATGCCTACGTTCCGTGTGACTTCGTTATCATGGATATTAAAGAAGACCTGAGATACCTGATTATTTTTGGCAGACCTTTCCTCGCTACTGCCAGGGTGCTTATCGACGTTGAAGCTGGCACCATCATTCTTAGGCTCGAAAAAGAAGCAATTCAATTCCGAGTCCTTAATAGCCTGAAAGGCCCCAATATCTAAGAGGAGGTTTTTCTTCTTGACGTAATACAACAAATGTCTCAGTTAGAAATATCCGAGCCAGCTGACGAACTAGAGAATGTCCTAATCAATCCGGATGTCAAATTCGCTGTGAATGAACTTGTTCAACAATGTATGCAACATCTAGAAAAGGCCGAAGAAGCACCAACAACCACTTTTGAAGAACTTAAAGCTGTTACCATTATAGAAGCAACCGAGCCACCAAAAGCCCCTGAAATGAAGACTTTACCCACAGGGCTTAAACATGTTTTCTTAGATGAGGAAAAATTATGCCCGGTCATCATTAGCTCTACCCTTACAGAAGACTAGGAAGAAAGGCTTCTGGATGAGCTGAAGAAGCACAAAAAGGTCATTGGATATAAGATAACTGACCTAACGGGCATAAATCCAGCCCTGTGTATGCACAGACTTCCAATGGTTGAAGAATTTAAACCATCTCGTGAACATCAGAGAAAACTGAATCCTAATCTCAAAGAGGTGGTTCGCCTGGAGGTCCTCAAATTACTCAAAGCTGGCATAATCTACCCTATCTCTGACTCCTAGTGGGTCAGTCCTGTCCAGGTTGTTCCTAAAAAAGGAGGCACTACTATCGTGCTTAACGACAAAAATGAGTTAGTGCCCACCAGGACTGTAACAGGGTGGAGGATGTGTATTGACTATAGGAAGCTAAACAAAGCCATGAGGAAAGATCAATACCCTCTACCCTTCCTCGATGAAGTCCTGGAATGCCTAGCTCATCAGAAATATTTTTGCTATCTCGATGGTTATTCCGGGTTTTACCAAATACCCATACACTCGGAAGACCAGGAAAAAACTACCTTCACATGTCCCTTTGGGACATATGCCTTTAGAAGAATGCCGTTCGGGTTGTGTAACGCACCCGCTACGTTCCAATGGTGTACGTCTGCCATCTTCGCCAGTTTAACTGAATCCATCATGGAAGTGTTTATGGACGATTTCTCAGTTTACGGAGATTCCTTCGATAACTGTTTAATCAACCTTGGACAGGTTCTACAACGTTGCGAGGAAACGAACCTTATCCTGAATTGGGAGAAATGCCATTTCATGGTAACAGAAGGTGTCGTCCTCGGGCACATGGTGAGTGACAGAGGGATCGAGGTCGATAAAGCAAAAATTGATGTTATCTCAAAACTGTCGCCACCGAAAGATATAAAGGGAGTAAGAGCTTTCTTGGGTCATGCGGGGTTCTACAGAAGATTCATCAAAGATTTTTCAAAGATAGCAAAACCCATGACCCAACTCCTGACTAAAGATACTGAGTTCATCTTCAATCAAGAATGTATGCAAAGTTTCTCCACCCTCAAGAATGCTTTAATTTCCACACCTATTCTGAAAGCCCCAGATTGGTCGCATCCATTTGAAATCATGTGCGACGCAAGTGATTACACAATAGGGGCTGTTTTAGGACAACGGATTGATAAGAAACCTTACGTTATCTACTACGCATCCAAAATGCTAGATGAAGCACATAAAAACTATACTACCACAGAGAAAGAGTTTCTGGCTGTCATCTACGTATTTGAAAAATTTCGCTCGTATTTGATTGGTTCTAAAGTCATCGTTTATACCGACCACTCCGCCATTCGATACCTGATTCAGAAGCAAGATGCCAAACCCAGGCTTATCCGCTGGGTGCTGATGCTTCAGGAATTCGACCTGGAAATCAAAGATAAAAGTGGAGTGGAGAATGTTATAGCTGATCATCTCAGCCGTATTGAGGTTGAAGAATAAGATAAAATCCCTATCCGGGATTCTCTTCCAGACGACCAGCTTATGAAGGCCACCCATGGATTCCCTTGGTATGCGGATATCGTCAATTATCTAGCCACATGGATTATCCACCCCTCTGCTTCCTACCATGACAAAAGGAAGTTCCTTCATGACATAAAACAATATTTTTGGGACGAACCCTACTTGTTTCACCTTTGTGCTGAAGGACTTTTCTGTCGTTGCTTGCCGGAAGAAGAAATCACCCCTGTCCTAGAGCATTGCCATTCAGGACCTACGGGGAGTGCTAGGAAAACTGCTATAAAAGTTTTACAATCTGGTTTCTTCTAGCCCACCATAGCAAAGGACTCCTACGATTTTGTGAAAGCTTGTAACAAATGCCAATTTTCTGGCAACATATCAAAAAGCGACGAAATGCCCCTCACAATGTGGTAAGAAATCGAGCTTTTTGATGTGTGGGGGGTAGACTATATGGGCCCTTTCCCTTCCTCCTATGGCTTCTCTTACATCTTGGTCGCGGTGGACTACGTCTCAAAGTGGGTCGAAGCTGTACGCACTGTGTCCAGCGATTCCAAGCCAGTTATTAAATTGTTCAAAGATATTATTACCCCAAGATTTGGAGTCCCCAGAACTGTCATATCAGATGGCGGGACCAATTTCCTGGAATGAAGTTTTGAAACCCTACTGAAAAAGTACGGAGTCAACCATAAAGTCGCAACGCCTTACCATCCACAGACTAGTGGTCAGGTTGAGGTATCAAATAGACAATTAAAGGCGATTCTAGAAAAAACAGTGAACAAAAACCGCGCTGATTGGTCCACCAAACTTCCTGATGCCCTTTGGGCATACCTAATGACCTATAAAACACCAATCGGGACAACCCCGTTCCGTTTGGTGTACGGGAAGTCATGTCATCTTCCACTAGAGCTGGAACACAAAGCCTGGTGGGCCATCAAACAACTAAATTTCGATCTTAAAAGTGCAGGAGAAAATAGAAAACTTCAGTTACAGGAGCTAGAAGAGCTCCGAATGACTGCCTATCAGAGTACCAAAATCTATAAGGAGCAGACCAAAATGTGGCACGACGGTCATCTCAAGAGAAAAGACATCGCCGTCGACGACAAAGTACTCCTTTTTAACTCCAAGCTCAAGTTGTTTCCCGGAAAACATCAAACAAAATGGTCCGGGCCCTTCACCATAAAGCATATTTATCCAACTGGAGTTGTCATTATTATCGACAACAACGGAGGAGAAAGGACGGTCAACGATCATCGTTTAAAAAGATACTACACTCCGGAAGACAAAATGCCAAGACAAACCATTGAAATCAAAGACGCTACGCCGTCAACATAACAACGTCACAACTTCGTCGAGCCAGTGACGTAAAACCCAGGCGCTACTTGGGAGGCAACCCAAGATTTCAGTTTCTTCCTTTACTTTTCGTTCTTTTAAATTACCCTAGGTTTATCTTATGAAAATATAAAAAATTCATATAACCAAAACAAACAAAAAAATAAGCAAAATCAAATAACATAAAAAATATACAAACATAAAAATATAAAAAAAATCCTTTCAACCTTTACCCTCCCAAACAGTCTTGACACCGTTTGGAGCCAAACGGTCTTGAAACCGCTTGGAGCCAAATGGTTCCGAAACTGTTTGGAGTCCAAACGGTCTTGAAACCATTTGGAGCCAAAGGGTCCTGAAACCGTTTGGAGCCAAACGGTCCTGAAACCGTTTGGAACCAAACGGTCCTGAGACCGTTTGGAGCCAAACGGTCCCGAAACCGTTTGGAATACAAACGGTCGCTAAACCGTTTCCTATAAATATAAATCCTACCCCCTCCTCCTCTCTTCGACTCTTGAGTTTTCTCAAGTTTTCGCACAGAGCTGTTCCATTACATTTGCATTCCCCTGCTCCCGCGTGACTCACCTTCGACGACCTAGTTCCCGTGCTTCTACACGGAAACCTCACCTCTGTACCACCGCTCTCTGCTTCTCCGCCGTCGAATCCACCTACAGCTGCAAGGTAGTCCAGCCACCACGGCATCCTGGCCGGCCTTTTCGTCAATAACCTTCTTTATTTGCAACCCTCCGTACCGCCATTAACGACTTCGGCGCAGCCGCGACGTTTTCCCTTCTCCAACGCCGGTGCCACCTTCGTCTGCATTGCCGCCAACCTCGCCGAAATCCTCTCTATCTTCGTCTTTATCATCGTCGGCTCCTTCCGCCATCGCCTTCATTTTAATCGCCGACCGCTCTGTCCGCCGCCGCCTTCGCTTTCGTCGCCGGCGCCTCCGCCTTCCCGTTCACCGTTTCGCCTTCACCGGCTGTTACCCGACGTTTCACCTTCCAAACGGTCTCCAAACCGTTTGGGACCACACGGTCTTCAAACCGTTTGGAACCAAACAGTCTTGAAATCGTTTGGGACCACATGGTCTTCAAACCGTTTGGAACCCAACGGTCTTGAAACTGTTTGGGACCAAACGGTCTTGAAACTGTTTGGGACCAAACGGTCTTGAAACCGTTTGAGACCAAACGGTCTTGAAACCGTTTGGAACCAAACGGTCCTGAAACCGTTTGGCTTTCCATAATCTCTCTCTCTCTCTCTCTCTCTATATATATATATATATATACATAAAACCACATAAATACAAATAAAATCTAAATTGTTTCTAAACATGTTGTTCTAACTCATGATTTCCCATTTTGCAGATATGGCATCACCAGCAAAGGAGGCCATCGGATCTGAAGACGCTCAAATCTGGACCAATGAGCAACTGAGGGCAGAACAAGCTAGACTCCAGAAGATCAGAGATGACTTCAATAGGACTGGAATGGCGCCACCAAATGTCAAAATGATGCAAGTCCTGTGCGATCTTGATCGCCTCAACAAGTGCCTAGCACTATATCTTCTCCTCAACTAACATTCTGATGCTCCAAAATCCAAAACAAATTTACATCCTATGATAACAAGATCTAAAGAAAAAAATGTTAAACCATACCTCTCATTAAGCTTTGACCGTACATGTCATTTCTGAAGTGCCTCACTCCTTTAAAAGTGCACTAAAATGTCCACATTGGGTCCAATCGATGAAAGATGAGCTTCTTGCTCTAGATAAAAATGCCACTTGGACCCTTATTCCTAGACCTTCTCATAGTCATGTAGTAGGATCTAAACGGATTTTCAAACCTAAACTAAAATATAATGGCACTTTGGAAAGGATCAAAGCCTGTCTAGTAGCTAAGGGTTATAGCCAAGAGGAGGGCATCGATTATATTGAGACCTATAGTCAGTTGTGAAAGCCACTACTATTTGGGTTGTTCTAACTCTAGCTGTCACCTTCATGTGGAAGTTAATTCAGATTGATATCTGCAATGCATTTCTAAATGGTGATATCTTAGAGCCAGTGTATCTTGAACAACCACCTGGTTTCATACACATGACGTACCCTAATCATGTCTGCAAACTTAAAGTTTTATATGGTCTTAAACAAGATCCACAAGCTTGGTTCAATAAACTCAGTGACTTGCTTCTTAAGTTTGGTTTCTTCTATAGCAGTGTTGATCCCTCTCTATTTATCTATCATTGTCAAGGAAACCAAATTTATATTCTGCTATATGTTGATGAAATTATACTTACTAGCAACAACACTGAGTTTCTCAATACATTCGAACAAGCGTTAAACAATGCCTTCAATCTTTGTGATCTTGGCAATCTCTCCTATTTTCAAGGAATACAAGTATCTTCTTCTCCATCTAGTCTTATGCTCTCTCAAGAAAAATACATCATTGATGTTCTTCAATAGACTGACATGTGTGATTGCAAATCGGCCTCTACTCCTTTCGCCTTGAACTTTCACACGCCATCGATTCCTCTAGCTTTCCAGATGCAACTTTATACAGATGTATTGTTGGTTGTTTATAGTACATCACAATCACCAGGCCTGACATTTCCTATGCAGTGAACACTACTTATCAATTCCTAGCTTCCCCAACTACACATCACTTTCTTCTTGTTAAACGTATATTAAGATATCTAAAAGAAACTCTATCTCTTGCATTACATATCTATGTAGCTCGAACTTTATCTCCCACTGCCTTTAGTGACTTCGATTGGCCAGGATGTCCGTCTACCAGATGTTCGATGACTGAGTTTTGTGTGTTCCTGGGCAGAACTTGTATCTCTTGGAGTGTTAAGAAGTAGACCATAGTAGCTCATTCTAGTTGTGAAGCTGAATACAGAGCTTTGGCATCTAAAGCAACCAAACTCACATGGCTCTTTTTCCTTCTTCGAGACCTTCATATATCTCTTCCAAATACTTCCAAATTGTTCGGTGATAATATTAAAGCTCTTCAATTATCAGTCCATCTCGTGTTTCATGTTTAAATGAAACATGTAGAGATTGACTATCACTTCATCAGGGAAAAGGTAGCCTTGGGACACATTGTTACTTCTCACGTTGCTTTGTTCTAGAAACTAGCATATGTCTTCACCAAGCCTCTAATAAAAATTGTGTTTTGGTTCTTCAGACTCAAACTGGGACTTCAGTTACCCTCATCCAGTTTGCTGGGGGGTGTATTGGTTAAAGCCTAGCATACAACATGCTTGATGAAATGTATATGTATTTTCTACATCACTTAGTTACATTGCTTGGATATCAAGTAAAGGCGTGACCCATGTAATATAAATACGATTCTCATATGCAATGTAAAGTAGAAAGAACATTAGAAACAAACTCTCGGTCTTGTCTTTGGAATTGTATTTCAGTCTTTCTCTCTCTCCCTCCCTTCTTGCTCAATTGATCTCAAGCCTCCTTCTCAATCTCGATCTAGGATTTCATCAATCAACCTAATTATATCCAAAATAATATCTGACTAGGGACTAAGACAAGAATGAATACTCTTAACATACACATTATCTCATATTTAGGTCCTCAGACTGAATTCACAAGTTATTGAGTCATACATCTGAGGACATTATTATATTTACCCATTATCTTATATTGAAAAAGACATAATAATCAGAATTCCTTTTTTGAATAATCAAATCAGTTACAATATGTGCCATGAAAATCATCATATGATTGGCTCTTAGCATATCAACAACAATTCCCATACCTTCACCTTCCATCTACAATTGGTCAGAAATGGTATCCATCAATAGGGAGGAAGTTAGAGACCATAACAATATACACAAGAGCGATGGGAGCAACCAGAGCTACAAGGACCAAAGACTTGTGTTGTGCTACTTTTGAGGAGGTGCTCTATTTTTTGGTTGATTTCTATCACTTGAATCCATTCACACATTATTTTTCATCTAGGAGGTCCAATGCTATGATTCATGATGACTAGAACTGTTGGTGGGAGGTGATAGAACATATGGATTTTTTTGGGTTAGAAAAAATTGTTTCACAAATTCACTAGATCTCATAGCTAGTAAAAAATAATAAAATCAAATATACCAGAAGGAGATGTGGGTATGCTAGTTGTACGACCCCTTCTAGATGAAGAAGTTCCACTTTGCAACAAAAAATGTTGGGTAAAACCCATATTGAAATAATGAATAAGATGATAAAAAGGTTGTCTCTTCATCCTTACTATGGTTGCATCCAAATTTAGGAGTAAAAATAATCTACCCTTTGCCTTTATATGCATTCCCATATAAACCTTCAATAAAAATCTTTCTTAATCCTTTTTTGTAAACAAAACATACCCTAAGATAGTGTTTTATGTAGACAAATGTAGTATTGAGTTTATAGACCGAGATACAATCCTATGCTATGTGAAATCCTACAACCCAACCGGAGAATTATATAAATTAATTTTTTAAGTTTGATTTTATGTTTTGATTTCCTAATGTTCAAAACATATTCCTTCCCCTATTCCATCAGTGGGTCTATTCTTATCTAAAAATAATTAACTCGTCACCTACCTTTAGTCACCCTATTTCCCCTTCCATACAGTTACCCAAATATCCCCATTGATGCTCACTCTCCATTCTCCTATACCTTGACTTTTCATCCCTCACCCTCCTAATCTCTTTATGGTTTGGATGGCCCCTATTGACTTAAGAGTCATACATTGCCCACATATTGATAATGACTTAACCATTCCATCCCTATGTATCTAATATGTTCATTCAAGATTGATTTCAGGCTTTAGGTACATGAAAAGGATCAAATTACACAAGCCCTGGCTTGTTCAAGTTCAAGTCAAAAGCAATGCAAGTGCGTGTTTTAGGAAATCACTCCAAACAACCTTAGAAGAATTTTATAATCACTTTTATTGATGATATGACTTGTAACTAAGATGAGAAAAATATGAGGGACACTAAATACCAAGGTTTAATCACCCAAAAGTCAACTTAGAAAATTTGTCACACGCTGTTCATTGGTTGAGTTGGAAACTCGACCGATCCTATGATGGAATTTTTGAAGATGACCCATTGGTCGAGTTGCACACTCACAAAACTCAACTGACTGAGTCACTGAGCAAATCTAATTTTTGCTCATCGGTTGAGTTTACCAGAACAAACTCGACTGATAGTTTGAAAATTGACTTTGTCTTTTAGTTGATCGGTCAAGTTACTTTTATTGAAACTCGACCAAATGTACTGTACAGAAAACACAGAAAAAGTGATTATAACCATTGGTGAGTTGTTTTGGGTGAAAATAGATCTGTTACATTATGGAAAATGGTTATATTTTGACCCTAAGTGATCCCCAACTCAAAGGAACACCCCCAACTATAAATAGGACCCCTTGGAGTTCATTCCAAGTTTACTCATTCAGCTATTCTAAGTCTTGCTATAGTTGAGTGTGTTGCAACTCCTTGGGCCCCTTTCTCTCTCTAGTTTACACTTCATTTCATGATTATGAGTAAGATAGGCTTGTTTTAAGAGAGCTACTCTCTTGTACATGAAAATCTCTCATCTTCTCCATCTTCCCTACCCCTTTTCTCCATGAAGAAAAGGTGAAGCAAGCTACTCTAAGTGAAGGTGGAGCTATTTTTGTTCCTCTTAAAGGTTGAAGAAGAGGTGGTGATCTTCTCCAGTTGAAGGAGAAGGCAAAGGCTAAAGATCCAAGAAGAGTGGAAAAGTCCTTGAAGGTGGAAGACTTGTGCTGGAGTGGGTAAGACCTTAGAAGAAGGCTGAAGACTCTTTCAAAGTGGGTAAGTCCTTGGTAAGGTGGAATACTCTTTGTGCTTGGATGGATAAGTCCTTTAGTGATCTTGTGTTGTAACTCTTATTGGTGATATATAGAGAAAAGCACTTGCAAAGTCCTATAGGTTGACCTCTCTAGGTAGTGGACTGACTCTCTCCTAATTTGGAGAGTGGAACCACTATACATGAACTTGTCAAGTGCTTGATATCAATTCCTCTCATCCTTGCTATGCTTGTTCGTTAGGACTTCAAATTGCACTTAATCTATTGGTTTCAACTTGATATAATTTGAAGGTCAAATCTATCTTGTGAGATTTTTCGAAGCTCTATTCACACCCCCTCTAGAGTCCTAGATCCAACAAGTTGTATCAGAGCCAAGGATCTTCTCCAACAGTCTCCCACAAGACAAGAAGATGGGTGACAACCTACTTGGTTCTCTCAACCTAGAGGGAGGCTTCTCCATGCATCTTTCAGTCTTTGATGGCACCAACTTCCTCTATTAGAAGAGGCGTATGCAGTTCTACATATAAGGCATGAACTTTGGCATGTGGAAGGTGATGGTCACACTTTATAAGGAGCCAACCAGAGCTGTTGCAACATGGAGTGAAGTTGTACTCAAAGAAGCCCAACTCAATGCCAAATCCATAAGCATCCTCTATGCAGGCCTTACCCCAATAGAGTTCAATCAGATCTCATCTTGGGACACCGCCTATGAGATTTGAGACAAATTCGACATCACCTACGAAGGCACAAAGCAAGTGAAGGAGGCCAAGATCTACATGTTGATCAACCTTCTAGAGAACTTCAAGATGGGTAAGAAAGAAGGAATTACGAAGATGTACTCAAGACTCAATGTCATCATCAATGGGCTGGTTGCATTGGGCTACACTTTGGATAGAAATGTAATCAACTCCAAGATCTTGAGGACTCTACCAAAGACATGGGAGTCAAAGGTCACCTCTATTGAATAAGTGAGGAGCCTTGGTGAGATCCCAATCACAGAGCTCATTGGCAACCTCCAAGCCCATCAGCCAAGGCTTGATAAGCAAGAAGAAGAATCTAAGCAAGAAGAGAAGGAAGCCAAGAAGATCAAAGATAGTGCTTTCAAAGCACAAGTGGAGGCGGTCATCCTTCAACAACAACTTGCTTTTTGGACTTCCCCTTCCTCCTCTAGTGAAGATGATGGCCCAAGTGAGCATGAAGCCAACTACATCAAGGGTAAACACTTCAAGGGAAAGCAAGCCTCCTCCTCTTCTACTCCTAGATGCTACAAGTGTGGGCAAAAGGGACACTACAAGAGTGAATGTCCCAAGTCAAGAAAGTCACACCACAAGGGAAACTCAAAGAAGGAAGAAGAGTACAAGAAGGAGAGAAAGTACATGAGGAAGGACAAGAAGTAGAAGAGACATAAGAATGCAGCTCATGCAGCTTGGGAAGCTTCATCTTCAAGCATCTCAGGCTCCAAAGAAGATGGAGAGTGCCATCATGCACTCATGGCCTCTACTAGTGAAGAAATTGGTGAGGAAAAAGGAAGATGGATTGAGGAAAATGGAAGATGTATTGTTGATAGTGGTCGCACTAAGCATATGACAGGTGATATAAGCCATTTCAACAACTTCACCAAAAAGAAAGGAGGATCGATCACCTTTGGGGACAACAAGAAAGGTAAAGTCAAAGGTGAGGGCGATGTAGGTGAATCCTTGTATATCAAGAATGTTCTTTTTGTGGATGGCCTACATCACAATTTAATTAGTGTTAGTCAACTATGTGACAATGGTTACCTTGTGTTATTTACTTCCTTTGAATGCTTGATTCTAGATTCCCTCACCTACCAAGTTATATATAAGGGAACTATAAGTGGTAATCTTTATGTTATTGTTCTTGAATTTGTTAATCTTGTTGTTGGTAGATGCCTAGTAGTCAACTTGAATGATATTTCTCTTTGGCAATGTCGGCTTGGTCATGTAAATATGCATCAGTTGAAGAAATTGAGCAAAAAGGAATTGGTCAAGGACTTCCCAAATTGGATTTTGAAAAGGATGAGGAATGCCAACCTTATACCCAAGGAAAGCAAATCAAGTTCTCCTTCAAATCCAAAGGAGTCCATAGTACCAAGAGAGATCTTGATCTTCTTCACATTGATTTATTTGGATCAATGAGAACTCAATCGCTTCATGGTTCCAAGTATTGCCTTGTTATTTTCGATGATTTCTCTAGATATACTTGGACCTTCTTTCTAGTTTCTAAAAGTGATATGCTTGATGTTTTCTCGATCTTTTGTAAATGAGTTGAGAATGAAGCTTCTTGCCACATTGTTTCCATCCGTATTGACCATGGGAGAGAATTTGAAAATGAGCTTTTTGAGTGTTTTTGTCAAGAATCTGGTTATGCACACAACTTCTCTTCACCTTGAACACCTCAACAAAATCGGGTTGTAGAGAGGAAGAATAGGTCTTTATAGGAGATGGCTAGGATCATGCTTCTAGAGTATGATTCTCCAAATATGTTTTGGGCTGAAGTTGTTAGTACTTCATATTTTGTGCAAAACTGGGTTTTTATTCATCCTTCACTGAAGAAAACCCCCTATGAGATATAGCGTGGTAGGAATCCTTCTATTGAATATTTCCATGTTTTCAGATGTCCTTGTTTTGTTTTAAATATGAAAGATTCTCTTGACAAGTTTGATCTAAAATCTTACAAGGCTTTCTTTCTTCGCTATAGCACTACTAGAAAGGCTTATAGAGTTTTTAATGTTGATCTTGCTAAAGTAGAAGAATCCATAAATGTAAAGTTTGTTGAGACTAACCCCTCTATTCCCAAAGATATTATTCCAAATGATGATGTTGCAGGTGAAATAATTCCTATTCTAAAAGATCTTAACATCACCCAAAAGGGAAAAGATGTGGCCACTCAAGAAGAAGAGAAAGATGATGAGTAGAAGGATCCAACCCCTTGGTTTGTCAAGAATCATCCAAAGGAGCTGATTTTAGGTGATCCATTTGAAAGAGTGAAGACGCGGGCTGCATTCAACAAAGAACAAGCCAACAATGCCTTCATCTCACAACGCGAGCCTAAGAATGTCAAGGAAGCTCTTGGGGATGATGAGTGGATACTAGCTATACAAGAAGAGTTGGAGCAATTTGAAAAGAATAAAGTTTGGACCGTAGTGCCAAGGCCAAGTGATTTTTTTTAAGGTAAAGGTCATAACATATATTTAAAGCAAATCAAGAAAACACCTGCTTTGATGAGTCGTACAGGATGAGAATACAAAAGTAAATGTTCTGCTGGGTGAAAAAAAAGTGATGTTTAAAATATTAAGGGGGAGGCACCCCTTAACAAGCCTCATGTAACACTAACCCATACATTTTTCTGAGAAAAGTGCAGCTACTGGACAAGTATCACTGATGTTGTTGCAGCATGCTGACACTCGTTTCATCATCCACCATAGCCTTCAGTTTGTAGAGAAAACGAGCTTCAAATTCACCTTCTTCAGAGTCCTCCTTTCCATCTAGGACCTATTTACCTGCACATGGAGAGCAAGTGAAGGTCTTCATCTATTTGTGAGATGATATTTTGCCTAAGTTTTGGAGTGTTGTTGAAGATTCTTTTGTTTCTCTCAAGCCAAAGGTTACAACTGATGATGATGAAAATATCATTTCCCATGAAGGAATTGTAGTGTCTCTTTGGTGTAATCTGAAGGGGAAAGGTAGTTGATTGGAGATCTAACTGGTAATTTCGTGTGAAGTGTGAGATGATGTTTAGTGAGATGTTACACTTAAAGAAAATGTGTTCTACTGACTCAGAGTCCAATTTTCATAGAGGGCATCTGGAAGGACCAATGAAGCCCTTCTTGGAAAGGTTTTCTACAGTAAGCAGCTTGTTGTGAAGGAGCAACCAAAGGAAGGTTTTGTGTTTTTGTTTCTATTTTTATTTCCATATTTTTGTGGTAGGGGGGATAAACCTCTGTAAGATAGGTGAGTGTAAGCTTTCTTAACAGTGTAAGAGTTTCCCCATCGCCAAGTGATATTGTTTGAGGAATTATATTCAAGTGTTTGCTTTAAGGCACAGAGGTCATCAAGTTTGAGATGCATGAGAATGCATCTTTTGAGAGAGTTTGTTCTGTTGCTGGTTAGAAGGCTTAGGGCCTTGACAATGTTGATCTTGAGAAGATTGTTTGGGATGGTCCAATTTGTGTGCAGGTTTAAAACAATTTTTTTTTTCAAACCAGGGATCATTCCATAAGGAGATTTTTAGGTGGGAGTGTGGAGGAGAGTTGATGAGTTGGGTGATAATTTGGATGTTTTTGTTTATGTATTTCCAAAGGGGTGAGGCTGATTTTTTTGGAACTTTATGCCAGGGAGGGGATTTTTGATAGTATTTGTAGTTGATAAGGCTCGTCCATATTTTTGTCTTATTTTTCACCAGACTATTGATGATTTTCATTATGAGGCAGAAGGCATGGGTTTCAATGTTTAGTATACCCCAACCACCTTGGTCTAAAGGGGTAGCAATAGTGTTCCAGTTTACAAGATGGTAGTGTTTTCCGGTTTTTGTGGATGGATGGTAGTTATTCCAGAGGAATTTCCTTCTCACTTTGTCAAGGAGCATTTTAGTTTTGGATGGAAGGGGTATACAACTCAAGTAGTGTGTAGTGATAGGAGTGATGACACTGTTTATAAGAGTAATCCTTCCTGAGAGATTTAGGAAGTTATTTGTCCAATCAGAGAGTTTTTTTATTATTTTCCCTATGATGGGAGACCAGGTAGCATTTGTGATGTTGTGGCGGGTAATTGGGAGACCTAGGTATTGAATGGGGAAGTCATAAATCTTGCATCTAAGGAGATCTCTGTACCTTTCCAGGATAGATTGTTCAAGGTGAATCCCAAAAATGGACGATTTTTGGAGATTTATTTTAAGCCCCGAAATGTAGGAGAAAATGCCTAGGATTCTGAAGATATTGAGTAAAGAGGCATATTCATGGGAGGATAGGATTATGGTATCATCGACAAATTGTATAATGTTCTCTTTGCATTCCTCTGGTGAGTTAATGAGGCCACTGATTTTTCCAAGTTGTATCATATAAGAGAGGATGGTTGTGATGATAATAAACAGGTAAGGGGAGAGGGGGTCGCCTTGTCTAAGGCCATTTGAATTATGAAAATATCCAAATGGAACTCCATTTATGATAGTTGAAAAGTGGTTTGTGGATATGCAAGCATGGATCCATTTGACCCATTTTTGTGGAAGTCCAAAGCCAGTGAGTGTTTTGGTTAAACAATTCCAGTTTAAAAAGTCAAAGGCTTTTTCAAAGTCTAATTTGATGGCTAGCAGTGATGTTCTATTTTTGTGGAAGATATGTATTGATTCGTTAACCATCAATTACGCATCTTGTATGCTTCTACCTTTGAGAAAGGCATTTTGATTTAGGGGAATGATTTTGTTCATGTGTGGTTTTATTCTATTTGCTAGAGTTTTAACTAAGATTTTGTATGATGTGTTGATAAGGCTGATGGGTCTGTACTGGGAGATAAGGTCAGGTTGATTGGTTTTTTTTATTAGGGTGATGAAAGTTTGGTTTAGATGCTTGATGATGTTGTGGGGGTTTTCACTTTCGTAGAAAGTCTTAAGCAAAGCCAAGAATTCAATTTTGTAGTGATTCCAGTTTGCAAGATAGAATTCTACATTAAGACCATCGGGTCCAGGTGATTTATTTAATCCTAGTGTGGTTATGGCCAGGTCCATTTCCCCTGGGGAAAAATGCTTTATAAGGTCTAGAGGATTTTCAATTTTTGTTATGTTACACTTAAAGAAAATGTGTTCTACCAACTCAGAGTCCAATTTGCATAGAGGGCATCTGGAAGGACCAATGAAGCCCTTCTTGGAAAGGTTTTCTCCAGTAAGAAACTTGTTGTGAAGGAGCATTCAAAGGAAGGTTTTGTGCTTTTGTTGCCATTTTGGTTTCCATATTTTTGTGGTAGGGGGGATAAACCTCTTTAAGATAGGTGAGTGTAAGCTTTCTTAACAGTATAAGAGTTTCCCCATCGCCAAGTGATATTGTTTGAGGAATTATATTCAAGTGTTTGCTTTAAGGCACATAGGTCATCAGGTTTGAGATGCATGAGAATGCATCTTTTGAGAGAGTTTGTTCTATTGCTGGTTAGAAGGCGTAGGGCCTTGACAATGTTGATCTTGAGAAGATTGTTTGGGATGGTCCAATTTGTGTGCAGGTTTAGAACAATTTTTTTTTCAAACCAGGGATCGTTCCAGAAGGAGATTTTTAGGTGGGAGTGTGGAGGAGTGTTAATGAGTTGGGTGATAATTTGGATGTTTTTGTTTATGTATTTCCAAAGGGGTGAGGCTAATTTTTTTGGAAATTTGTGCCAGGGAGGGGATTTTTGACAGTATTTGTAGTTGATAAGGCTCGCACATATTTTTGTCTTATTTTTCACCAGACTGTTGATGATATTCATTATGAGGAAGAAGGCATGGGTTTCAATGTTTAGTATACCCCAGCCACCTTGGTCTAAAGGGGTAGCAATAGTATTCCAGTTTATAAGATGGTAGTGTTTTCTGGTTTTTGTGGATGGATGGTAGTTATTAGATGAATTTCCTTCTCACTTTGTTAAGGAGCATTTTAGTTTTGGATGGAAGGGGTATACAACTCAGGTAGTGTGTAGTGGTAGGAGTGATGACACTGATTATAAGAGTAATCCTTCTTGAGAGATTTAGGAAGTTATTTGTCCAATCAGAGAGTTTTTTTATTTATTTTCCCTATGATGGGAGACCAGGTAGCATTTGTGATATTGTGTGGGGTAATTGGAAGACCTAGGTATTGAATGGGGAAGTCATCAATCTTGCATCTAAGGAGATCTCTGTACCTTTCCAGGATAGATTGTTCAAGGTGAATCCCAAAATTGGAAATTTTTTGGAGATTTATTTTAAGCCCTGAAATGTAGGAGAAAATGCCTAGGATTTTGAAGATATTGAGTAAAGAGGCATCCTAAGGGGAAGAGAGGATTATGGTATCATCGACAAATTGTATAATGTTCTATTTGCATTCCTCTGGTGAGTTAATGAGGCCACTGATTTTTCCAAGTTGTATCATACGAGAGAGAATGGTTGTGATGATAATAAACAGGTAAAGGGAGAGGGGGTCACCTTGTTTGAGGCCATTTGAATTATGAAAATATCCAAATGGAACTCCATTTATGATAGTTGAAAAGTGGTTTGTGGATATGCAAGCATGGATCCATTTGACCCATTTTTGTGGAAGTCCAAAGCCAATAAGTGTTTTGGTTAAACAGTTCCAGTTTACAAAGTCAAAGGCTTTTTCAAAGTCCAATTTTATGGCCAGCAGTGGTGTTCTATTTTTTTTGGCAGAGATGTATTGTTTCGTTAACCATTATGTATACATCTTGTATGCTTCTACCTTTGAGAAAGGCGTTTTGATTTAGGGGAATGATTTTGTTCATGTGTGGTTTTATTCTATTTGCTAGAGTTTTAGCTAAGATTTTGTATGATGTGTTGATAAGGCTGACAGGTCTGTACTGGGAGATAAGGTCAGGTTGATTGGTTTTTTTTATTAGGGTGATGAAAGTTTGGTTTAGGTGCTTGATTATGTTGTGGGGGTTTTCACTTTCGTAGAAAGTCTTAAGCAAAGCCAGGAAGTCAATTTTGTAGTGATTCCAGTTTGCAAGATAGAATTCTACATTAAGACCATCAGGTCCAGGTGATTTATTAAATACTAGTGTGGTTATGGCCAAGTCCATTTCCCCTGGGGAAAAAGGCTTTATAAGGTCTAGAGGATTTTCAATTTTTGTTATGTTACACTTAAAGAAAATGTGTTCTACTGACTCAGAGTCCAATTTGCATAGAGGGCATCTGGAAGGACTAATGAATCCCTTCTTGAAAAGGTTTTCTCCAGTAAGCAACTTGTTGTGAAGGAGCAACCAAAGGAAGGTTTTGTGTTTTTTTTGCCATTTTTGTTTCCATATTTTTGTGGTAGGGGTGGGATAAATCTCTGTAAGATAGGTGAGTGTAAGCTTTCTTAACAGTGTAAGAGTTTCCCCATCGCCAAGTGATATTATTTGAGAACTTATATTCAAGTGTTTGCTTTAAGGCACAGAAGTCATCAAGTTTGAGATGCATGAGAATGCATCTTTTGAGAGAGTTTGTTATGTTGCTGGTTAGAAGGCGTAGGGCCTTGACAATGTTGATCTTGAGAAGATTGTTTGGGATGGTCCAATTTGTGTGCAGGTTTAGAACAATTTTTTTTCCAAACCAGGGATCGTTCCAGAAGGAAATTTTTAGGTGGGAGTGTGGAGGAGTGTTGATGAGTTGGGTGATAATTTGGATGTTTTTGTTTATGTATTTCCAAAGGGGTGAGGCTGATTTTTTTAGAACTTTGTGCCAGGGAGGGGATTTTTGATAGTATTTGTAGTTGATAAGGATCGTCCATATTTTTTTCTTATTTTTCACCAGACTATTGATGATTTTCATTATGAGGCAGAAGGCATGGGTTTCAATGTTTAGTATACCCCAGCGACCTTGGTCTAAAGGGGCAGCAATAGTGTTCCAGTTTACAAGATGGTAGTGTTTTCCGATTTTTGTGGATGTATGGTAGTTATTTCAGAGGAATTTCCCTCTCACTTTGTCAAGGAGCATTTTAGTTTTGGATGGAAGGGGTATAAAACTTAGGTAGTGTGTAGTGATAGGAGTGATGACACTATTTATAAGAGTAATCCTTCCCGAGAGATTTAGGAAGTTATTTGTCCAATCAGAGAGTTTTTTATTTATTTTCCCTATGATGGGAGACCAGGTAGCATTTGTGATGTTGTGGGGGGTAATTGGGAGACCTAGGTATTGAATGGGGAAGTCATGAATCTTGCATCTAAGGAGATCTCTGTACCTTTCCAGGATAGATTGTTCAAGTTGAATCCCAAAAATGGACGAGTTTTGGAGATTTATTTTAAGCCCCGAAATGTAGGAGAAAATGCCTAGGATTCTGAAGATATTGAGTAAAGAGGCATCCTCAGGGGAGGAGAGGATTATGGTATCATCAACAAATTGTATAATGTTCTCTTTGCATTCCTCTGCTGAGTTAATGAGGCCACTAATTTTTCCAAGTTGTATCATACGAGAGAGGATGGTTGTGATGATAATAAATAGGTAAGGGGAGAGGGGGTCGCCTTGTTTGAGGCCATTTGAATTATGAAAATATCCAAATGGAACTCCATTTATGATAGTTGAAAAGTGGTTTGTGGATATGCAAACATGGATCCATTTGACCCATTTATGTGGAAGTCCAAAGCCAATAAGTGTTTTGTTTAAATAGTTCCATTTTACAAAGTCAAAGGCTTTTTCAAAGTCCAATTTTATGGCCAGCAGTGGTGTTCTATTTTTGTGGCAGAGATGTATTGTTTCGTTAACCATCAGGTATACATCTTGTATGCTTCTACATTTGAGAAAGGCGTTTTGATTTAGGGGAATGATTTTGTTCATGTGTGGTTTTATTCTATTTGCTAGAGTTTTAGCTAAGATTTTGTATGATGTGTTGATAAGGCTGATGGTCTGTACTGGGAGATAAGGTCGGGTTGATTGGTTTTTTTTATTAGGGTGATGAAAGTTTGGTTTAGGTGCTTGATGATGTTGTGGGGGTTTTCAATTTCGTAGAAAGTCTTAAGCAAACCCAAGAAGTCAATTTTGTAGTGATTCCAGTTTGCAAGATAGAATTCTACATCAAGACCGTCAGGTCCAGGTGATTTATTTAATCCTAGTGTGGTTATGGCCAAGTCCATTTCCCCTGGGTAAAAAGGCTTTATAAGGTCTAGAGGATTTTCAACTTTTATAGGGCAGATCATAGTCCAGTCGAAGTCATTTAGGCAGGAAGGATTGTGGTTGTTGTTGGATATTGTTTTTAAAATGGTCAGTGATGTGGTTTGTTTTAGATTGTTTGTGGGTTGTGATCCTATCATTTATCAAAAGGTATGTGATGGAGTTTTTTTCGATAATTTTTGTTGTAGATTTTATGAAAGAACTTTGTGTTTTTATCCCCTTCTTTTGCCCAAGTGATTTTTTCCCTTTGTCTCCACCTAGTGTCAATACACTTTTTTGTGAAGTCAAGGTCGGCTTTAATGGATAGGACAAGAGCAGTGTCAGCTGTAGGGTCCTTGTCCACAAAGATG
The DNA here is from genome assembly GCA_963693085.1 of Alisma plantago-aquatica. Taxonomy (NCBI): domain Eukaryota; kingdom Viridiplantae; phylum Streptophyta; class Magnoliopsida; order Alismatales; family Alismataceae; genus Alisma; species Alisma plantago-aquatica. Next base: position 1,743,042,196 of record OY856409.1, on the reverse strand, counting down.
AATTGTTCTTCTAGGTTTTTTTGTGTTTCGGAGAGTTTGTTTGGGCTTGTGTGTTTCCAGTTTTTGATGTGTTTTTTGATGCTTTTTGTGTTTTGGAGAATGTGGAGGCCTAGGTTTTTGGTCTGGGAGTCAGCCAAATTCCAATGCTCTACACAGATGGTGGTAAAGTTGTTTATGGAGAGCCAAAAATTGTCAAATTTGAAAGGTCGCTTACCCCATGAAATGGTTTTTGTATCAAGAATAAGAGGGAAATGATCGGAGATGGATCTGTGAGAGATGTGAACCGTGGAGAGTGGGTGTTTGTCTTTCCATGGGGTGGAGCAGAGAAAATGGTCGAGCCTGGAAAAAGTTTGATTTCTAAACCATGTAAAGGATGCATTTGATGGGTTTAAATCAATTAATGCATGTTTTGTGAGGAGATGGCTAAATAGTCTGTCAACTGCAGACATGGTTTGTGCGCAATTTGAGGGGTTGGATCTATCAGAGTTTTGGGTTATCAAATTGAAGTCTCCGCTGATGACCTAGGGAGTCAAATGGTAATTTGTCATAAGTGATTTTAGTTCAGTCAAGAAGGCTGATTTGTTTTGTCTAGGTTCAACATAAACCCCAGAAAAGTTCCAACAAAAACCATCAGATGTGTTTTTAAAGGTGATGGTTATGGAGTAGTCTAGAGTGGTGGAGTTTTGGGCGGAGAATGTCAGATTATTATATCCAATCCTGGAGTTTTGGATCACTCCCGAGGCACCTAGCTTGCCAAGGTAAAGTGATAGAAAGATCATTGGCACTAAATAGGTCTATCACAACAAGCTTGAGTAAAGCGGCAAAGTGGTAAGGAACAAAGCAAGGTTAGTGGCTCAAGGCTACAATCAATAGGAAGGTATAGATTTTGATGAGACATATGCACATGTAGCTATACTTGAGTCCATTTGTATGTTGCTTGCCTTTGCTAGTTATAAAGACTTTCTTCTATATCAAATGGATGTTAAAAGTGTGTTTTTGAATGGTACAATTGAGGAGGAAGTGTATGTTGCACAACCTCCTGGCTTTGAACATGATAGTCTCCCTAACCATTTTTATTGTTGCAAAAAGCTCTCCATGGAATCAAACAAGCACCTAGAGCTTGGTATGAGAAATTAAAGAATTTTTTTGTTAGATCATGGGTATATCATGGGCAAAGTGGATTCTACCTTATTTCTAAATCACACATCTAAAAATTTTCTTATCATACAAATATATGTTGATGATATCATCTTTGGTGGAACTAACCTTGATCTTTGCAAAGAATTGAGTGATATTATACAGAGTGAATTTGAAATGAGTATGATGGGTGAACTCACATTCTTCCTTGGCTTTCAAATCAAGCAAACAAAAGATGAGAACTTCATCAATCAAGGAAAGTACACAAATAAACTACTCAAATGATTTGGGATGGAGAACACCAAGCCAATGGACACACCCATGTCAAACACCACCAAACTTGATAAAGATGAAGAAGGTGAGAAGGTAGATGAGAAGCTTTATAGATGTATGATTGGAAGTTTACTTTACTTAACTACCTTTAAACTTGATATAATGTTTAGTGTTGGATTGTGTGCTCACTTTCAATAAAATCCTAAGAAATCACATCTTATAGATGTTAAGAGGATTTTAAGATACTTAGCCAAAACCCAATATTTTAGACTATGGTATCCCAAGTCAAGGGACTTTACTCTTACTGCTTATAGTGATGTGGATTATGCAGGGTGCTTGATTGATAGAAAGTGCACAAGTGGCACTTGTTTCCTCCTAGGATCATGCTTGGTGTCTTGGTTTTCCAAGAAATAGAGCACAATGGCATTATCAACCATTGAGGCTGAATACATTGTAGTCGGGAGTTGTGCCCAGGTCCTATGGATGAAGCAAATGCTCTAAGACTTTAACATTCATTTTGTTGTTTCTCCTATCTATTTTGATAATATAGTGCAATTAACTTGTCATATAATCCTATCTTTCATAGTAGATCTAAACATATAGAGGTTCGTCATCATTTTCTCCATGATCACATTGCCAAGAAGGATATCTATATCACGCATGTGGACACAAAAAATCAGTTGGCAGACATTTTCACTAAACCTCTAGCTAGAAAGAAATTTAACTTAATTAGATTAAAATTCCTTATAACTGCTTTGAATGAATTTGATATGTCTTCTAGCTAGTTTTCATCTATCATATATGTCTTGTCTCTATTTTGATCATCTTTGCTTGCTAATATGCTAAAAATCCATTTTTCATGTTCATTTTTTGGCTTGTTTTTCTCTTTTTTTTGGGGTATTTTTTGCAACGCATGCTTTTTCACAAAATAGTACCCAATGATAAGTGATATGCACCTAAGTATGTTCAAAATACATAATGGACTTGAAAAATAAATTTAATTAGCACTTTAAAATCTAGAAACTAAGTTTGTTATGTTTAGATCAGGTTGACCATCGGTCGAGTTGCCAACTCGACCGATCGATGGCCGAGAGCTTTTTTAAAAAGCCTATCGGTCCAATTTTTGAGTTCATAGAACTCGACCGATGGTCGGGCTGGAGATATCTTAAGTTGGGTTCGGCCGAGTATTCTTTCTCTCGACTAGAGAAAAGTCGACCGATTCCACCTCCTTTTGCCCTAAGCTTTCTACCCTTGCCCTTCCCTTCCTCAACCTAGCCCTAATCTGACCTAGCTAGACCTTCCTAGACCTTCCTCCTTTGCAAACCTAGGTCTTGGATGTTTTTGGTGGTGAATTTTTAACCTTTTCTCTCTCCTTCCTCTCTTTTTTGTCTCAATGGCATCCTCCAATAGGAGGAAGAGAGTCGCCCCAGCTAATGCACCATCTTTTTCATCCTCCTCCTGCTTGATTCCTTTTGATGACACTCTTTTTTTCTCAAATGAGGCTGTAAATAGGTATAAGGAGCTCCTTCCCCAAAATCCTTTACCTTTTCACACCCTCTTTGAGCCTAGACCTAGATGACAAGAGGTCATAGATCAAGTAGCGGAGTTGCTCAACGTTCACCATCTCTCTACCTTAGGTGTTGAACGCGCGTGCTACACCAATTCCATAACTAGCACAAAAGCAGTTCACGAATTCTACGCTAACTTGTGTTGGAATTATGACACCCTCGTACCCCCACCTAATACTCAAGTAGTCCTCACGTACATGATAGATGGGAAGAAATTCCAAGTCTTTGAGGATACCCTGAACATCTTCTTCTCAGGTACCGATGAGACTGACACCCGGCGCAAGGATTACCCCAAGTATTTTGACCTAGTTGATCCTGAGGCATCCTATAAACAATATGATCTCACTCTTCCTAACATTCATAGATTCTTGAAGGAGCCTCAATTCCCTTATAAGAAGAAGTGCACCCTACCCTCCTCTACCTTGAATCTCAAGAGATGCGTCCTTGCCCTAGTTGTTAATTGCAATATCCATCCAAAGAAAAATCAAACGGAGATTGCAGAAAACACTACGGTGATCATGTATTGTCTTTTAGAGAATGTCAGAGTCAAGTGGTCAAGATACATCCTCCACAATATGACCTGCTTTGACTCAGGCAAGAACACTCATGGAACCCACCCTCCCTACCCTTCCCTAATTTGTGATCTTTTTCAGCTTTCCAATGGCAAATCTCTTTTCTACGACTTCCATTACAAACCTGACCGGAAAGGAGTCTGTATCAGTGAGACCACTCTTCATATGTTTGTGCCTATCCTATCCTCCACCACGCATGGTGCCTCTACCTATACCTCTACCTCTACCCGAGCACCTCCACCACCTCAGCCTACCCGACCTGCCCGTGCCTTGTTTCATGTGTCAAATAAAACCCTTATGGGCTAGATGATGCATCAACAAGCATACAACCTTCAGGTCCAGGAGCACCTACATTAGGACCTATGTTCTATCATGTCCAACATGAACATGTCCTATGCACTTCCCCACCCAGCCTACCAACCTTATCTAGGAGGTGATTATGCATCCTATGCATACAATCACTTTTACCCAGCCCCTCCACCTACACCTTCCACTACTGCTACACCCTCTGCTGCTGGTAGACCTTTTAATGTTGTGATGCCTCTACCTTCTGGCCCCTTGGCCACTCTGCTTGCCAGCCTCAGTAGTTCTACTCCTTCCTTCCCATAGGCCAATGGGCTCCATGCTCTTGGTATGTCTTGGGATGAGTAGAATGCTCGTTGGTCCGATCATGGTTTCAGTCCCTCTGCCGATGAAGAGATTTCAAACTAGGCTGATGAGGAGGTTGTTGATGCTGACGAGACTGCTAGTGATGATGAGGATGATGATGCTACATCTGATGATGATGGTTGTGATGGCTTTATTGATGACTATGGTGATGAATGTGATGTTGTTGCACCTTCATACGGTGATGACGATTATGAGCTTGATGTTGATGATGCTATAGATGATGTAGATATAGATGACCGAGATATCTAGTTGCTCTTAGTTTTTAGTCTACTTGTTGATCATATATATCTTTCTAGGCTATTTTGTATTAGCAACAACTGGGCACATGTTCTGAGCTGTACTATTTTATCATCTTAGTTTTCATCATTTTGGCTTGTAGCTATTTTATGAGAACTTTCCTTCTGGGTTATAATCTTAATTCTATGCACATTAACTCTTTGATTTGCTATATATTATGAGTTTGTGCCATGTTTTACCATATTTTGATTATTCCTTAGAATACTTGTTTCTCTAGTCTCTGTTTGGTGTATGTTTTTGAGATTGCATGTTATGGATATATGCTTGGTTGTGCTTGGAGAAGACCTATTTTTATGCTCTTCTACCCCTTCCTTTTTGATAATGTCAAAAAGGGGGAGAGAAATTCAATATCTTGAAGCTCAACTATATTGTTATTATTGCCTATGTGATTCTTTTCTTGTTCATTATATGCTTTATCATGTGACTTGCTAAAGGAACATATAATATGTATGTGTTATATTGCTTTGTGTAGATAGACTAACTATGCATGTTAAAGTAAGCATAGATTGAGGGGGAGAAATTCACATTGTTCAAATCTTGAATCCCCTTACAATTCACAAGGCAAAGGTATAACTTCAATACCCTTTTCAATATGATTGAGGAATGGTTTGTCATTGTCAAAAAGGGGGAGAATGTTGACTTAAGAGTTATACATTGCCCATATTTTGATAATGACTTAAACATTCCATTCCTATGTATCTAATATGTTTGTTCAAGATTGATTTCAGGCTTTAGGTACATGAAAAGGATCAAATTACAAAAGCCCTAGCCTGTTCAAGTTTAAGTCAAAAACAATGCAAGTGCATGTTTTGGGAAATAACTCCAAACTACCTTAGAAGAATTTTGTAATCACTTGTATTGATGATATGACTTGTAACTAAGATAAGAAAAATATGAGGGTCACTAAATATCAAGGTTTAATCACTCAAAAGTCAACTTAGAAAATTTGTCACAGGTTGTTCATCGGTCGAGTTGGTCGACCGATCCTATGATGGCTTTTTTGAAGATGACCCATCGATTGAGTTGCACACTCATAGAAATTGACCGACCGACTCACTGAGAAAATCTAAGTTTAGCTCATCGGTCGAGTTTACCAAAACAAACTCGACCGGTAGTTTGAAATTGGCTTTGTCTTTTAGTTGATCGGCCGAGTTACCTTTATTGAAACTCCATCAAAGTATTGTATAAAAAATGCAGAAAAAGTGATTATAACTGTTGGTGAGTTGTTCTGGGTAAAAATCGATCCGTTTCATTGTGGAAAATGGCTATATTTTGACCCTAAGTGATCCCCAACTCAAGGGAACACCCCATCTATAAATAGGACCCCTTAGAGTTCATTCCAAGTTTTCTCATTCATGCTATTCTAAGTCCTTGCTATAGTTGAGTGTGTTGCAACTCCTTGAGCCCATTTCTCTCTCTATTTTACACTTCATTTCATGATTATGAGTGAGATAGGCCTATTGTAAGATAGCTACTCCCTTGTGCATGTAAAGCTCTCATCTTCTCCATCTTCCCTACCCCTTTCCTCCATGAAGAAAAGGTGAAGCAAGCTACTCTGAGTGAAGGTGGAGTTGTTGTTGTTCCTCTTCAAGGTTGATGAAGAGGTGGTGATCATCTCCAGGTGAAGGAGAAGGCAAAGGATAAAGGTCCAAGAAGAGTGTAAAAGTTATTGAAGGTGGAAGACTTGTGCTAGAGTGGGTAAGACCTTAGAAGAAGGCTGAAGACTCTTGCAAAGTGGGTAAGTCCTTGGTAAGGTGGAATATTCTTTGTGCTTGGATGCATAAGTCCTTTAGTGGTCTTGTGTTGTAACTCTTATTGGTGATATATAGAAAAAAACACTAGCAAAGTCCTAGAGGTTGACCTCTCTAGGTAGTGGACTGACTCTCTCCTAGTTTGGAGAGTGGAACCACTCTACGTGACCTTGTCAAGTGCTTGCTATCAATTCCTCTCATCCTTGCTATGCTTGTTAGTTAGGACTTCAAATTTCACTTCAGATATTGGTTTCAACTTGATATAATTTGAAGGTCTAATCTATCTTGTGAGATTTTTTGAAGCTCTAATCACCCCCTCTAGAGCCCTAGATCCAACAACCCCTACTTTCCATAATGGTGAAGCTTTATCCTTCTATATCCAATACTACTTCTATATTGTCCCATATTTCTCACTCAATATTGCTCCTTTCTTTCTAATACATTCAAACATGTAAGTAGTGAATCCTAAACCTCCTTGTAACCTTTATAAACCTTCACCAACCATTCTTTTGTCATTTTCACCATACAATCCATTTACCCTACCTCATGTTTATTTTGCTCATATCTTGAGCTTGAAGAGACACTATTGGCTTTTATGGAGTGGAAAAGTGTTCCATAATCTCTATCTAGATTCCCATGAATTCATTCATGTTTTTTTTTTCAATTTGATGAGGTAATTTTCTATTTTATCACTTTGCTTGTTTTGATTGTAATTCTCTGGAAATTTTGGATATCTTGGATTTCCTCCCCTTTTGGACTTGAATTCTTCATCACTATCTTTCCTTGAGTCATACACTTGCTACTTTTGCTTTGCATATGACCCTTCTTGGTTATTTGGAGTTTATAAACCCTTCTTAAAGTTATGTCATGGTTGTAGTGATGTTCTGGTGTTCTAGTTGTGCTACTAGTAGTTGCATGTGCTTGTTGAGACCTACAAAGCTCATGGAACGTGAAGGTGCCCTTCTCAATCATTGATTATCACTTTTGATTGGAGTTTGGTCTGGTCTTTTGACTTTGAGGTTCTATTGTTCACACAGGATGTGGAGAACATGGGTGATCATGTTTTCTCTTTGCCACTCTCATTGCCCTTTTTGTTGTCTCCCTATTTAGGGAAATTTCAATACTTTGCCCCTTGGTTTGCTTTTCCTACTGGCACGGTTTAAGTTATTCAAATGTCCTTATCTGCCATGTTGTATGGCTATTCATTAACATGTTATCCAGGGGAGACCTAGTCATTTTGATGGATTTTTATAAAAAAATCCAATAATTGGGTTTATATTATAAAATTCATAACTAATATATAAAAACTAAAAAAAAAACAGTAAAATATGTTTTCATGTCATAAAATTATTCTTGGAGCATGAGTACATGATTAGTAACCATAAATACATTAATAATAAAATGAAAAACTTTTAGGATTTTTTATGTGATTAGCAATTAACCCTAAATTTATAATAGATGTTTAATATCCTAGGTTGGTTTGACCTCATATATTCATAGCTTTTCTTATCAAGTATTTGAATTCTTTTTATTCACATTGGGAAATTACCCATTTCCCTCTCTCTTGATCTATTTGATCACTCTAAGCCCTAACTTCCTTTAATGAGGAATAAGCCCTAATTGGATTCTTATTTGAGTCTCTTTAAGATTCTTATTGGAATATCCATCCTTAACATCTATTTTTCTCTTCTTTGGTATTGAGATTTGTTGAATCTTCATTTATGGGTCCGTTGTCCCCACTAATATGGATGTTCCCATCCCTCTGTAATTGAAATTGATTTGTTATTATTGGACTTTAATTCTTGTCATTCCATTTACATGTATGATTGTAGAATAATATTATATAAAGTAATGGTTCCTATTCACAACCATCTATTTAGGCATTTGGGTTTTCCCCCTACCTAACACTGGGGTTTTATCCCCCTGTAATCATTCGTATTATGCATTAAGGTTTTATTCAGCATGCCAACTTTAAATTTGGAACTAAGGGTCTATTCCTACTTCCCTTGGCTAGGGATGCTATGGTGTTTCATTCTTTAGATATTTTAGTTTGCCTAAAATCTATGAATTCCTTTATTTGATTATGAATGTGGAAATGTCTAAAAGGTCAGAAATTCATCTTATTTAAGTAAACAATCTCATTTCTCTTTGGCATAATTTATATTGTTAATTGAAAATATATCCTTGAATGACTTCTTATTGAAATCTTTCTCTTGACATCCTTTAGGATGATATATATTTCTCTCTTTTGATTGAGAACCTTGCATATTATTTTTTGTCTTTCTCATATGTTTCCCAATTTCCTATTGTATGCATATACCAAATTTAGCTGACATTTTCCATTGTTTCTTATTCTGGTGGAGTATGTTTCCAACCCCTTAGGTGAAGGATATGAAGAATTAGCCATGTTTACCAAGACCCACATTGTATAAATGATTATTAGGAGATAGAATTGTAGTGTCTAGACACACTCTACATCTAGAAATAGTTGTTATAGATTTTTCATTCGTATATTATCCCACGTGGGTCTTCAATTGTGTTAACTTGTAAAATAGTAATAATTTTTTTGTTGGCAGATTTTTGTGTAGTGAGCATATTGGTTGCATATACTGGATTTTGTCCCATTGCAAAAAAATTATGTTGGTGCTTGGAATTGGGATTATTTCCTATTATTTGATTGAGTAAGGAGTGGTGCCCTCATCGTCTCACACTCCTTACACATGCACCATGTTTGAAATTTCTCATCATGTTTTTCATTAGTTTCTTTTTCATGTAGTGTAAGAACATTTATTTATATTGTCAATTTATGCAATTGCAAGTTTGTTTGTAGCCAAAATGCAAGAAAGTAAACATGTTTTAGATATTCACACATAAAAAGGGCATACAATTTCATTTTTGGACTAGTTCTCCATTTCATGTTACCACATATACCATGGTTTTTGTCTTCCCTGTTGCTTTGATAATGATAGGATACACACGGTGCACATTGAATTAAAAAAACCAAAAATTGTTGTAGTGATGCAATTGATGCAAATATAGGAATCATGAAAGTGATTGATACAATTTTAGAATGAATTTAATGTGGATTTTTTCATGTGTATTAAGGTGTCAATCCTTCCATATATCAAATTATTCTACTGTTCCAGAGTACTTCATTACAAGAATCGATGAGTATACTTCTTAGAGAAACTCATGTTAGCATTATCCCCTATATGCTTTCAATTAATTAGTGAAAAACCTATAAATTGATCCACTTAGCATGCCAATCTAGTCTATAATATTGATTATATCTTGATGGTTGGGCTCTTTGTGATCTAAATATTAAATCTTTGAAACCCATAAAAGAGGCGATAAGAACCCACTGGTATGCCAATCTAGTTTAAATTACATATATGTTTTGACATTTGATTACCTTGATCTTAATTAAGAGTAAGATTCCAATGTGTACCAATGTGACATGATAAAAATATTTCATATGGAAACATAGAGTCTTGATTATCGTTAAGGAGGAGTACTAGGTGGGGGTGAGTCATTGATTTGTATATGTGGATAAATCTTATAGATTGGGAATTATTGAGGATAGGAGGAGAACTTGGTTGTTTACCTCATTTGGAATAATTGCACCTTTAATAATAGTATCTATCATTGATGTTAACAATCCTTTGAATAAAAAAATTGGTTGATAATAGTTTGATTCGATAGTTTAAAAGTGTGTAACTCTAAATCTTAATGTAAACCATATCGCTAGAAGACAACAAATGGTTTAATATTGGGGTGATTTGAGGTAGTTCATACTACTTTTTGACATAAATCATTGCTTTAATAATCTCATCTTTTGCCTATATTTTAGACTTGTGAATACATAATTAGAATAATTAGCTATATTTAAGTCATTTAGACTAATTAGATGTATTTCAACGTAGATATCACAAAGCTTGGCTCATCTGAGGAAAATTCCACCTTTGTCATCAACAAAAAAGCAAGGTTTCTAAAACCTTAAGAAACAAAAAGCAACATTTGTGTTTAAGTAGTCCTCTAGTGGATAGCTCATCAGTCTACTAGCAAGTAAAGTCAAGTAGTGAGATTTTACAAGAACTATCTAGAATTAGTTAGCTGGCTCAATGATCTTGTATATCAAGCCTATAGGGCTGGTCACTCGACCGATGGGGCCGATATTATTCAGGCAGTTGACTTGTTACAACTCAGATCCTATTTTACTGATTATTTTAGAGTTAAAGATAACTGTAATATTGATTACAACTTCATCAGTACCTTGCATTATAATGTGATTGATTCATATTTATTATGGGTTAAACTTGTTCCTTGCTAAGTCAAAATCATTTCTTGTGCATTACCTTTATATTTGGGCTTTAGTTGATGCATAAAAAGAATAGATCCAATCAGAGTTAAAATGAGAGAGTTATTGCATTTTTGGTGGAATCTACAAAAAAATTGTCATCAGCTGACAACCTATGGCACCCACTGATGGGAATGAGATTTGTCTTTGCCCAGTTAGCCAATCACAAAAAGAGCATACTTTTATACACATATTATAATGTAATGAACTTTATTTCTTTGGTTTCATATTTTAGTTTTTCACACAACCAAAGCTCTAAAATAGACCAAAGACTAAGGAACGGGTGATTTTCAAGGGCAAACTTGGGATAGAAGGTGGGATACTGAGAGGTGTTTGATCAAAGGTCTCTAGAGGGGGGTGAAGAGCTAAAAACACTTGCACAAAATTAGTTAGACCTTCAAGTTACTTCAACTAGGCACAATTACAAATAGTGAATTTGATGGAAATATAAACATGCACATCAAGGATGAAAGAGATTGAAACAATCACTAGAACAAGATGTATAGAGTTGTTCCACTCTTTAAACTAGGAGAGAGTCAGTCCACTACCTAGATAGGTCAAGCCCTAGGAATTTACAACCTATGTATAGTTATAGTCCATTATAAGACATACAATTTGACCTTCCTTTTCTAGGATAAGGATACCCAACTCTCCTTTGAGGTCAAGGGATCCAGCAACATTACAACCAAGGACGTACCTATCCATATGAGCTAGAGTCTTGTACCTCTACAAGGTCTTACCCACTCTTGCAAGCAGCTGGACACCTTCACCAAGGAGATCTCCTTCTTACAAAAATTCTTTTACCTTAAAGGATTTACCCACTCTACTCCCATATCTTCAACCTTGTCCTCTTCCTTCACTCGGAGAAGCTTTTTGCACCTTATTCTACAGCTTGAAGAAGCTTGCAACTTCTCCTTCACTTGGAGAAGCTTTCACCAACTTGATCTTGAACAAAGGGGTTGGGGAAGGAGAAGCTTTGAGAGCTTTACAAGTATACAATGAAGTGGCTCTCTCACACAAATCCTTTCTGAAACATATGGATGAAATGAAGTGTAATCAAGGGAGAAAAAGGGGCTCAAGTGGACTAGATTCACTCAACTATAGCTAAGAGCCTGAATAGCATGAAGAAGCATCCTTGGATTGAACTGCAAGAGGTCCTATTTATAGTTGAGGGTATCCACTAGAGTCTAGGAACACTTAAGAATGTTTTCTAGCCATTTGGGGTGTTGCAATGGGTATAATTTTGAGTTTTGCAACACTCCAATGATTGGAATAACTTTTTCTATATTTTCTGTACATTACAGTCGGTTGAGTTTCAATGAAGGTAACTCGAGCTATTGCACTATTCGACAAAGCAAATTTGATTCGTCAGTTGAGTTTGTCTTGGGTAAAACTCAACCGATCGCATGAAATCAATTTTGCTTAGTGCATGGATTGGTTAAGTTTTGTGCATATGAAACTCGATTGAACTTGGGTATTCTCAAAATTTATCAAGGGATCGGTCGAGTTTGTAACTTGACAGATTAACAACATGTAATCAATTTTTAAAATGCCTTTTGAGTGATCAAACTTTCAAATTAAGGGTTCCTGATTTTTTTGTCATTTTAGTTACAAGTCATATCATCAATATAAATAGTTCAAAAATCATATAAGGTGATTTGAAGTGTTTTCCATATAATTGTATTTGCATTGCTTTTGCCTTGAACTAGAACAAGGTAGGGCTTGATAGATTTGATCCTTTTCATGTATCTAATACATGAAATCAATCTCAAACAAACATATTAGATACATATCAATGGAATGGCTAGGTCATTATCAAAATATGGACAACGTATAACTCTCAAGTCAATAAGTGGAACTGTAAATGTAACTAAAGATTAACTAGGATAAGCTTACATTAGTCATTTCTCCTTTGATCTCCCAATTTTATGAATGAAAAGAGCATGCCACATCTTGTAGGATATATAATTTGAAGCTTTTGTCTTGAAGCCAAGCTTAATGGGCAAAGATTGGGATAAACTTTGAGACTAGTAAGCTAGAATAAATCCATGTGAGTGGAAATTTCATATTTTAGCCATGATTTTCACAGATATTAAGACAAAATGTGAGAAATGTGTATCGCACTCTTTACTATTTTATTGTTCTTATCCAAGTAAGTCCTACTTAGGATTTCTAAGGTATGAATGATCAATAGCTAGAAAATTTATGGAAGTTTAATGATTGCAATTCTAAAATGTGTGTATGTGATTTATGTGAGTTCTCAACACAATGAAATCCAAAGGCACCAATGTATCTGGGTTTTCCCTAAATCCTCAGTAATGAAATACATGCTAGCAAATGCTATAACACAGTTTGATTTCCTTTCAATTATGAATTTGATATCATAAAAGAATATTGCCTTCTAGTGTTATTTATTTGATTCTTGGCTTGTTTATCTTAAGATGATAATTTTTAATATCAATAGTTTAGTACAAATCAGTTAGATTAGAATAAATTACTTTGTAGTTATTCATATAATTCATATAAAAAATTTAGTAATTAGTCTGAATAATGTTCGTAACTCAACCAATTAACAACCTATAATGAATTTTGGAAAATGAATTTCGAGTGATCAAATGTTCGAATTAAGGGTTCCTATTTTTTGTCATCATATTTACAAGTCATATCATATACAAATGGTTACAAAAACCATCTAAGGCGATTTGAAGTGTTTTCCACAGAAATGCATTTGCATTGCTTTTGATTTGAACTAGAACAAGCTAGGGCTTGATAGATTTGATCCTTTTAATGTACCTAAAACCTGAAATCAATCTCAAACAAACATATTAGATACATATGAATGGAATGGTTAGGTCATTATCAAAATATGAACGATGTATAACTATCAAGTCAACATTCTCCCCCTTTTTGACAATGACAAACCATTCCTCAACATTTTGAAAAGGATACACAAGTTAAACCTTTACCTTGTGAATCGCAAGGGGATACATGAATGAACAATGTTAATTGCTCCCCCTCAATTCATGCTTACCTATGTCTGCATGGTTATTCTATCCACAAGTAATCATAATAGATATATATACTATATGGTCCTCTAGCAAGTCACATGATATGCAAATAATTGACAAGAAAAGAATCATATAAGCAATAAAACAATATGGTTGGGGTCATTTCTCCCCCTGTCATATTAAAAAGGTAGGGGGTAGAAGATCTAAAAGCACAAGTCTTATCCATAGGCACAAACTAAACAAGGAGCCACATATAGCACACACCAAACAGAGACAAAACGGAAAGAAACAATCAATCCAACACCATAATCAAAACATAGGATAACATACAAAGAACTCATAAGATAAAGGCAATCAAAGAGTTAAGGGTACATGAGATTAAGATTACAACACTGAGCATGTCCTCTAAGAATAAATTACAAACTAATGAGAAAAAATGAGATGATAAAATAGTATGCCTCAGATACACAATGCTCAAATTTCTAATACATGGTAGTATACAAAAAGAGATATATATATGAGCAATCTAAAGACTATAGAATTAAACATGTACAACATCTACTACATCAACTATGTCTTCATATTCCTCATCCTCGGGCTGATAGTCCTTGTCATCATCAGATGGTGCAACCAAGGCAACATCGATAGCCTCACCATCATCACCAAAGGAACCATCAGAACATCATCATCATTAGCATCCTCAACATCCTGGTCTGGCATATCCTCATCAATAGGAGGTCCAAAAACATAACTAGACCATCAGCCATTATGCTCAACCCATGACATGCCACATGCATGTAGTGCATTTGTTGGCAGAAAGGTAGGATGATCAATTCCATCATAACCAACAAGTAGAGTGGTAGCGGGGCCAGTAGGTAGAGCCAGAAGAGGAAGAGCACCACTGTTAGGAGAAGGTCCACCATCAACAATAGGGGTGGTAGTAGAAGCAACATGAGGTGGGGGTTAGGGTATAACTGAATGTATGAATAAGAGGCATAGTCAGTGATGGGGTACACTTGGTAGATAGGGTAGGGATGGTTGTAGGATAGGTTCATGTAAGACTTGATCTGGTAGAGTCTTGGTGAAGATGATCATGAACCCTAAGGTTGTACGCCTGTTGGTGAATCATGTATCCCAATAGGTCTTCATTAGACACTAAAAAAGAGATGCAATTAGGGTGGGGTGGTGGTGGTGGAGGCTCCAATAGTGGTAGGGGAGGTAGGAAGAAAATTCTTCTTGATTGTAGTCTCACTAATGCATACTCCTTTCTGACTAGATTTGTAGTAGAGATCATAGAAAAGAGAATTCTGAGTCACGAAGGCAAAAAGACCATAGATCAAGGCGGGATAGGGGGGGTGGCTTCCATAAGTGTTCTTCCTGGAATCAAAGTAGGTCATATAATGAAGAATGTAGCAAGACCACTTGACTGTGATATCTTTCAAAAGCCAGCACATTATTACAACAATGTTTTTTACAATCTCCATTTGATTTCTCTTTGGATGCATATTACAGTTTACCACTAATGCAATAAGACATTTTTTTATGTCAGGGGAAGAGGAGGACATGGTTGATTTCTTTATATGGGGGGCATTGGGCTTCTTAAAAACTTATGAATGTTAGAAAGTGTAAGATCATAACTTTTGTAGAATGCCTCAAGGTCAAGAAGATCATGAAACTTAGGGTATTCGAACCTTCATGAGTCGATAACCTTTGTACCATTGAAATATATATTTAGAGAATCTCCAGAGGTGGTAATTTTGGTATCGACTATTATAGAAGTCAAAACCACCTAGGTATTGGGTGGTAGCACAGTTGTGTAGTTCCATTGGGCATTAGCATAAAACTCATAGACCGCCTTAGTTCTAGTGATGGAATTTGAGAAGCACCGACATTCTACACACAATGCGCTAAGGTTATGGGTCAAAAACACCTCAACGACCCCTAGATACCATCACTTATTGTGAAACGAGGTTTGTATAAAGCTCAAAACAAAAAAGGATTCCTAGGAAGGAGTTACTTATAGCAATTCAAAGCTTGAGAGGATATGAAGGAGGTGTCATCATAGAATACAAGGATAGGAGCAGAGGAAGAAGATGGAGCTTCATTAGGGGTGGATATTTTCCTACGGTTCGAAGGCATCTTAGGGTGGATGGAGATGTAGAGATCATCAAAGGAGAAGGAAATTCCATGAGCAGGTCACCTAGCCACCTAGGTTGAGGCAGGGAGAGGCAAGGAAGGCAAAACTGAGACTAGAAAGGGTGCAAGAAAGGAAGGTTGATCCCATGGTTTAAGTAAGAAGGCACTGGAGGTTCGAATTGGATGATTTTTCTCTAGTTGAGAGGGAGAAAGTCAGCCAATGCCCTTTTAAGTTTAGTCCAGTTGTACAATCAGCCTAGTTCTATGGGTCAGAAACTCAACTGAACAGATAGTTCATCTAAGTCCTTGGATGGCGATTGGTTGAGTTGCATCAGGACAAACTGGACCGTATGGTTAACCTGTACAAACCTTAGAAATTTTAATTCCAAGCCTCTAGGGTGTTATATAAATTTAGTTTTCTAGTCTACCATGTATTTTAAACATATTAAGGGACATTTCACTCATCATATGGTACTATTTTGCGATAAAACATTCGATTGCAAAAAATAAAATAAAAAGTGAAACAAGGCATGAAAACATGACAACTATAGAACTTTCAGTCAAGAGATGATCAATTTTTAGTAAGAAACATATATGTATGATAACATCTAGCTAGATTGCATGTCAATATCATCAAGAGCAGTTATAAGAAGTTTTGATGTAATAAAAGAAATTGTTCTCTAGATAGAAGTTTAGTGAAAATGGCCACAAGACGATTCTCTGTGTCCACATGCATGATAAAGATATCCTTCTTGGCAATGTGGTCATGAAAAAAGTGACGAAGGACCTCTATCTATTTAGCTCTACTATGCAATATAGGATTGTAAGATGGGTTAATTCCACTAGTATTATCACAATAGATAGGAGAAGCATCAAAATGATTATTAAAGTCTTGAAGCATTTTCTTTATCCATAGGACTTGGGCACAACAACTTTCGGCTACAATGTATTCAGCCTCAGTAGTTGAAATAGCCATAGTGCTTTGTTTCTTAGAGAACCAAGAAACTGGGTGTTGAGATTCCCACCAAGGCTACACACTAGCCAACTAGAGGTGGCTAGATGCAACCCTAAGGGAGGATACAAGTAAGGAACTTTCATAATTTGTATTAACCCTAACCAAGTCGAACACAGTACCAAATAAGTCACCCACAAGTGCACGTGGTACTATTGTAGCATAGGTGAAGGACAAGTGTAGGGGTCAATCCTCAGGGACAAAGGGGGCACTAGAGCTAGACTAGTGTTAGCTACATTCCTGATGTAGAATCTAGGGTTTAAGGGTTTAAAAGGGGTTTGTTTTGTGATTGATCTAAGTAAGCGAGCAAGAAAGGTAGAATTGAACCTAAGTTATCTTAAACAAGCAAGTTTAACAATCTAGGTTAACCAACTAACTAAGCAAGAGCAAAGGTAAGTTACACTACACTAGACAAGCAAGAATCAATTTAGAAACTAAGTTCACCACTAAAGCAAGATAAGATCTAAATTAACCCTAACTATAAAAAATGAGCAATTGACTAGGTTAAGCAAGAACAACTAGACTATACTAGCATAAGCAAGTGAATAGAGAAAGTTGAGTTTTATACAAGATGATTAAGATAGGTGGGCCATTTGGGGATGTAACTTTAATATTAGTTGGGGGAGGTTGTTGAACAAGCATGGTTCTCATCTTTCATCTAGATTACCAAACCAAACAATAAAGCAAATGCTATTAGAATGTACCCTATACTACTAGTGGAAGACTAGGGTTAGGTGTAATTCTAATAGGATTAGCCAAATCTAGGTTTCTAGGATAAGTGGTATTGAGAAATTGAGGGCCAAGGGTAGAGATGGGAGTAGAGATGAGGGTATTTGACCTCATGCCACTAGCCATTCTAGCCTTTAGAAAACCCTAGGCAATCACATCAATCCCACTTATACTAGTAACTTAGGTATCATACCAAGTAGTAGGAGAGGGGGTAGGAATGTAGGAACAAAGGGGACTAGATAGGGATCCCCTATTGGGACCTAGGAGTCATACCTAATATTTCCACATGCATCCCAAATCTCCTAGAAACATGGTATCATCAAGCACTATCAAACAAGCAATTCATAGCAAAAAGAACAAATCACAAGCATGGCAATGGGATAAGAGACAAAATCATGAAGGAATCATCTTAGATAAAAATAAGTTCATTACAAAGCCAAAATTCCCCCAACATGGTGTCAAAGTCACATTTTATCCCCAAACAGCCCACCACTAGGGGCTTAGCTACACATGATCAAGAAAATAGTAAAAGAACGGGGAAGAAGGGGAAGAAACTCCATGGAGCTTGTGGAAGAAGCCTTCTTCTTCACCTCATAGATGCTTGGGGACGTCCTCTCTCCTCTAAAGGTGCAGATGGGCATGAAGATATGGGGGATTATGGAGGAAAACCTAGAAAACTAGGTTTCCAAGGTGAAATGGAGGTGGAAATGGTGGGTGGAGAGCATAAATGCAAGGGGAATGCACTAAATGCTTAATGAGTAGGTGGAGAGGTGTAGTGGTAGCTAGGAGCAGCTAACCTAGTGTTGTGGCCGCCACCCATGTATATATAGG
The DNA here is from genome assembly GCA_963693085.1 of Alisma plantago-aquatica. Taxonomy (NCBI): domain Eukaryota; kingdom Viridiplantae; phylum Streptophyta; class Magnoliopsida; order Alismatales; family Alismataceae; genus Alisma; species Alisma plantago-aquatica. The sequence goes on along the minus strand of OY856409.1, from coordinate 1,743,023,856 downwards.
TGGTGGTGGAAGCACTAGGGTAAGTAGGGGTATTGGGGGAAAACCAGTGTAGAAAGTGGTAGGTTTTGGGTGGCAGCACGGTCGTGGTGGGTGGAGGCGAGAATGGTCGTGGCAATGGGGAATGGCCATTCTAATGAAGTGTAAAATCACAGGTTGGATAGGGTGAAGTGAAGGCTGGTAGCACAGCAATGGTGGGGGCTAGGTAGAATGGCCGTGCTAGGTAGCACGGCCGTGGTGGTGGAGTTTGAGAGTAAGTCATTCCTAAGAGCACGCCCGTTCCACTCTTCAGCTAGCATGGGCGTATTGGGTAGCACGACCGTATTGGGGTCTTCATAGAATGACCGTGCTGGGCAGCACGACCGTGGTGGCTGAGTTGCTGTAGCTTATGAATTTTGACCATCAACTTGTAACTTTTGCATCAACCAGCACGGCAGTTCCGTGGCACCATGACTGTGCTGGGGTCTTCATAGGCAAAAATGGCTTCAAACTTCATTATTAAAGGACTTCTTTGCTTGATGTCAATACTTGGCCATTGAAGGTAGTTTGAGGGAGCTTTGGGGCCTTCTTTGGACCCCTCTATGAGTATAGGAACCCTAAGACTCCTTCCTTCTCTCTCATTCCTCCTAATCATGATCCAAGTACCTGAAATGAATGTAAAGAATGTCTATAAGTGCATTTGGCAATGATAAGCATATTGGGGTAATTAGCTTGTAATCTAACATGTCTAGATGTGATTTAAGTACAAAATGGAACAAGATGGAGCCTTAAAATAGGGCTACATTACCAATCCAAACTTAAAATATACTTGTTCTCAAGTATGCTCCAACTCAATCTCTCTTTTCAGTCTTCTTTCAACAAATAAGAATGACAAATGCATATCAATAGAAAATTATTGAGTACATGGTCTTGGAAGTGATTAAGTGCATGTGCTTCACCTCTATCCTCTACTTTTTCCCAAACCAATCATGAAATTAGCACTGAGCATACAAACTTCAAATATAAAGCATAGAAAACACAAGTTGTCCATATGTCCTTCATGTCATTTCAAGTAAATTGTTTCATGTTGGGTTAATCAAAGATGACTAGGAGTATTGTTTCACTTTCATGCATTCACTCTTATGCCTCAAACCACACTAGATGACCCACTTGGTTGTAGAAAAGGGTAAAGTGAGCTAGATTTAATGTTTTATAACTCAATGGGTGTGAAAATAGAGGAAAGGGTTACAGAAAGGTTTTTGGAGAGCTATTACATAGAGCACTCATCTTTTCTTTTTTTGAATGCTCTTAAACAAGAGCATCCTTTTATTTTATTTTTGCTTTTCTTTTCCTTTTCTTTTCTTTTTCTTTGCCCTTGGTGTAGATAGGGCATATGGTGGATAGAGTGAAGCGGGGAGGTGGAGATGTGGCCACCCCAAACTTTTGGGGGTTGCCACGACTGCTATGTGCTCCTTGGTATCTTTTCATGAGGCAGAGACGTATGAAGATGGTGAAATAATGGTCAGATCAAAAGGGGGGTCATTAGTGTAGTCTTCAATATAAGATTTCCTGCATGAAATCTAATCCAACACTTCATCAAATGATTGTTGGATCAAGGGCTCTAGACGGGAAGGGTGAATAGAGCTTCACAATTCTCACAAAATAGATTAGACCACCAAATTATATTAAGTGCAGAAACTTAAACAAACAACAAATTTGATGTCTTAACTAGCAAGCATAGCAAGGATGAGAGACAAGGAAGATCATGCACTTGGACAAGGTGGTTTAGAGTGGTTCCACGTCCTAATTAGGGGCAATGTCAGTCCATTACCTAGAGGTGGTTAATATCTAGGATTTTCAATATTGGTACTCTTATATTCCATCATAAGATTACAAGACAAAACCACAATCATCCAAGGGCTTAGAACCTCAAGCAAGAATCTTCAACCTATAGAAGAAGCTTACCCACTTGAACCATGGAGTCTTCAGCCATCAACATGGTCTTACCCACTCCTTCTTCAAGTCTTCGGCCTTCAAGGAATTACCTATTCTTCTTGAGCATTCACCTTGCTATCTCCTTCACTCAGAGATATGAAACACCATGCTTTCTTCAACCTTGAAGAACAACAACTCCTTCTCCTTCACTCAGAGAAGATCTTCAACCTTTTCTTCAATAGGAAAGGGGGTAGGAAGATGGAGGTGGAGAGATTTACATGGATACAAGGGATAGATCTCTTACAACAGAACCTAACTCACTCATACTCACAAATTTGACTTGAAGGTAGAGAGAGAAAGGGGCTCAAAGGGTTGGAAGACTCTCAACTAAGCTAGGACCAAGCATGTAGTGAATGAACAACCTTGGAATGAACTCCAAGAGGTCCTATTTTTATCTGAGGGTGCCCCTTTGAGTTGGGGTACACTTAGGGCCGAAATATAGCCTTTTTGCCTAAGGCAACAACTCTATTTTTGATCAAATAGCTCACCAATGGTCACAATCACTTTTTCTGCAAATTCTGTATAGTGCAATCGGTCGAGTTTCAATAAAGGTAACTCCACCGATCGACTAAATGACAAAGCCGATAATTAAACCATCGGTCGAGTTTATCCTGGGGAAACTTGACCGACCAATGAAAATCGAATTGGTTAGTTACTAGATTGGTCAAGTTATGTGAAAACACAACTTGACCGATGCACTCTTCAGAGAATTGATCCTAGTGGATCAGTTGAGATTCCAACTCGATCGATCAACAACCTGTGATCAATTTTCTAAAGTGAATCAAAAGTGATTAAAACTTAGTGTTAAGTGTCCCAATCAATTTTCTCATCTTAGTTACAAGCCAATACATCAATACAAGTGATTACAAAAATATTATAAGGTCATTTACATGGATTTCCTAAATTGCACACTTGTATGGCTTTTGGCTTGTACTTGAGCAAATTAGGGCTTGTTGATTTTGATCCTTTTCATGTACCTAACACCTGAAATCAATCTTGAATACACATATTAGATACATATGAATGGAATGGTTGAGTCATTATCAAAATATGGACAATGTATAACTCTCTCATGTCGTGTATAAATTCTCGTGGAAAAGAAAAATATTTCTTTCTTACTCTAGGTCAACATTCTCTCCCTTTTTAACAATGACAAACCATTCCTCAAGCATATTGAAAAGGATATAGAAATTATACCTTTGGCTTGTGAATTAGGAGGATTCAAGATTTGAACAATGTGAATTGCTCCCCCTCAATCTATGCTTACTTTAACATGCATAGTTAGTCTATCTACACAAAGAAATTATAGCATAAATGTATTTTATGGTCCTTTGCAAGTCACATGATAAAACATTCAATGAACTAGAAAAGGATCTCATAGGCAATAAGCAACATGCAATATGATAGCAATATGATTGAGTTTCAATACGTTGAAAGTTCTCTCCCCCTTTTGACATTAGTAAAAAGATAAGGGGTAGAAGAGCATAAAAGCCATGTCTTCTCCAAACACAATCAAGAAGATAAGAAAAACATGCAATATCATATCAATCCATCAACCAGAGACAAAGGAAACATACAAACTGAGTCATAATCAAAATATGGTGAATTACACACCAACTCATAGGATATATCAGATCAACGAGCAAGAGTGAACATAACATAGATTACAACCCAGAAGCATGTCCACATGAAAACAACTACAAGCAAGAAGTGATGAAAAACTGAAGATAAGAAAATAGTACATCTCAAATAATGTGCCGAGATGTTTCTAATACAAAATAGCCTAGAAAGATATATATGATCAGCATACTAGACTAAAAATTGAGAAACAACCTAGTCATCTAAGCTATCTATATCCACAACATCATCATCATCAGCTCTAGGCTCATAGTCCTCATCTCCATCTGAAGGTGCAGTTGTAGTGCCTTCATCACCAGAGTCACCAGCGAAGCCATCTGAGCCATCACCATCATCTAAAGCATCCTCACCATTGCCATTGTCATCATCAACAACCTCAACATCATCAACCTGGTCATACATCTCCTCGTCAGTAGGAGGACCAAAACCACGACCGGGCCAACGAGCATTCTGCTCATCCCAAGTCATACCAAGAGCGTAGAGCTCATTGGCCTGAGGAAAGGATGGATAATAATCACTAAGAGAGGCAAGTAGGGTGGCCAGGGGGCCAGCAGGAAACGGAAGATGGGCAGGAGTAGAACCACTAGGAGCAAAGGGTGGAGGAGAAGCAAAAGAAGGCTCGGGGGTAGGGTAGTAATTATTGTATGCATATGAAGCATAATCACTACTGAGGAAAGGATGGTAGGTGGGGTAGGGGTGTGCACATGATATGTTCATGGTAGACATGATGGAACATAGATTCTGATGCAGGTGCTCCTGAACCTATTGGTTGTATGCTTGTTGGTGCATCATGTAGCCCATAATGGTTTCATTGGATACACGAAACAAAGCATGGCTAGGTCGAGGAGAAGGATGAGGAGGTGGATCTCAGGTAGAGGAGGTAGGGGCTGTAGAGGCAGAGGTAGAGGGTGAAGCACCAGGTGTGGTAGAGGCAAAGACAGACACAGAGTTCTGAATTGTGGTTTCACTGATACATACACCCTTCCTGGCTAACTTATAATGAAAGTTAGAAAAGAATGATTTCTCAGTATCAAACTAAAACAAACCACATATCAGGGCTGGATACGGGGGATGGGTGCCTCAGGTGTTCTTACCAGTGTTGAAGCAAGTCATGTGGTGTAGAATGTATCGGGACCACTTGACATCGATGTTCTCAAGGATATAGTACATGATGACCGCAATGTTTTCTTCAATATACATTTGATTTTTCTTCAGATGGATGTTGCAGTTGATCACTAAAGCTAAGATGCACTTCCTGAGATCGAGGGAGGAGGAGGGTAGGGTGATCTTCTTCTTGTATGGAACATTCAGTTTCTTCAAGTAGTGATGAATGTCAAGGATAGTAAGTTCATTCTGCTTGTAGAAACCTTCAGGATCTAAAAGATCACAGTACTCACCATAATCCTTGTGCCAGGTATCATTTTCCTAATCTCCAGAAAAGAAGACATTTAAAATATCCTCGAAGATTTGGAAATGCTTACCGGCAATCATTGAAGTTAGGATTACTTGAGTATTCATAGGGGGTGCAATGGAGTCATAGTTCCAATGCAAGTTAGCGTAGAACTCGTGAACTACTTTCTTGCTAGTCATCGAATTGAAAAAGTAGTCACGCTCGACAGCCAGGGCTGAGAGGTGGTGGACGGCTAGCAACCTAGCTACTTGGTCTATAACATCATGATCCCTAAGACTAGGCTCAAACAAGGCACGAAAAGGGAAAGGACTCCTAAGAAGAAGGCCCATATATCTATTAATAACCTCTATTGAGACAAAGGAGGTATCATCAAAGGGAATCAAGTGATTAGATGAAGAAGACAAAGGAGCATTGCTAGAGGTAGGTCATTTTCTCCTATGAGAAGCCATAGAGGTGAAAAGGAGGAGGAGAAACGATCAAATGCACAAAGCAACCACCATAAACCGTCCAAACACCAACACGGAGCAATTGGGGAGGTCTAGGTCAACCTATCTAGGTCAGGAAAGGGCTAGGATAGGGAAGGTTAGGGCTAGGGTAGAGAGCTTAGGGCTAGAAGAAGAGGAATTAGTCAGCTATTCTCTAGTTGAGAGGGAGAATAGTCATCCGAACAAAACTTAAGTTGGGTTCAACCTACTGATTGATCGAGTTCTAAGAGTCAGAAACTCGACTGATAGGTATATTTCAGAATAGCTCTCGGCCACTGATCGGTCAAGTTTGTCCTGGGGGAAACTCGACCGATGGTCAACCTGACCTAAAACCATCGAACTCAATTTCTAGTCATTTGAATGCTAATTAAATTTATTTTTCAAGTCCATTATGTATATTGAAAATACTTAGGCACATATCACTCATCATTGGGTACTATTTTGTGATAAAACAAGCATTTGTGAAAAATACCCAAAAATAAGAGAAAACAAGGCAAATGTGAACAAGAAAAAGCAATTTTAGGCATACAAGCATTCAAAGATGACCAAGATAGATGAAAAATATATACGATAGATGACTACTAGCTAGAGGACATGTCATAGTCATCTAAAGCAGTTATAAGCAATTTTTATTTAATAAAGTTAAATTTCTCTCTAGCTAGAGGTTTAGTGAAAATGTCTGCCAACTAATTTTTTTTGTCCACATGCGTGATATAAATATCCTTTTTGGAAATGTGATAACGAAGAAAGTGATGGTGAACCTCTATATGTTTAGATCTACTATGCAATATAGGATTATAAGAAAGACTAATTGTACAAGTATTATCACAATAGATAGGAGAATCATCAAAATATATTGTAAAGTCTTGGAGCATTTGCTTCATCCATAGGACCTGGGCACAACAACTCTCGGCTGCAATGTATTCAGCCTTGGTAGTTGATAATGCCACGATGCTTTGTTTCTTGTAAAACCAAGACACCAAGCATGGTCCTAGAAGGAAGCAAGTGCCACTTGTGCACTTTCTATCAACCAAACAGCCCGCATAATCAACTTCACTATATGTTATAAGAGTAAAGTCCATTGACTTAGGGTACCATAGACCAAAGTTTTGAGTTTTGGCTAAGTACCTTAAAATCCTCTTAACAACAATAAGATGTGATTTCCTAGGACTTGATTGAAAGTGAGAACATAAGCCAACACAAAACATAATATAATGTCTAGATGTAGTTAAATATAGTAAACTTCCAATCATACCTCTATAGAGCTTCTCATCTACCTTCTCACCATCTTCATCTCTATCAATTTTGGTGGTGTTGGACATGGATGTGTCCATAAGCTTCATATTCTCCATTCCAAAGCATTTGAGTAGCTCATTGGTGTACTTTCCTTGGTTGATGATGTTTCCATTTTTAGTTTGCTTGATTTGGAAGCCGAGAAAGAAGGTCAACTCACCCATCATGCTCATTTTGAACTCATTCTACATAAGAGGACTAAACTCCTTGCAAAGATCAAGATCCGTTTCTCCAAATATGATATCATCAACATAAATTTGAATGATAAGAAAATGGCTAGAAGTGTGTTTTAGAAATAAGGTAGAATCAACTTTGCTCATGACATAGCCATTGTCTAACAAAAAGTTATTTAATTTCTCATACCAAGCTCGAGGTGCTTGCCTGAGTCCATAGAGAGCTTTTTGTAGCAAGTAAACATGGTTAGGTAGCTTGTCATTTTCAAAGCCTGAAGGTTGAGCAACAAATACTTCCTCCTCAATTGTATTAGTCAAAAATTCACTTTTGATATCCATTTGATATAGCAACAAATTTTTATAACTAGCAAAAGCAAGTAACATTCTAATAGATTCAAGTGTAGCAATAGGAGCATAAGTTTCATCAAAATTAATACCTTCCTGCTGATTGTAACCTTGAGATTCTAACCTTGCTTTGTTTCTTACCACCTTACCATTCTCATCAAGCTTGTTGTGGTAAACCCATTTGGTGCCAATGATTTTTCTGTCACTTGATCTTGGCACTAGGGTCCACACTCGGTTCTTCTCGAACTACTCTAGCTCTTCCTGCATGGCTAGGATCCACTCATCATCTCTAAGGGCTTCTTTGATGTTCTTTGGCTCTAATTGTGAGATGAAGGCACTGTCTGCTTGTTCTTTGTTGTAGGCAGCTCGTGTCTTCACTCTCTCGAATGGATTGCCAATGATTAAATCCTTGGGATGATTCTTTATAAAATGAGGAGTAGGATCCTTCTTTTCTTCATCTTCTTCTTCTATCACCTGCTTACCTTTGTTGTCAATGTTGAGGTTTTTCAAGATAGAAATTAAGTCATCTGCAACATCATTATCAACAATATTCTTTTCAATGGCAGGGTTAGATTCAATAAACTTAACATTAATAGATTCTTCAATTTTAGACAGTTCAATATTGAAAACTCTATAAGCCCTACTTGTAGTGCTATAGCCTAGGAAGAAATCCTTGTACGATTTCGGATCAAACTTGTTGAGACAATCCTTTGTGTTTAAAACAAAATAAGGACATCTGAAAATGTGAAAGAAATCAATTGATGGCTTTCTACCACGCCATAAATCATAGTTTTTTTCCAAAGATGGATGTGTGAAAACTCGGTTCTACACAATGCAAGAGGTGCTAACGGCTTCAACCCAAAACTTCTTTGGAGTTTCATACTCTAGAAGCATGGTCCTATCCATTTCCAGTAGTGACCTATTCTTTCTCTCTACTACCCCATTTTGTTGAGGTGTATGAGAAGAAGAGAAATTGTGCGAGTAACCAGATTTTTCACAAAAATGCTCAAAAAGATCATTTTTAAACTCTCCCCCATGGTCACTATGGATAGAAACAATCTGACAAGAAACTTCATTTTCAAATTATTTACAAAAGCTCGAGAAAACATCTAGAGTATCACTTTTCAAAACGAGAAAGAAGGTTCAAGTATAGCGAGAGAAATCATCGACAATTACAAGACAATACTTGGAACCACAAAGCATTTGAGTTCTCATAGGTATGAATAGATCAATATGAAGAAGCTCAAGAGCTCTTTTAGTGTTAATGACTCCTTTGGATTTGAAGGAGGACTTGGTTTGCTTTCCCTGTGTACAAGGTTGGCATGCCTCATGCTTTTCAAAATCCAATATAGGAAGTCCTCTAACCAATTTCTTTTTGCTCAATTTCTTCATTTAATGCATATTCACATGATCAAACGATGATGCCAAAGAGAGATATCATTTTTATCCACAACCAAGCATCTATAAAGTACGGGCTTAAGAGCATTAAGCACAATAACATATAAATTACCATTTCTAGTTCCCTTATATATAACATTATAAGTGAGGGAATCTAGAAGCAAACATTCTAAAGATGTGAAGAGAACAAGATATCCATTATCACAAAGTTGGCTTACACTTATGAAGTTGTGATGTAGACCATCAACAAGCAAAACATTTTTAATACATAGCTCGTTGCCTACATCACCCTTACCTATTACCTTACCCTTTTTTTGTCCCCAAAAGTCATTGATCCTCCTTTCTTTTTCATGAATTTGTTGAAATGGCTGATTTCTCTAGTCATGTGCTTTGAGCAGCCACTATCAACAATCCACCTTCTTTTGACCTGCATGAAAGAAGGATGTTGGTGCTCAACTCAAACTTTGGGATTCGGGGTTAGCTTGGGGACCCATTTCATCTTTGGGTTGGTCCCTTTTGGCTTGTAAGACAATAAGTAGAGTAATGATCATCACATTTACAATGAACACATGCCATTGGGTTCTTAGAGCCGGAAGTCTCTCCATGGAAGATAGGAGGTTCCACACTCTTCTTCTTACCCTTACTCTTATTCTTGATCTTACCTTTGGGAGCAGTCCCATCATATCCTAAACCATTAGTACCAATTTGTTTGGTAGAGTGTTCTAGGACAACATTAAGGGATTTATTTCCCGTAAAAAACTTTGTAAAGAAGCTCTTAACTTAGCATTATCATCACTAAGGTTAATGATAGTAGAAGATAAACTAGCAAGATCATCTCTAGCATGCAATAGGTCGGCCTCTAAATAGAGGGCTTTAGTAAGAAAAGAATCACGTTCTAAAGAAGTGCTAGCTACCTCATTACTTTGCAAAATAGGTCTAGATGATAAATCATTAACTTGAACAAGCAACTTAGCATTTTCATATTTAAGCAAAATAATTTCCTTTTGATAAGCATGAGTTTCTTACTTACTAGATTCATCAATAAGTTTAAGTTCTACATTTTCAGTTTTAAGAACATCTATCTCATATTGGCATCTTTGGTTATCTTCCTTAAGATCTATAATAATCTTAAGACAAACACCATTCTCAACCTCTACTCCATTGTATTGAAGCTCAAGGTCAAGAAATTGTCCTTGCAAAGAATCTATGCTATCAAGGTGCAATTTTTCATTTTGATCAAGAATTTCAATTTTAGCATAAAGATCATCTATTATCTTGCCTAACCTTTTCTTTTTAGATTTGCATTTAGTAAAAGATGACCGGAAAGCATTAAGCATATCAATAAGAGTTTCCTTAGACAACTCATGCAAATTGACTTCACTTACCTCACTTACCTCACCTACATCTTCACTTGTAGAGGCCATGAGAGCAAGGTGGCATTCTCTATCTTCAGAGTTTGAAGAGCTTGAGGAAGACTCCTCCCAAGCTGCATGAGATGTATATTTGCTTCTTCTTTCTTTCTTCTCTTTTCTCTTGTATTTTCCTTCTCTCTTATACTCCTTGTCTTTCTTGTTGTTGTTCATGTGATGGATCTTATTGGCATTGGGGTAGTCACTCTTGTAATGGCCCTTTTGGCCACATTCATAGAATCTAGGAGTTGATGAAGAAGGCTCCCCCTTGAAGTGTTTGCCCTTGGAGTAATTTGCTTCATGCTCATTTGGGCGTTCATCTTCACTTGAGAAAGGAGTAGGGGGACTTGAGTGCAATTTGTTGCTGCCAAACCATCTCTTTAATTTGCGCTTTGAAGGCTGTGTCCTTAATCTTCTTGGACTCCTTCTCTCATCTCTTTTCTTCTTCCTCTTGCTTGTCAAGCCTTGGATCATGAGCTTGAAGGCTACCAACCAACTCCTTGGTTGATAATTCACTAAGCTTGTACCCTTCTTCAATGGAGGTCACCTTGGGATCCCAACTCTTTGGAAGAGATCTCAAGATCTTGGAGTTGATTGTGCCTTTATCCATAACACCACCAAGGGCTGCCAATCCATTGATGATGACATTGAGCCTAGTATACATATCAGCCACTCTTTCATTCTTACCCATCTTGAAGTTCTCAAGAATACCACCAAGTATGTAGATCTTGGCTTCCTTCACTTGCTCTGTTTCTTCATAGGTGACACATAGCTTGTTCCAAATCTCATGTGTGGTGTCCCATGAGGAGATCCAGTTGAACTCAGATGGAGTGAGGGCTGTATAGATGATGCTCACAACTTTGGCATCGAGTTGAGCTTGCTTCATTTGGGCTTCCGTCTATGTGGAGATTTCCCCCTTTGGATCTTCATACTTGAGGTACACCACCTTCCACATCTCATAGCTTACGCCTTGGAGGTAGAACTGCAATCTTCTCTTCCAATAGAGGAAGTTGGTGCTGTCGAAGACCAGAGGTCACATGGAGAAGCTTCCTTCCAAGTTGAGGGATCCAAGTTCTAAATCGCCCATCTTCTCATACTTGTAGAATTAACTTGGAGAAGACCTGCTCTGATACCACTTGTTGGATCAAGGGCTCAAGGGGGGGGGGTGAATTGAGCTTTAAAATTCTAACAAAATGGATTAGACCACCAAATTATATTAAGTGCAGAAACTTAAACAAACAACAAATTTGATATCTTAACTAGCAAGCATAGCAAGGATGAGAGACAAGGAAGAACATGCATGTGGACAAGGTGGTTTAGAGTGGTTCCACATCCTAACTAGGAGCAATGTTAGTCCACTACCTAGAGGTGGTTAATCTCTAGGATTTGAAATCTTAGTACTCTAATATTCCATCATAAGATTATAAGAAAAAGCCACAATCATCCAAGGGCTTAGTACCTCAAGCAAGATTCTTCAACCTATAGAAGGAGCTTACCCGCTTGAACCATGGAGTCTTCAGCATGGACTTACCCACTCCTTCTTCAAGTCTTCGGCCTTCAAGGAATTACCTATTCTTCTTGAGTATTTGTCTTGCCTATCTCCTTCACTCGGAAATCTGGAACACCATGCTTTCTTCAACCTTAAAGAACAACAAGTCCTTCTCCTTCACTCAGAGAAGATCTTCAACCTTTTCTTTAATAGGAAAGGGGGTAGGAAGATGGAGGTGGAGAGCTTTACATGGATACAAGGGATAGCTCTCTTATAACAGAACCTAACTCACTCATACTCATGAATTTGAATTGAAGGTAGAGAGAGAAAGGGGCTCAAAGGGTTGGAACACTCTCAACTAAGCTAGGACCAAGCATGTAGTGAATGAGCAACCTTGGAATGAACTCAAAGATGTCCTATTTATAGCTGAGGGTGCCCCTTTGAGTTGGGGTACACTTAGGGCCAAAATATAGCCATTTTTTCCCAAGGAAACATCTCTATTTTTGATCAAATAGCTCACAAATGGTCACAATCACTTTTTCTGCAAATTCCATACAGTGCAATCGACCGAGTTTCAATAAAGGTAACTCGACCGATCGACTAAATGACAAAGCCGATATTCAAACCATTGGTCGAGTTTGTCCTGGGGAAACTCAATCGACCAATGAAAATCGAATTGGTCAGTTACTCGATCGGTCAAATTCTGTGAAAACACAACTCGACCGATGCACTCTTTAGAGAATTGATCCTAGTGGATCGATTGAGATTCCAACTCGACCGATCAATAACCTGTGATCAATTTTCTAAAGTGCATCAAAAGTGATTAAAACTTGGTGTTAAGTGTCCCAATCAATTTTCTCATCTTAGTTATAAGACAATACATCAATACAAGTGATTACAAAAATATTCTAAGGCCATTTACATGGATTTCCTAAATTGCACACTTGTATGGCTTTTGGCTTAAACTTGAGCAAATTAGGGCTTGTTGATTTTGATCCTTTTCATGTACCTAACACCTGTAATCAATCTTGAATACACATATTAGATACATATGAATGGAATGGTTGAGTCATTATCAAAATATGGACAATGTATAACCTCTAGGTCAACAATGATATCACGCCACATGATAGAGCAACATGACATTCACATTTCTACTAAGTGATTCCATAGGCTTTAAGCATTTGTAGCTTGATCACTTCATGATTCAACCAAAACATTCACAAACTTAAGAGAAGTGGTGCACATGCAAAGAGTCAACAAATAAGACCATATAGAAATAAATTCTAAAAGAATGACATGTATTTGTCAAAGGATTGAAAATTTAATTTCAAACAGTGGAGATTAAGTCAAAACATGCTTTTTGGGAAAGGACATTCAAGTTTGGGCAAAATTGGCCAAAATGGTGCCAGTTTGCCTTCAATCACATCTAAACCTAACTTTTAGGGAATTTAAAGCATAAAATGGAAAATCCTAGTTAAAACATGCAAAAATTACCAAAAATCTACATGATATGCAATGCATGCTATGGAGTGATGAAAGAGCAAAATTTTGAAAAATTATAAAGAAAATGCATGAAAGTAAACTATATGTATGCATGAATGCAATCAATAGAAAATCTACACTAGAAAGATCAAGATCAAAATGAGCACGATAAGGTAGAACATGAATAGCTAAGAATGAGAGGGCTTACTGCTCTACCACCCCAAACTTTTGAATCATGCTATCCTCAACATGAAACCAATGTTTAGGAATGATAGGGTAGACATCATGGCTGTGGTGGTGGTGGTCCTCCCTGTGGTGGGGGGTTCTGGTAGTAATGGCCCCAGTAGTCCGCCTGTGGAGGCAGGTATGTTTCCTGGTAACCAAAAATTCCTCTCCAGAAATCCCCCCGTTGGGGGTTCCTCTATGCCTACGCATGCTGGTAGTGGTACATGTGGTTGATTTGATGATGCATCTGTTGCTGATCCAACCACATGTCCCGTTGCATCTTCTGAATCCCCTCCAAATGTGCATGAATGGCTGACATGTCATATGCATTTGTCAGAGGCGTCTGCGCATCAAAATCCTCCACTCTAGGTCTAGTGCGACGTGGCTGCTCAAGTGAATGCTACTGCTCTGGCACATTTATTTCTCCCTCTTCTTCAGGTAAGACTACATTTGGTGCTTTGAGCCCCTCTCTAGGGTTCTCTTCCTCATACTGTGATAACAACCCTAAAAAGTCATCCAGATGTCCCACATCCATGAGAAGGGTGCTGATGTGGTATGGGAGTTCCAGGGTGACACCAGGATACCTGGGGTTTAGAACATAGAAGATTTTGTTATCTTTGAGGGATATTATTTGGGACCTAGCAAGATAGTTTAAATCCACATATTTTCTTCCATCTACCTTGGTAAGTCCATCTAGAGTGCATCCCACTGCCCTTGTCAATGTGGTGACAATTCCTCCCATGATGAATGGATTTTTACTCTTGGAAGGGATTGTCTTCAAGTGATCAATCACCATGGCACCTATGTTTACAAATCCCCTACTTGCAACTATGGCCATAACAAATAAGTCTTTCTGAGAACTACATCCTTGATTATCATAGCGGCCAAACAAGGTGTTTGCTAGGACCTTTTGCAAGTATCTCATGAAGGGGTTGTAGATCTTGCTCATCTTAGATTTCCCTATAGTAAAGGTCGATTGACATGTGATTGCCTTCCACATCCTAGAGTAATCTACTCTATGACTCTTATCAAATCTTCCCTCGTCGAAGCTCTTTGCTATTTCTGAATTGGGGGAAAAGATTGCATTGATCTGAGAAGCTTTAAGTACATGTGTTGAGCAGTTCAACTTGAACCTAATAGCACCCTCTACTTGGTACCATACCTTCTCTAAGGTTGCAAAGAACTCATGAGTAAGCTCTAAACATGTTTGTTCAGCCTCAGTTAGAATCTTGTACAGTCCACGTCGTAGTTGACCCTCAAACATGAAGTTAATCCCTAGGGATTGCATTGTAGGCATACATGCATGTCTGGTGGGAATCACCCTCCTTATCATGCACTCGGGGTGGAGAGGTCTCATTGCAGCCCTTCTTACTATTCCCCTACCATATATGGTTCCTTCTAGTTGCTTTCCCACCCATGTCAATCTGTCCTCCTCTAGCTTGGACAAAAAATCCACCGACTCATCCTCCATTTTCTCACTCTTGGCGTCTTCTACCTCTTCTTCTTCATAGGTGTGTGACCCCGAACTTGTATCCAAGTTTAAGGGAACTCTCTCATTGCTTCCACTAGGCCGGGTTGATGATGTGGAATGCCTCGCTGGAGCTGGTCATGGTGGCAAGTGCAAGGAAGATGCCTCATTAGATTTCTTGGTTTTCCGCTCACGAGCCGGTGCATTAACTTCAATTGAATCTACAATGTTCTCAAGCCTTTCTTCTTCTTCCTCCTCCTCTTCTCTAGGGTTGTAGTAGCTTGGATATGAGGCATGATTGCTGGAGGAAGAGTGGAGTCGGGAGGCGCTCATCATCGCTGATCGTCCAAAGGATCGTGAAATGGAGTTAGACGGCGAGGAGGCACTGCCAAACTGCTGTGAAATGGGTGCCCATTTGGATCAACTTTTGCTATTGATGAGGATGTTCATAATTTTCTCTACTCCCCTCTTTATGGCCTTGACCATGCTCTTCATTGTTGTAAGGTTCTTTGGTGGAAAACTGATCTAGAACAACAAAAATGAAGTTCTGGGCTGTAGGGATAGAATTTGCTTGGAGGTGAAAAAATTGGTAGTGATGGATAGTGAAAATCAAAGCTAGAGATTAGGTAAGGTTATTGGGGGCTAAGGGAAACTCAAATCTAGGGTTTGGGAGCAAGAGGGGGTGATTTGGGGGTGGTGGGAGCTCGCCCTAATTGTCTGGGAGTGCAGAACGACCATTCTCGGATGAAATAATGAACTCAGGGTCGTGCTGGGTCGGACGGAATTGGACCACTTAAGTGATTTTTCTGGAGCTTGTAGACCATTCTAGCCAGCACAGTCATGCTGGCAGGGAGCTGGCATGACCGTTCTGGTCAGCACGACCGTGCTTCCAGCGGCCAAAACTCGAAATTCCCTATTGTTTTTAACTTAACCAGCACAACCGTTCCATGCCAACATGACCATTCTGGTTGGATGCCAGAACAACCATTCTGGTCAACACGGCCGTGCTACTAGTGACCAAAAATTTCATGCTCTATGCTGATTTAACTTAGCCAGTACGGTCGTTTCTATCCAGCACAGCCGTTCTGGCCTCTGTCAGTTCAAATTCTAGATTTCATCAAATCTTTTAGAAACTCATCATTTAATCCACTTGAATGATCCTCCTTTGTGTTATATCCACCACTTTGATTGAACGTGCCTTAATTCTCAACTTGATCCTGTTTCACTTGTCGTTTCATCAAAACTAAAGACAAAAACTATCAAGCATAAGTATGCACGTGTGTGTCTTGTGTAAAAGAAAACAAAAGTATAAAAAAAAGTAAGGTTTGAGAATCTCAAACCACATGGGTTGCCTCCCACTAGTGCTAAATTTTATGCCTTCAGCTGAGATTATTGATTCTTGACTTCTTTCACTTCCTTGGGAACCTCAAGGCATCCTTGTAGTATATCTCTTTCTCATCCACTTCCAAACACATCTCTTCATCAGATTGTTGTTCTTCTACAAGCATCACAATGTCAAAACTTTGGTTGGCCTTGTCCGAGCCGACTTCCACAACTGGCTTCAATCTTTGTCCATTGACGGCGAACTCTTTTGATCCTTATTTTTTACATATCACAACAACCCCAGATGGATACACTTTCTTGATGAGATAAGGTCCTTCCCATCTAGATCAGAGTTTTTTGGGAAAGAACTTCATCCTTGAATTGTACAACCATACCCACTTGTCAGGCTTAAATTCCTTCTTTTTGATCATCTTATAATGAAGAAACTTAGTCCTCTCCTTGTAGCTCTTAGACATGTCATACGCCTCATGGTGCATTTCCTCCAACTCATTCAGTTGAAACTTCCTTTTCATTTTGACATTTTCTCCATCAAGATCCATAGTTTTCAAAGCCCATAGTGCCTTGTATTGTATTTCAACTGACAAATGGTAGCTTTTTCCATAGACGATCTTGAATGGTGTAGTGCGAATCAGGGCTTTGTATGCGGTTCGATAAACCCATTAAAGCTTCATTGAGATGAAGTGACCAATCCTTGCAGTTTGGACTCACTATTTTCTCTAGAATGAGCTTTATCTCTCGATTGGCCTACTCAACTTGGCCACTAGTTTGAGGGTGGTAAGGAGTGGCTACTTAATGGTTTACTCCATACTTCTTGAGCAACCCTTCAAAAGTGTGGAAAATGAAATGACTTTCGTCGTCGCTAATCATGGCTCTTGGAATGCCAAAATGGCTAAAAATGTTGGATTTCATGAAGTCACACACCACCTTGTGATCATTCGTCTGGGTTGCAACAACCTCAATCCACTTTGACACGTAGCCCACAACAACCAAATGTAGACATACCCAAAGGAGGGAGGAAAAGGACCCATGAAGTCAATTTCCCATACATCAAACACCTCCACCACAAGAATGGGTGATAGAGGCATCATGTCCCTCTTGGAGATAGTGCCCACTTTTTGGCACTTCAAGCAACTCTCGTAAAATTCATGGGAATCTTTGAACAAGGATGGACAATAAAACCCACATTGGAGAACCTTGGCAGCCGTGTGTTTTCCTCCAAAATGACCTCCACATATTCTGGAATGGCACATGGATAGGATTTGTTGTTATTCTATCTCCGGAACACATCTCCTAATGAGCTGATTGGGACATTATTTGAAGAGATGAGGGTCATACCAAGCATAGTTCTTGACCATAGAAAATAATCTTTTGCTTTCCTCCCTTGTCCATGTGCTAGGTATCCTTCCACTAGCCAAGAAATTAGCTATGTGTTTATACCATGGCTTTTGAGTAGACGAGAGTAGGAAGAGTTGTTCACGTGGCATCATTTCCTTGATTTGATTTGTATCATCAAAGGGATCATCAATTCAGGATAGATGGTAAGTAGCACCATTTCCACTCCCTTATTGTCTACGATCTCCACATCGAACTCTTGAAGCAACAAAAATCCATTTGATCAGCCTTGACTTTGAATCTTTCTTTGACATGAGGTACTTTAGTGCAGTTTGGTCTATGTATATCACTACTTTGTTTTGCTAAAGATATGATCGGAACTTGTCAAGAGCGAAGATGACTACAAGAAACTCCTTCTCAGTGGTTGTGTAGTTTCTTTGGGCTTCATCTAGAGTTTTTCTTGCATAGTAGATAACATGTGGAGTCCGGCCAACTCTTTGGCCCAACACAACTTCCATTGCCATTCAGATGCATCAATCATAATCTTAAATGGAAAAGAGAAATATAGGGGCTGCATGATAGGAGTAAAAACTAGTTTTTCCTTCAAGTGGTTGAAGGCTTCAACACACTTGTCATCGAAATGAAATTCAACATATTTCTCAAGCAAGTGGCATAGAGGTCTCGAGATCTTGCTAAAGTCTTTTATGAATTGGCAGTAGAAACCTGCATGTCCCAAGAAAGACTGGACATGTCTTATAGTGGAAGGAATAGTAAGAGTAGAAATGAGGCCTACCTTGTCCCTATCAAATTCAATTCCATCCTTTGAAACTCGGTGGCCTAGAACAATGCCTTTGGGCACCATGAAGTGGCTCTTCTCCCAAGATAGCACTAGGCGAACCTTTACACATCTTTCAAGGACAACAATCAAATGAAGTAAGCATTCATCAAAAGTTTTACCAAAGACCGATAAATCATCCATGAACACTTCCAATGATAAATCAAGCATATCCACAAAAATTAAGGTCACACACATCTGAAATGTAGAAGGGGCATTACACAATCCAAATGGCATTCTTCAATAGGCAAAAGTACTACTCGGACAGGTGAATGTTGTCTTCTCTTGATCTGTAGGATGCATGTCAATTTAAAAGTATCCAGAGTACCCATCAAGGAAATAATAGAAGCTTCGCCTCGCTAGCCTCTCTAGAATTTGGTCAAGAAATGGGAGAGGGTAGTGATCCTTTTTGGTCTTTTCATTGAGCTTTTGGTAGTCAAAACACATTCTCCACTTTGATTGTTCTCTTACCAGCATAAGTTCACCATCCACATTTTCCACTACAGTGATCCCACCTTTCTTAAGCACAACCTGGATGGGGCTCACCCATTTACTATAAAAAATAGGATAAATAGTTCCATCATCTAGCAACTTCACAATCTCTTGAGTTACCACTTCTTTCAACTTTGGATTCAACTGGATTTGCATTTGATGGGTCAGACTTGCATCCTCCTCTAGATAGATCATGTGTACACAGATGGAGGGGTCAATACCCCTCAAGTCAGCTATAGACCATCCAATGGCTTGGATGTTCTTCTTTAAGACTTTCATCAATGCCTCCTCTTGTTCTGGTGAGAGAATGGAAGAAATGATCACTGGGAGGGTGTCATTTGAACATAGAAAAGCATACTTCAATCCTTCTGGAAGTGGCTTCAGCTCAAGAATGGGAGGTTTGTTAAGGGAGTTATTTAATGGTGCAAAAATAGAAGGAAGGCTTTCTCTTATAGCCACCAAGGCTAGCTCATTCTCTTCATCCACTTCATCTTCATCATCAGGGAACTCAACTAGTGGCTCTAGACCTCTACCTTGAGTGGTAGTTTGAATCCATGTAGGTATACATTCCTCCACAATCTCATCCAAACACTCAATGAGATAGCAATCTTCTTCAGTGGCCCCTATCACCTCGACTGTGGCTGAAGATTTAAAGATATTCAACTGGATCTTCATGTGCATGAATGTCACATACATAGTCCCAGTCCTCACATGAATCACTGCATTAGCTGTGGCTAGGAAGGGTCTTCCTAAGATGATAGGCACCCTCCTTGTATCATTCTCCATATCTAAGACGATGAAGTCGGCAGGGAAGAACGTAGAAGTCTCATCATCAAGCCTCACAAGCACATCATCAACACACTCTCTAGGCGTCTTTACTGATGAGTCAGACAATGAAAAAGTACAACGAGACGGACTTAATTGCCCCATTTGAAGCTTGATAAACACATAATACGACATTAGGTTAATGCTAGAACCCAAGTCTAGAAGGGCTTGGTCTATGCGATGTGCCCCAATGTAGAATGAAATGATGGGATCACCAGGATCTTTTCTCTTCCTTGGCATGGTGTGCTACAAGATTGATCTCACTTGCTCTATGAGCTTGACTTTCTTTGGGGTCCTCCCTGTGGTCTTTCTCTTGAAGGTGCATAAATCTTTGAGGAACTTAGCATAGGAAGGGATTTTCTTGACCGCATCAAGCAAAGGAATGTTGATTTTCACTTGTTTAAAAGTCTCAAGGATGTCTTAAGTATGCTTCTTTCTTCTCCTCTCAACAGAAGGCTCCTTAAGAGCCTCAGGAAATAGTGAAAGTTGGGATCCTAAATGGTTTGGATCAACAATATCATCAATGGGAATCACAGGAATCACAATATCAACTCTGGCTCTCATCATAGTATCCTCAAGCTGTATCTCAGTATCAACCTATCCAATCTCAATATCACCTTTGTCAACAACAATAGTATCACGAGGGTGCTCCAAAGTCCAACCACTCCTCAAAATAGTCATCGTCTTCACATGCTCATGGGTAGTAGAAGAAGAGGCTTGTGGAGGTATTTGTGGTTGTTGGGGTGGTCTTTGGTGAGGTGGATTTGGGTTTTGGAGGATGAATTGCGGTTGTATTTGTTGTGGTTGTTGTGGATGGGGGTGGTATTGTGGAGGTAGTTGTTGGTATGAATGAGGTGGAGGTGGAGCATATTGGTAGTTAAGAGGTGCTTGAGGAGGTGGTGGAGCATAGGGGTTTGGTGGTGCTTGGTATGATGGCGGAGCATATGAACTTTAAGCATTTCTTAGGAAAGTACCATCATTGTTTGGGTTGGGCATTGGTTGAGATGGAAGTCTTCCTTCTTCCCTCTTAGCAAGAGAGAGAAATCTGATCCAATCTTTGCTCAAGATGGCTGATGGACTGCCCGTGTGAGGACACATCCTTCTTCAACTCATCCAAGCTTCTTAGTCTTCCAAGCTTCTTAGTCTTCCAAGCACTTCCTCTTCAAACTTTGAACTATAGTGTGGCCTTGGCTACCCTTGTCCTTACTCATCTTCATTTTGTTTCTTCCATGAGAAATTGGGATGGTTTATCCACTCAAGAGTATAAGTGTTGGACATGGGGCCTTGATTGTTCCGGTTGACAAAAGAGTGCAAGGCATGTACTTCTTCATCTACTGCCTTGACTGCCATGGTGGGTTGGGTAGAAGAACCACCAGCTTGGTTCTTCATCATCTTCATCATGTCGGGGTCGGCAGCAGTGAAGGCTGAAGCTATAGAAGAAGGTGGAGGGACGTAGTTGTGGCCGCAGTGCTCCCCTTTTGTAGAAACCCGATGGCGGGAATTTTTAGCAAGATGCTTGAACAAAGGCCACGACTCCTCGGGTGGCTTTGCCATGAAAGTTCCCCCGCAAGATGAGTCAATGTTGTTTTGGCTCAACTCTTCAAGCCCGGTGTAGATGGCTTGAACTAGTTGCCACAATGGCACTTCATGGTGGAGGCAGTCACAGAGAAGTTTTTGGAACCTCTCCCATGCTTTATGGAAGGGATCATTCTCTTTCTAGGAAAAGGAGGTGATGAATCTTCTCATGTAGGTCAACTTAGCAATTGGGAAGAACTTTTTGAGGAATTCATTCTTGGCTTCATTCCAAGTTACCAACTCTGGCTTCAAAACATACCACTCTTTAGCTTTTTCTTTTAGGGAGAATGGGAAGAGGGTTCTCTGGATGGAGTCATCAGTAGCGGCATGGGTATGTAAAGTGGAGCAATTCTTAAGGAATGCATCGATGTGGTGGTAGGGATTCTCATTCTCCATCCCATAGTAAGTGGGGAGGAGTCCAAGGAGTGTGGGTGGAATGGAAAACTGTTGACCCAACATTTGGTCAACTAGGGTGGCAATGGGTGAATTGTAGTTCCTCAGGGTGAAATACTCATGGAGTGGATGGTTGGGCTATGGTGGAGGTGGTTGAGCATTCACATGAGGGTTGTTGTCTGCCATCTCATCTTCTTGGTGTTGGTTGTGGTGACTTTGGCGTCTCCTTCTACCTATCTCAGGGCCGTACAACACCAAGTTAGTACAAGTGGAACGCATGTGGCGCATGCACAACTATCACCTACACAATACACAAACAAGCAAAAATAAACCAAGTTAGAATGCTAATATGCAAAAGTGAACAAAAAATAAAGAATAGCAATGATGAGGGCAAAAGGAAAGACTAAGCTATAATAACTACCTAGGCTGAGTGCCTCTATCCCTAGAAACAGCGCCAGAAAGCTTGCTACGATTCCCACCGAGGCTACACACTAGCCAACTAGAGGTGGATAGATGCAACCCTTAGGGTGGATACAAGTACAGAACTTTCAAAATTTGTATTAACCCTAACCAAGTCGATCACAGTACCAAATAGGTCACCCACAAGCGCATGGGGGTACTATTGTAGCATAGGTGAAGGGCAAGTGTAGGGGTCGATCCTCAGGGACAGAGGGGGAACTAGAGCTAGACTAGTGTTGGCTACATTCCTAATGCGGAGTATAGGGTTGAAGGGTCTAAAATGGGTTTGTTTTGTGATTAATCTAAGTGAACGAGCAAGAAAGGAATAATTAAACCTAAGTTATCTTAAACAAGCAAGTTTAACAATCTAGGTTAACCAACTAACTAAGCAAGAGCAAAGGTAAGTTACACTATACTAGACAAGCAAGAATCAATTTAGAAACTAATTTAACCACTAAAGCAAGATAAGATCTAAATTAACCCTAACTATCAAAATTGAGCAATTGACTAGGTTAAGCAAGAACAACTAGACTATACTAGCATAAGCAAGTGAATAGAGCAAGTTGAGTTTTAAACAAGATGATTAAGGTAGATGGGCCGTTTGGGGATGTAACTTTAACATTAGTTGGGGGAGGTTGTTGAACAAGCATGGTTCTCATCTTTCATCTAGATTACCAAACCAAACAATAAGGCAAATGCTATTATAATGTACCCTATACTACTAGTGGAAGACTAGGGTTAGGTGTAGTTCTAATAGGATTAGCCAAATCTAAGTTTCCAGGATAAGTGGTATTGAGCAATTGAGGGCCAAGGGTAGAGATGGGAGTAGAGATGAGGGTATTTGACCTCATGCCACTAGCCATTCTAGCCTTTAGAAAACCCTAGGCAATCACATCAATCCCACTTATACTAGTAACTTAGGTCTCATACCAAGTAGTAGGAGAGGGGGTAGGCATGTAGGAATAAAGGGGACTAGCTAGGACTCCCCTATTGGGACCTAGGAGTCATACCTAAGATTGCCACATGCATCCCAAATCTCCTAGAAACTAGGTATCATCAAGCACTATCAAACAAGCAATTCATAGCAAAAAGCACAAATCACAAGCATGGCAATGGGATAAGAGACAAAAGCATGGAGAAATCATCATAGATAAAAATAAGTTCATTACAAGCCAAAATTCCCCCAACATGGTATCAAAGTCACATTTTATCCCCAAACATCCCACCACTAGGGGCTTCACTACACATGATCAAGAAAATAGTAAAATAATGGGGAATAAGGGGAAGAAACTCCATGGAGCTCATGGAAGAAGCCTTCTTCTTCACCTCCTAGCTGCTTGGGGATGTCCTCTCTCCTCCAAAGATGCATATGGGCATGAAGATATGGGGGATTATGGTGGAAAACCTAGAATACTAGGTTTCCAAGGTGACATGGAGGTAGAAATGGTGGGTGGAGAGCATAAATGCAAGGGGAATGCACTAAATGCTCAAGGAGTAGGTGGAGAGGTGTAGTGGTGGCTAGGAGCAGCTAACCTAGTGTTGTGGCTACCACCCATGTATATATAGGTTGTGGTGGAAGCACTAGGATAAGTAGGGGTATTGTGGGAAAATTAGTGCAGAAAGTGGTAGGTTTTGGGTGGCAGCACGAATGTGGTGGGTGGAGGTGAGAATGGCCATGGCAGTGGGGAACGATGAAATGTAAAATCATAGATTGGATAGGGAGAAGTGAAGGCTGGTAGCATGACCGTACTGGGCAACACGACTGTGGTGCGGGCTAGGTAGAACGACCATGTTGGGTAGCACAATCATGGTGGTGGAGTTTGTGAGTAGGTCATTCCCAAGAGAATGCCTGTTCCACTCTTCAACTAGCAAGGTCGTGCTGGGTAGCATGACTGTATTGGGGTCTTCATAGAACGGCCGTGCTGGGCAGCACGGCCGTGGTGGCTGAGTTGTTGTAGCTTGTGAATTTTGACCATCAACCTGTAACTTTTGCATCAACTAGCACGACCATTCCGTGGCACCACGGCCATGCTGGGCCTTCATAGGAAAAAATGGCTTCAAACTTCATTATCAAATGACTTCTTTGCTTGATGTTGATCCATGGCCATTGAAGGTAGTTTGAGGGAGCTTTGGGGCCTTCTTTGGACCCCTCTATGAGTAGAGGAACCCTAGGACTCCTTCCTTCTCTCTCATTCATCCTAATCATGGTACAAGTACCTGAAATGAATGCAAAGAATGTCCATAGGTGCATTTGGCAATGATAAGCATATTGGGGTAATTAGCTTGTAATCTAACATGTCTAGATGTGATTTAAGTACAAAATGGCACAAGATGGAGCCCTAAAATAGGGCTACATCACTAGATAAGGTCCTAGGAAGAATCAAGTGCCACTTGTGCACTTTCTATCAGTCAAACAACCTACATAATCAACATCACAATAGGCAGTAAGAGTAAAGTCCCATGACTTGGGATACCATAGTACAAATTTTTGAGTTTTGTCTAGATACCTCAAAATCCTCTTGACTGATATGAGACATGATTTTCTTGGACTTGATTGAAAGCGAGAAGTCGAGCACACAAGCCAACACTAAACATTATATCAGGCCTATAGGTAGTTAAATAAAGTAAACTTACAATCTATGGAGCTTCTCATCTACCTTTTCTCCTTGTTCGTGTCTATCAAGCTTGGTGGTGTTTGACATAGGCATGCCCATTATCTTGCTGTTCTCCATCCTAAAGTAGTTAAGTAGTTTATTGGTGTACTTACTTTGGTTGATGAAGTTCCCATCTTTTGTTTATTTGATTTGAAAGATAAGGAAGAAAGTAAGCTCCCCCATCATGCTCATCTCGAACTCACTATGCATAAGAGAACTAATTCCTTACAAAAATTAAGACCAATCCCACCAAAGATAGTATCATCAACATAAATTTGAATAATCAAGAAATTGCTAGAAGTGTGTTTTAGAAACAAGGTAGAATCGACTTTGTTGGTTTTTTGGAGGAAACATGTGCGGTGGAAGCAAAAAAATAAAAAATATTTCCATGCAACCTGCAACAGGATCTCATCAACAATAGCGTATTCAGAAAGAGTATTCGTGAGATATACCTTATCGTGGAGCAAGTCCGGTAACGTCCCGCTGCACGATGGTGTGCAACTCCCATCCTCTGAACGTGTCATGGGAAGATCTGGAGATGCTCCTTTTGTGCAGTGATGTATGCCACTTGTAGCGCGTATGGACGGTCATTGACGTCCTCCGAATGCAGGCGTTTTAGCATCTTCGTCTCTACTTTGTCTACACGGATGGACTGGAACTCCACATCACGCTTCCTAAGCCAGTAGGAAGGAGTATCCTCTGTGCGATGATGTGCTAGCATTGCGGTGATCTCCTTTCTCTCATGAGGATAGTGATGGCTAGGGTTTACGTATGTGAGTGTAAGTTGAAAAGCCTCTCTCAATATCTCGTAAAGACATCGGGCATCAAGCCCCTTTAAATAAAAGATGAAAGGAAGTAGGGTTTCCCAAACCCTTTGGTAAATAGAAAGAATATTTTAATTAAAATGCTCATGGATTAATTAGAATATTCTGGTATTAATTAATTAACCAATTAATTGTATTAATTGATTAATTAATATACGACTCTATGCAATCGTCCAGGATGGCTCTATGGGCATATATACCAACAAACTCCCACTTGCACTTAGAGCCAGTCAATCTAATTAATTGACAATATATTCTAATATTATTCTAATGGATTACATAAACATTTTAGTAATCAGCGTGATTCAGAACAATTCCAATCAAATCCATAATTATACTCTTATTCCAACACATCCTATGCGTGTGACCCAGTAGGCTCAAAATTACGTTGGCAGTGATATCCATAATCATATTATGATTTCACAAGCAATGATTGGTATCTAGCAAGACTTCATTGCCAGCCAAGTAATTGGATAAATTGGAGAATAACTTAACCTATCATTTGTGACTGATGTTACAATGATTGTATTGTTCTTTTATCGCTGATATCCAGATTGAACTTGAGTCATGGAACTGTCATCCTCTTCAACGTTCAATCCATGTTTCTTGAACTAGAGTAGACTGTATGAGATATATGTAATCTCAATATCACATATTGACTCACATCAACATGGCCATGCATTTC
The DNA here is from genome assembly GCA_963693085.1 of Alisma plantago-aquatica. Taxonomy (NCBI): domain Eukaryota; kingdom Viridiplantae; phylum Streptophyta; class Magnoliopsida; order Alismatales; family Alismataceae; genus Alisma; species Alisma plantago-aquatica. Next base: position 1,742,997,648 of record OY856409.1, on the reverse strand, counting down.
TCAGTCTTGCTTATCAAGTGGCCAGAATATAAAAACTCTCGTAGGAAGGACAAATTCTATATACATCACTTACAATCATCCCCATGTGTCACAATGCAACCAAGCACCATCTTTATGGCAATCCTTATTTAAGACCACGATGGATGATGTTAAAGCACACTGAAAAACATGTGATAAGTGTAGTGACTTCAGGTCTAAGAATCGCAATCACCACCATTACAATGAGACGTGACTCTAACTACCAATCATTGTATCCATGTCTCACTCTCAAGGTGGGTCTGTCTAATACACTGTTCTCTAACAAGTATTTATGTATTTGGTTTGATATCTCCATGTCATGGCTAATGAGATTCTTCCATCAACCAACATACATTCTAATCTTATGTGTTATTGATGTCTATGGATATTTCCACCATAACAACTGATTAGGGATAAAACAAGAATACATACTCTTAGCATACATATGATCTCACTACCCAGGTCATCAACCAGAAGACATATGTCATTGAGTATATTATTCTATAGACATTTATAAGTTTTCTAGTCATCTCACAATATTAAACACAAACATATAGATTGCAAACTTACCTTTAGTGACATGATCAATATAGTATTACAAATAGTTTACATAGTATCCCATTATAATCATCAAATGATAGTCTCTATGGGTATACATACTAACAGATTCCCACTTGCACTTATACCCAATCACTCATGAATCTCAATCCAAGTGATCGAACATGTCCGTCATGTTTATGTTGTGAAAGTACTTTTGTGAGTGGGTCAACCACATTGCTTTCTGTAGGTACCCTGCAAATCTTCACATCTCCTCACTGTATGATCTCTCGTATGAGATGGAACTTCCGTAGAATGTGTGTGGAACATTGGTGCGATCTTGGTTCTTTAGCATGTACAATTACTCTATTATTGTCACAAAACAACTCAATTGCGTCACTAGCACTTGGAACCACTCCAAGTTCAGAAATGAACCTGTTGATCCACACAACTTCCTTTTCAACATTAGATGTGACAATATATATGGCCTCTATTATAGAATCCACAACCATCTCTTACTCTCTTTCAGCTCACAACTCCATTGTTCAGGCAAAATATAAATCCAAATTGTGATCTATAGTCATCTTTGTTATTTTGGAATCTAGCATTAGTGTACCCCTTTACCACGAGCTCTTCCTCACCAATGTATACTAAGAATTGATCCTTTGTCCTTCTCAAGTACTTTAGGATGTTCTTTACAGCTGTCTAGTGACATTCACCTGGATCTCACTGATACCGACTCATCATGCTCAAATCATATGACACATTAGGATGAGTACATAACATTGCATACATGATAGATCCACTTGCTGATGCATATGGAATCGTACTCATGCACGCCCGTTCATCACATGAACTAGGACATTGGGCTTTAGAGATCGTAACCCCATGGGACATGGACAAGTTACCTCTCTTAGAACCCTCCATGCTAAACCTCTTTAGCACCTTGTCAATGGATGTGCTCTGGCTTAGGCCTAGAAGCCTTCTAGATCTATCTCTATATATCTTGATTCCTAGTATATAGGGTTCTTCACCTAAACCCTTCATATAGAAGGTCTTCCCTAGCCAACCTTTTATTGTTTGAAGAGTAGGGATATCATTTCCCATCAACAATATGCCATCCACATACAATATGAGAAATATGACTGTGCTCCCACTAACCTTTATGTAAACACAAGGTTAATCTTCATTTTGACTATAGCCAAACGTTTTGACTACAAAAGAAGGGAGGATCTTTCATTTTGGAGGGGGGCTTACCTTGTTAGCTTACATGGATTCCATATTACTTAGACATACCTTCTAGATGACTAGTTGGCTCATCCTATTATGACCAACCCATCTAAATTGTTGGATTCATAATTCTCCAATCTCAGATGTATTCTACTAGAATTTTTTTTATTCTGCATAACATGATGAACTTGAGACTCCAGAACAACTTGTAATTCTCATGGTTCTCATTGTACCCTTTTGTTGACCTCGAACTCAATTTTTACTTTTACTCCCATTGATTCTTTAGAAATTCATTTATCTTATCAACAAAACACTTTTGTTATTGGATTGGAATTAACAATAATATTAAACAATCATGGTGTGTGGATAAACCTTCTCCAAGAAACTACTTTCTCAACGTAGGTTTCAATCCTTTAAACATATTGAGACATTCCTAATTCATATCATATATGATGTCTAATAAACCATTTAGATGGTAAATTATTTAGTGATAGGTACATATTTATGAGGATAAGAAGATTAGATTAATTGATAATTACATCATGACTAATCATGGTATAATTCCTTCATTTTGACACATCATCGTGCTGAGATGGAATTGACCTGTGACACATTATCATAGTCTTTTCTAGGATGTTCTCAAGATATTGATGTAAAAGTATTTCAACACTTGATCTCATCAAAGTTTCTTAATACTTTCATCAAACTCATACTTCATTTATAATCTCCTTGAACACTTTAAGAGATTAATGATTCCTTTTACTTGTTATATTGTCATTATATTACTAGTTAATGAAGTTACTATTTCATAACATTCATTCCATAAGATCTTCATGCATCACATGTATGAGGTCTACTGAAGACTTTTCCTCCCACTACATCTAGTGAAGGATGACATGTCACTTTGTGCATAAGTAAGACTTTGCATGTTTCCTTATGTTCAATAACCAAAGGAATCTAGGTTTACATCAATATGTATTCTAGATATGCATTTCTTATTGTACGTCCATGGTGACTAATGCTAATGATAGTCTTTAGTTATCAATTATATTCATTTGGTATTAAAATTATAAACATTTATCTTAAAATCTTTCATACATAGACCATTTAGATGATTTGGGCATTGCCATGAAAGATCATATCTTTTGAAACAAAAACATAATATCTCACTTTATTAAATCATCCTTGTCATACACGATGCTTTAAAAGTAAATGTTTCCATTCAAATGGTATAATGAAATAGTAGTTCTAATAACTCTATTACATGCTCATTGGGACAAGATAAATTTAAATCTAGACTAAGGCTTCCACAACTCTTGCTCTTCCATGTCCATCTTTGTCCTCTTATGAGGGCCTTTACTTCTTATCAGATCTTGCACATCAGTATGTCAGATCTCTGTTTGGTATCACATACCAAAGTGAAGAAGTAGTCAAATTTATCTTATAACATTTATACCTGAAGTCAGTTCCTTCCTTATTCTTCTTTAGTTCCTCTAACCAGAGTGGGAAATTTCTTTTCTAATATCCAAGCCGGTGACAATCGCCTCATACTTCCCTTATGCTTCCCTTTGCTTTGAGATCTGAAGACTTGGGCTTCTGGATAGCTTTAGAATTCTTCTTAGCTTTGCCTTTGCCTTTAGACTTCCCCTTTGTCTTGCTGATCATCATCACAAACTTGGGCTTGTCATTCATTGCTTGTGTCTCATTTGTTCTCAACATGCCCAAAAAATATGTGAAAAGTTTGTCAAAGTTGTTCATGTTGTATTTCATGACAAACTAACTATATGACTCTAGTAGGGATTGCAGAATCACATCAGTGGCCAACTTTTGACCCAAGGGGAATCCTAGTCTAGAAAGGTTCTCCACATACCCAATTAGCTTGAGCGCATGAGGACCTAATGGATCTCCTTCAGCCATGGTACATTTGAACAATGCCTTGGAGACATCATATCTCTCTTGTCTTTCCTGATCTTTATACATGTTCTTGAGATGTGTGACTATCTCAATACGCCCATGTTCTCATGCCGCCTCTGCAACTCTTAGTTCATGGAGCATAGCATCAGACACTTGACATCCACACCATCTTCAATATGCTTCTTGTAAGCATCCCTATCATCCCTTAGAGCATTCTGAGTTTGTTCCTCTGGTTTTGGCATTTCCAGGACATAGAGCTTTTGCTTCTGTGTGAGAACAATTCTCAACATCCTACACCAGTCATGGAAGTTTTTCCTATTAAGTTTGTCCTTCTCAAGGACCGATCACAGAGAAAAGTGATTGTTATTTCTTGCCATTTGATTCTACAAAAGAATTTGCAATTTTGTCAAAAATTGATTTTTGATTTGATTTGATTTAATTTGGGTGATAATAATTAGGTCTTTAATTCATTACTATTCTCATTGTTTTGTTCAAATTGTTAACCCTCAAGTATCAATTTGGAAAATTATAGTGAATTTTTTTCTAATGAGCCAAGATCCAAAAATGATTCCATTATTACTCGGCCTACACAAGCATCAATAATCAACCATTAAGGTAGGAAATCATGCCAATTGCATCGTATGAAACTCTTAGATAGAGGATATGTGCAACTCCTTGCCATAATCATCTGCATGCTTCTGGGCCCAAACTCTCTTAGAATCACTAGATAAGTCTGACTCACTTACCAATATGATAATAATGCACCTCTCTTTGGTGGAACCTACATTACTACCATCACAATTCCACAAGGTAGATGACACACCACACTTTGGTATAACCTATGCTTGGTCGAACAAGCTTTTCATGTGTATTTCTATTGGAAAGCATCTTAGACTTAATATCTTTGATTGAGGGGTTATATATATACACACATATAGTATAACCAATCACCATACATATATAGTACATATCATATACATGCTATATCCCACAACGTAAACATGCAATATAAACAAAAAGTCATATTTGTGTCCATTTCTACTTGTAATTCCTTGGAGCCACAGGGAATTACTACCACCGAGGTCAATCATCACATCACATGTATGAACCTATTGTTGGTGTAGACATGTGCTTGCTGATCTGGGTAGATCAGTTCAACCCTTGAACCGCTCATCTCTCCTCTTATCTAGTTGGTTGGTCCTCTAGGATGGTTATCTAGCCTCCAGTCCAACCGATGTTTGGACTCCTTTCAAACGGTTAGTTGGGCCCACCAAGTGGTTATCTAGCTCCATTGTTCTATCCTTCATGGTCCTCTAAATGGTCAACTCATCTCATGAACTGGTCATCTCATCTAGCGATGATCATCTTCCTTATTGTTATAAGAAAAGAAACTATTCTATTGTTACTTTATTACATGATAAAGAGAAACCTCAAGTTATATTTGAGGGGAGCAAAGGTAGGAAATAATTACTTTAAATTGGAAAGATAAAGGTAGAGGCTCGGTATGCAGACTGAGATAAAAAAGAACAACAAAACCATTCAACCACACATAGATACAAGGTTTAGTCCATAACCACACTACACATCCACCATCAAAACCACTTTTAGGGTGACATGTGTAAATTGCATATATATATTATATATTAGTTTGGGATTATGTGGTCTTTGATCAGATACACAATGATAGCATTTTTTATATTCACATTGTATTCAACAAATAAACAATTTAACCAAAAATCCAATCATATTGGTTATCCTAAAACATAGTAAATTGACGTGGTTTTGATACCACCTGTTGGGAAATACAGGCAAAAAATATAATAGAAACAAAAAAATTATCTATCTATATTTCCATAACAGCAAGATTGCATCAACTACTATGAAACATGAAGGATGGTTTTAGCGAGTTATACCTAATCCTGGATCAAGTCCAACAATAAAACTCACTTCATTTCAACTATTGACTAGTTGCTCTTGGACGGTGGTTGTGCTGCTCTTGGTCTTCACCACAAACAACTATATGTGTAACCTCTACAACAACTCCAATGGTCTCACCACAGAGTGCAGGTTGACTTTTCTCTCTGAGAAACAACTAAAGGAATCCTACCTCTAGAGTATTCCAAACATACCAACTAGAACTCATGTCATTCACTAAGAACATACAAGAAGGAAGTGTCCCTCCTATAGGTGTACTAGTCACCAACCTACTCTCCCGCCAACAACGATCACCAATTTTCTCTTTTGTAGCTATCCCTCCCTATTGGGTAGGACTTGCTTGGGCTCTCTCAGTTAACAAAACCAGAGAGGACAACAATTTTTAGAGGAACTGATTCTCAGTTGTCTATGTTGTTCTATGGGAAGCCCCCAGTACCCCTCCTTTTATAGGTGCGGTTAGGGACAGGGTTCCCAGTCTGTACGGGATTGTGCGGGAGTGGAAGAGACTGGAAGATCTTGAATTTTTGCAACCTACAACAGTTGAAATGGTCATCTATCACACCCAAACAATCATCTAGTATGTGAGATGATCATCTCACACTGCCAGACGGCCGTTTGGCAGTTTCCTAATCGCACAAGAATTTGGCAATTTTTATTCCAATTAATATCATATATTAATTTACTTTCACTCCAAGTATGTGCAATTGAAACTATTCAAGAAACATCCTATTCATTCGGACCAACCGAGCCATCTCACCTAGGAGATATGCCTGTATCACTCACCCATACAACCATCTGGTGAGTCTGATATGAGGTGGTCAGTTCAATCACATTGAACCAATCAGTTCAAGGATAGAACTAGCCAATTCAAACTTTGATTAGCCTGACAACCCAAACATATGTCTAAACACTTGAGATGCCCGTCTGGATACCCAAATGACTGTCTCATACAATGAGATGGTCAATTAGCAGACCTATTCAGCCAATTAGTCGATCTGTTGTGTGAATTGAATACCTAAACACTTTAGTAATCAGTCCAATCATCATTCAAGATAAACTCATCTTCTAGATGAGTCCCTTTGTGTGTGACCTTATAGGTCCTATATCACGATGGCAGTGAATGTCCATAACTATATTATGACAACACAAGAAAAGAGTGGTTCTTAGTCGCACATCACTTCTACCCAAGTGAATGGAAAGTTGGGGAACAGCTTCAACCTACAATATATGTAAGGCATTGTAGTGATTGTATAAGTCCTTTTCCTATGATATATGGGATGAACTCGAGGCACGAAAGGTCATCCTATCAATGTTCAATCCATGTTCCTTGAACCAATAGCAGACTATCTAAGATAATGTGACCTCAATATCATATATTGATTCACATGTGCATGCACATGAGTTTCTCAATCTCGCTTATCAAGTGTCCAGGATATCACACTCTAGTAGGAGGTACAAATTCATATCTATCACTCACCGTCTATCCCCATGTGTCAAAGTCACCCAATTATCACCTTTACAACAACCCATGTTTCAAGACTGCATTTGATGATGCCAAAGCGTACCCAATGACATGTGACGAGTGTAATGATTTCAAGTCTAAGAATCACAATAATCACCTTCACTATGAGGTATGACTGTGACCACCAAAACCATGTGTCACTCTCAAGGTGGGTCTGTCTGATACACTATACCCTAACATGTATCTGTCTATCTGATTTGATATTGCCATATCATGACTTAGTGAGACTCAATCATCAACCAACTCACACTCTAGGCTTATGTGTTATTGGTGTCTATCTACCTTCTACAGTAACAACCAACTAAGGACATAATGAGAATATGCATATGTACTCTTAACATTCTTCTGATCTCATTTCCATAAGGCTAATACTTGAAGACATACATCATTGAGTAATATTATTATCTAGACATTGATAGTGTTTCCTCATTATCTCATAACTGAGTGAAACAAATGAATTTGGAAGCTTTCCTTTATAAGTATTAATCAAATCCACATCACATGATTGGCTCTATGGGCTTACCTTACTAACATATATGCCATTTGTGGAAGTACATGTGTTGATCCTTGATAGAAGAGTGAAGAAGTTGAATAAGAAGGACATAGTGATGGTGATGGTCCTATGGCATCACTATGACATTTAGGAAACCACTTGGGAGATTGAGGAAGAGATGTGTAGGAAGTACCTGTCTCTTTTCGCTTAGGATTTCGGGGCAAAATCCTTGTTAGGGGTTTATGGCTTGTAAGAGCTCTTACCTATGTTTAGGGATAACCCTATTTTTTTGGCTTAATTAAGTTCTTATAACCTTTCTAATCCTTTGAGATGCTTTTAGAACTTGTGGAAGGCTTAAGTCTCCAGTTTGAGCTTGTTTGGATAATATTTGTGCTTTATGTGCTTATTTTGGGTCAAATTGCAATTTACCCATTTGATAGGGTTATCTTGAAATTTTACACATATAGTGTGCACCTTATCTTTCTTGGCTTCATGAGAGAGAGTTTTATTCTTTGAGGCACCTTGTTTGAGCCTTGGTTGAGTAGTGACATCACTAGAGGTGATTAAAGTTTCTAGGGTTTTGCTTGGTGTCGACCATGTGTGCATGGTTGAGTGTAGCAACCCTTGTCTTGACCTTGTGGTGTGTTTTGGGGGTGTGTCTTGATTGATACACCTTCATTAGGTGGTTTTTTCTTGAACATGATGGTCTTGGAGTGGTTGGGTCAAGTCAGTTGTCTTCTTGTGGAGTGTCTCGACCTTAAGTGTCTTGGTGACCTTTTGTCTCAACTAGGATGTATATGATGCTCGTGTTTCGACCTCCTTGAGGCATTGCGATCAAAACCAAGGTGGTAGTGACCCAAGTGGTCGAGACCCCACCTAGTTTGAATCATCATATTGTGCATGCATGCATATAGTGGTTGCATGTGTGTTTCTTCGGTGGACAAGTGTCCCTTTGGAGCCTCTCCTGTTGACACCTCATCTCCAACCTAATTTTCTCCTCCTCAAGTATATAAACCCTCTTCTATCCATACAAGTGACCCTTTTCGATCCTCTTTCTTCTCATTCCTTTATTTCTTGTCCTTGGAGCCTTAAGGAGCTTGAAGGACTGATCCTTGGATCTTATGTGATCGAGATCCCATGCATGTGGTGACTTTTGTTCATCTTCAACCTTGGTAAGTGTTTGCCCTTCTTTGATGGAATTTTCCTTTGATATTAACCCTATCTCATTTTGTTTTCTAGGTCCTAGACCATTAATCATCCATGGTGGTTGTTTTGGAGAGAAACTCCTCATCACAGGGGTCATAGGCCATGTTTTGACAAGGTGGTACCCAAGCAAGAGGAAGTTTTCTTCTCTTTTTTTCTACTTCTTTTAGTTTGGCCTAGGTTTTCTTGCCCTCTTTTCTTGATCTATCTTTGACCTTGGTGTATTATTCTTCTTGAGGTGCTCTTGTGTCCAAAAGTGGATCCTTTTGTGGAGAATGATCATCGTCCTTGGTGATCGTGTACGTGGAGCTTGCCTCTACACTTAAGGCGGGTTATATAACACTCTACCCTCTCCATTATTGCACTTTTCATCACATGCATGTTGTTTTTCTCTCTATATAAAATGTACCTTTAACATTCTAGTAGATAATACCATGCTCTAGAACTTGAATGATCATGGTTATCATGCTTGATTTTCTTAGGATCTGAAACCATAATGTAAAGTACCCGATTTAAGAAAGGGTTGTGAAATGGTGGTTTTCTTCCTATCTTTTGATCTCGATTTTGATCACATGCATGAGGTTCGTGTACCTTGATATATCATGGAGCTTAAGTTCTCCTAGAGGTTTTGAACGTGGGTCTTTCTCTCTTTCATGAGGTTCTTCCATGGTGATTTAATGTCACACATTTTTAGGGTTTTAGTGACCAATTATAGTATGACTCCTTGAAGATGATGATTTTCCTTGATGTAATCTTTTATTTTTTTCATGGAATACTTCTATTTTGATTTTGGTTAATCCATGTTTTGATGTTGGTCCTTTTCCTTGGTGGTATCCTGACCTTGGTGGTCACTACACCATGTTTTTGTTTGGGTCGAGACACTTTATGGTAATGGTCGACATGTTGCTTTGTTTGGTCGAGATAGGTGCTTTAGTTTCGGTCGAGACATCATGTTTTGGTTTGAGGTCGAGACATATGATGTTGTTGTGTTCGAGACACCTAGACATGTTGCAGTCAATACACCTCACATGAAGGTGGTTGAGACACTTTACTTGAGAGCGGTCGAGACATATTGGATGGATGGTCGAGACACATACATGAACATATAGTTAATACATGTGTATGAGTGAGCAATTATGATTCATATATAGTGTTGTTTGAATGATTGTTTTATTGACCCTAATCATGTTCCTTAACCCTATAATGCTCCCAAAAAGTAGGAGATGGTGTACCTAGGGTTTGGTGATTGAATAAAGCAATACAACCCTAATCGACTATGTATGTAAACCTAACATTAATTTGGGGATTAGTGATGTGTTTGTCTCTCTCTCTCCTTAGGTGATGATCATATTATAATATTTTTGCTCTATTGTTTATGAAATCCTAACCTTGCAGGTGAAATGAATGTCATGGCTTATGTATGTTGTGGTGATAATTATATGATACAAGGCGATGGATGGCAATAAGACTTGATAAGATATGATGAGACTGTATTGATGTGATGGGTCCTATGATCCGGTGGAGGCTTGATGCATAGTGTGAGGTGATATCCTCTAGTGTTATGATTTAGGGATTGGTATTCCCCAGTGATGTGACATTCATGATGGCCTTGTGAATTGCAGTGCTACTAGTATCATGTGGTGATGATGTTACTAGCTCACACCTCATACAGTTTATATCTTCTTGAGTTGCACCATTCCCTTATCTTTGTGGAATTTGTTTTGGAATTATACATTGTAACTTGATTGATGCTAAAGACATTCAATTGGTATAACTAAAAAAGTGAAACTCTAATCATGTAGGTGCCCTGTGCCATAGATGCATTCCAACGTCAGTCTTAGTGCTGGATGGTGAAACAAGTTATTCCTACAGGAAACTTGAAGTGCATAGTTTTGAATATGTGAGGGTGCAAATCAAGTATCTCCTTGCATCCACAATTGAAGGTTGTGTGAGATGGCCATGTGTGAGTAGAACTCCTTATGATATGTGATAGGCCACAATGTAACTTCATGTGATGCCTCTTTTTAGAATGGCCATGCGTGAGCCTGTTCTTCTAGCACCGTTACTTGTACCAAGGTGGGATAGGTGATGTTCTTATATATAGATGGACATGTGGTGCATCAAGATAGAGGTTCACACATTAACCAATTAGATTTGGATTAGATGCGTCCCATGGGATTCAAAACCCGCACTTGGGATCTTTTAAATTTATAAAGGGCCCTAGACCAACACAATCACACAAACTAAATAGTTCACCTGCAAGCACATGGGATCCTATTGTAGCGTAGGTGATAAGAAAGTAAAGGGGTCGATCTGAAGGGAGAGAGGAAGCACTAGAGCTAGGTTAAGGTAGCTACGTTCCTAATGCATAAAGTAGGGTTTTTAGGGTTTAAATATGATTTTGGTTGATTACTCTAATGTTGCAAGGCAAGAAGGAAACTAGATTATCAAAAACCTAAATTATCCTAAACAAGTTAAGACTAAGAAGTGAGGCAAGACAATTAACTAACAAAAAACAAGGAACTACAACTAAGCTACACTAGACTAGCAATGCAAGTTAACACCTAAGAGACAAGTTAAGCACTAGAGCGATCAAGGACCTAAGTTATCACTAACTAACTATATTAATACTAGCAAGCTAAAAAGAGCACTAACTACTCAAGCAAGACCTAGATATCAAGAACTAAGCAATTTTAACTAAGAAGCAATTAAGAGCAAGCAACTAACTAGCATTAATAAGCTAAATTAGCAAGATGGGTTATATCAATGATAGGGATAGGTGGGCCATTTGGGAATGATACTGAGATTTCAAATGGGGGGAAGATAGAATAAGAAAGCTTAATCATTCATTCTAGATTACTTAAACCAAACAACTAGTCAAGTGCTAAGAAATCACCCTACACTATTAGTTAGCCTAAGGTATAGGTGAGATTTCACTAGGATTTGACTAGTCTAGGTTTCTAGCATAGGGTTGCTTAGTGTAATTGGGAGTGAAAGGTAGAATTGGGGAGTAGAGGTGAGGGTATTTCACCCCACATTACTCACCACCTAGCCATTATCAAACTCCTATGAAATTGCACCACTCAATCCTAAACTAGCTACTTCGATCACACACCTAGGAGTAGGAGAAGGACTATAAGTAGGGGGATATAGGGTGCTAGCTAGGGATCCACTAATTGGACCTAGCAGCAAGTCCCAAGACAGCCCTACATATGCTATCTTCTCCTAGACTTAGGTGGCTTCAAGTACACAAACATAAGAAATTTATATTTTTAGATACAAACCACAAGTAGAGATATGGGAAATGAGATTTAAGTAGCAAGCAATCATCATAGAATGAAATCATAGAGTTTACAAATTATCTTCCCCCAACATGGTATTAAAGTATCATTTTTGCCCCAAATAGCCCATCACAAGGGGCTTAGCTACACATGATTAAACAAAAGAGCAAAGAAAAGAGAAGAAATAGGTAGAAATCCATGGAGCTCATAGAAGTCCCTTTCTTCTTCACCTCCTTGCTGTAACAACTCATACACCTCCCTCCAAGGATGGAAATGGCATGAATGGAAGTGGTTTGGTGGTGAAAACCCTAAAAAACTAGGGTTTTTGGGTGGAAATGAATTGGAAATGGGAGATGGGAGGTAGGTGGAGGTCTTGAATGCAAGGGAGATATCAATGAATGCTCTAGAGAAGCTAACCTTGTGTTGTGACTACCACCCATGTATATATAGGTATTGGTGGAAGCACTAGGGTAAGTGGGGGTAATCTGGGAAATTTAGTACAGGAAAGTTAGGTTTTAGGTGGCAGAATGGCTGTGGTGGGTGGAGGTCAAAACGACCATGGTGGCAAAGAACAATTGTGGTGGGAAGTGAAAAATGCCAGGCTGGAGGTGGTGAAATGAAGGCTTCTAGCAAGGTTCTGCTGTGCAGAATGGTCATAGTGGGGGCTAGGTAGAATGATCATGCTGGGTAGTACGACCATGGTGGGTGAGGTGGAGTGGAGGTCGTTCTCTTCAGTACACGCCTATTCTGGTCTTTGGCAGCACGACCGTGCTAGCCAACATGACCTTTTTGGTGGCTTCTTGGCATGATTGTGCTAGGTAGCATGACCATTTTGGTGGAGTTGCTATAGCATGTCAAAAATGGACATGAACCTATGATTTTTTTTGCATTGGTGAGCATGGCCGTTCCTTGGCACCACAACCATGTTGGGGTCTTCAGTAGCACTTTGAGCTCCATTATTTGAAATTCATGGACTTATTTGCTTGGGTTGACTCTTGGCCACCAAGGGTAGGTTGAGGAAGCTTTTAGATCTTCTCTGGGCCCCTCTATCTCACTCATCCATCCAAACATGGTCCAAGTACCTAAAAACATGCAAATAACGTCCATAAGTGAATTTGACAGAAATGTGCATATTGAGGGAATTAACTTGCATTCTAACATATTTAGATGTGATTGAAATGCAAAAAGACACAATATGGAGCCCTAAAATAGGGTTGCATCACCACACCAGACTTAAAACATACTTGTCCTCAAGTATTCTCCAACTTAATCTCTCTCTTCAGTTTCTTTCAATCAAACACGAATGATAAAATGCATTGCAAAAGATGATTATTGACCAAATGGTCCTAGAAGTGGATAAGTGCATGTACTCCAACTCTCTCTTCTCCACTTTCATAATCCAATCATGAAAAGAGCACTGAGAATACAAACTTCAAATATAGAGCATAGAATACACAAGCTTTCCCTATGTCCTTCATGTAATCTCGAGTAAATAGATTCATTCTAGCTTTGATCAATGATGACTAGGAGTGTTGTTTTATTTTCATGCATTCAATCTTATGCTTCAAACTTCACCAAATGACCCACATGGTTGTAGAAAAGGGTAAATTGAGCTAGGTTTGATGTTAGCTCAATGGGTATGAACATGGAAGAAAGGATTGCGCTAAGATATTGGAGTGATTTTACACACTCATATTTTCTTTATTTAGATTCTATTAAATAGGAAATCTTTTGTTTTCTTTTTGAATTTTCTTTTATTCTTTTCTTTTTCTTTTTGCCTTGGTGTAGATAGGGCATATGGTGGAGAGAGTGAAGTGAGTAGATGTAGATATGGACACCCTAAACTTTTGGAGGTGGCCAAGGCTAAATATGTGCACTAAGGCATCCTTTCATGAGGCGGAGAGGCATGAAGATGGTGAAAAAAAGAGTCAGGTCAAAGAGGGGTCATTAGTGTGGTTCTTAACACAAAATATCCTACATAAAAACTAATCCAATACTTCATTAATTGATATCACACCACATGATTGAACATCATGATATTCATATTTTTATCAAGTGATTCCGTAGGCCCTAAGCGTTCATAGCGTGCTCAATTCACAATTCAACCGAAACAATCATAAACATAAGAGAGGAGATGCACATGTAAAAAGTCAACAATCAAGACCATATAGAAATAAACTCTAAGAATGTGGCATGTATTTGTCAAATATCAATAACCTTTAGTTCAAAAATTGGAGATTTAAGTTGAAACAAGCTTTTGGACGAGGAGTTGCAAATTTGGGCAACATTGGCCAAAATGGTGCCAAATTGCACTGAATCACATCCAAACCTAATTTAGGGAAAATTAAAGTATAAAGCATCAAATCCTAGCTAAAACACACAAAAGTTGCCAAAATCTACATGAAAGTGCAATGCATGGCATGGAAAGGCAAAAAGAGTAATTGTTTTTGAAAAATTACTCAAAAATGCATGAAAAAGAACTATATGTATGAATGGATGCAAACAAACACAAAAGGTCAGGATACATGAGTATGAAAGCTATTTAAACCATTTGATCATCTTGCAAAAATGTAGAAAGAGGACTATTACATGAAAAATGTGGAAAAATAGGGGCTTACTACCCTACCACCTGGAACTTTTATATCATGATATCCTCAACGTGAAATAGAAGTTTGAAGTAGTAGGGTATATGGTGTGGAGTTGCAGAAGAACACCACCATGTGAAGAGGAGAGAATTAGGTGAGAAGGATAGGAAAGTATGACTGAGCTCATCATCCAACTGTTTTGGCTTGCAAGCAACACGGTCATGCTGCGGAGCACAACCGTTCCTAACTTCTTCGTGTAGCTTCTTCAATTTTTTGTAATATTTTCTTCAATTTTGATCCTCCCTTTGGCTAGATCCTTCATGCCTCATTTTTTGTCTCCATGGTACCTGCTCTAACATGTTCACAAACAACAAAACCATCAAGTATTGTGTGTGTGTATTTTGTGGAAAAACTAAAATGTAATCAAAACAAGAGGGGTTTGAGAATCTCAAACCACGTGGGTTGCCTCCCACCAGTGCTAAATTCTACACCTTCAGTTGGGCTTATTTTACACTTGCTTGATTATCAGGTGCCTTCACCCAAGTTGTTTTCTTCTCCTTCTATAATGAATCTCTCTAAGGCTCTGATCACATGGTCTTCCTCCCAAGGAATATGTGTGGATTGATCCTCCTCACAAATCTATTGTATTTCTTCTGCCATGACCATATAGTTCTACATCGATCTCCTAGCATAGGAGACTGCAAAGATACATGTACACACATTCAAATCTACACTCGATGTGGCCAATAAGGGCCTCCCCAGTATGATGTAATCCAACGCAGCCCTGGGATCAGTGTCCATGACTAGATAATCAGTCAGGAAGGCAAAGTGTGTTCTATTATCTAACACCACCATCTCATTGGTCATTATGCCTCTAGGCATTATCCTTGATCTGTCTACCATTGCAATAACAATCTTCTAGTTACAATCTCTCAAAGCTAAGTCGTCAGTACATATGAAATGATATGATGCTTGCACCTAAACCTAGGTCTAGAAGATCACACATAGTAGGTTGAGAATTGAGGTGACATATGATGAGAGGGGTTCTTGGGTCTCCCCTTTTCTTCATCCAGTGACCCCCCATGATGAAATTGATATGTTCAGAAGCAATGATCTCTTTGGGTGGCAATAACACCAATTTTCTCCTCCCCGTGCAAACATACTTCACCAAGGAAAGGAATGCTTTGATACATGTCATCCCTTATTTTTAGGTACCTAAGAAGTTCGTGACACAACCATGTTTTTCTTGGGGAAAGAGGTCTTCTAGAGCATCATGGAATCATTGACCCCTTGCACCAACCTCTTATGCAAAAAAAAATGTGCACCTTAAGGCGGTATGATGGTGATTTTTGTCTCATGGGATGGAGCTTGGGTAGTCATCAACTCCCAACAAGGTGGTACATCAGGTGTTACCATCTCAGTAGCATGCAGAGTAGCAAACATGATCTCATCATAGAATGATGGGAAAACTAAATCTCTAGTGCCTTAGGCACTTCCAAGAAAGGGTGGGATAGTTGATATCATGACCTCCAATGGGGGTGAACCACAAGGTATCATCTTCTCCATCAATGGTAGGATACTTGGGGGTACTTCTTCATTACCAAAGGGGGTAGAAAGAGCTTTGATGCACTCAAAACTTTCAAGAAAAAGTGGAACAATAGATTCTTTGATGCTCCTACAATCTCCATTAGATTCTTCCAGCAATGGATCTTCATCACAAACCTTGATCATTTTATCTTCCCCCTTTTCAAGCTCTTGAGAAGCCTTCTTCTCCCTATGACTGACACCATATTCACTTGCTCATGGGTGGTAGAACAAGAATCTTGTGGGGGCATTTGAGGCTGTTGGGGTGGTAGTAATCTTGGGTGTGGGGGATTTGGGTTTTGGAGAATGAAGTGTGCCTGAGATTGTGGTTGTGGTGGATGGGGTTGATATTGTTGAGGGGGTTGTTGGTATGAGTGAGGTGGAGGTGGAGTGTATTGGTAGTTGAATGGGGGTTGTGAAGGTGGAGGAGCATAAGAATTGGGTGGTCCTTGGTACTATGGTGGAGCATAGGCACTTTGGGGGGTTCCCATAAACCACCATCATTGTTTGGATTAGGCATAGGTTGAAAAGGTAGCCTTCCTTCTTCATGAAAAGCAAGTGAAAGATAAATCTGATCAAGCCTTTTCTCAAGGCGGATAGTCATTTTCCCATGGGAGGACACATCTTTTTCACTTCATCAAGGTTCCTTAGCCTCCCAAGCACCTCATCTTCAAACTTAGTATTGTACCTAGGGCCTTGATGTTGCCTTGGCTGCCCTTGCCCCTCTTCACTTTGTTGTTTCTAAGAGAAGTTAGGATGGTTCCTCCATTATTAAGTATAAGAGTTGGACACATGACCTTGATTGTTCCGATTTCCAAAAGCATGCAAATCATTCACTTCTTCATCAACGACATCAACTGCCATGGTAGATTGGCTAACAGAACCCCCAATTTGGTTCTTCATCATGCTCATCATGTCAGTCATCATCTTCATCATTTGGGGGTTGGCTTCTGTTCTAACTGGAGATGAAGGAGGGAGAGGAGGAATGTAGTTTCGGTCATAGTTCTCCTCTTTACTTGAGGCTTAGTGGCAAGAGATCTCAGCTAGATGCTCAAATAGGGGCCAAGACTTCTCTGGTGGCTTTGCCATGAATGTACCTCCATAAGAGGAATCAATAGTAATTTGACTCATCTCAACCAACCTAGTTTAGAACGTATGTACAAGCTACCATAGAGGTACTTCACACATGAGCTTCTAAAATCATTCCCAAGCTTAATGGAAGAGTTCATTCTCCCTCTGGGTGAAGGAGGTGATGCACCTTCACATCTGAGTCAGCTTTGCTATCAGATATAACTTCTTGAGAAATTCATTCTTCATAACCACCCACGTCACCAAGTCAGGATTGAACATATACCACTCTTTTGCTTTTTCCTTTAGGGAGAAAGGAAAAAGGGTCCTCCTTATAAAATCATCTGTGGCGGCTAGGGTATGAACTGTTGAGCAAGTTTCAAGAAAAAGCATCTATATGGTGGTAGGGATTCTCATTCTCCATCCCGTAGTAAGTGGGATGGAGTCTGAGAAGGGCCGATAGAATGGAGAATTATTGACCCGACATTTGGTCAACAATGGTGGAGATTGGGGAGTTGTAGTTCCCTGGGGTAAAGTTCTCATGGAGAGGGTGGTTGGGTTGTTGTGGAACTCCCCCAGGTGGATTTTGTGGGATACCCCTAGGAGGGTTGTGAGCATACAAGCCATCCATTTTATACTCTGAATGTTGCTTGCGTGGGTGTTGGCATCTTCTCTGCCTGTCTCAGGGTTGAATGACACCAAGGCGGTAGAAGTAGAGCATGTACCAACCATGCACAGCTGTCAACTGCACAATACACAAACAAACAATAAGTGCCAAGCTAGAAGGCAAGTATGCAAGAGTAAATAAAGAATAAAGAATATCAATGGTGAGGGTAGTAGGAAAAGCTAAGCTATACTAACCAACTAGGCCGAGCACCTCTCTCCCCAGCAACGACACTAGAAAGCTTGGTATGTCAAGCCAGAGGTGCACATACTAACCAATTAGATTTGGATTAGATGCACTCCACGAGACTTGGAACACACACCTGGGATCTTTTCAATTTATAAAGGGCCCTAGACCAACACAACCACACAAACCAAATGGTTCACCCGCAAGCGCATGAGATCGTATTGTACGTAGGTGATAGGCAAGTAAAGGGGTCTATCCACAGGGAGAGAGGGGGTACTAGATCTAGGTTAAGGTAGCTACGTTCCTAATGCAGAGAGTAGGGTTTTTAGGGTTTAAAGGTGATTTTGATTTATTACTCTAATGTTGAAAGCAATTAGAGGCAAAAAGGAAACTATATTATCAAAAACAATAAATTATCCTAAACAAGTTAAGACTAAGAAGCTAGGCAAGACAATTAACTAAGCAAAATCAAGGAACTACAACTAAGAGACACTAGACTAGCAATACAAGTTAACACTAAAGAGACAAGTTAAGCATTAGAGCAATCAAGGACCTAGGTTATCACTAATGAACAAGATTAACACTAGTAAGATCAAAAGAGCACTAACTACTGAAGCAAGACCTAGCTATCAAGAACTAAGAAATTAACCAAGAAGCAATTAAGAACAAGCAACTAACCAACATTAACAAGATAAATTAGCAACATGGATTTTAGCAATGATATAGATAGGTGGGCTATTTGGTAACAATAATGAGATTTCAAATGGGGGAAGATAGAATAAGCAAGCTTAATCATTCATTCCAGATCACTTAAACCAAACAACTAGTCAAGTGCTACGAAATCACCCTACATAATTAGTTATCCTAAGGTATAGATGAGGTTTCACTAGTACTTGACTAATATAGGTTTCTAGCATAGGGTTTCTTAGTGTAATTGGGAGCCAGAGGTAGAATTGGGGAGTAGAATTGAGAGTATTTCACCCCACATTACTCACCACCTAGCTTTTATTGAATTCCTAGGAAATTGCACCTCTTAATCCTATACCAACTACTTAGATCACACACTTAGGAGTAGGAGAAGGACTATATGTAGGGGAAGATGGGGTTCTATCTAGGGATCCACTAATTGGACCTAGGAGCAAGTCCCAGGACAACCCCACATATGCTATCTTCTCCTAGACTTAGGTGGTTTCAAGCACACAAACAAAGCAATTCATATTTTTAGATACAAACCACAAGTAGAGATATGGGAAACGTGATTTAACTATCAAGCAATCATCATAAAATGAAATCATAGAGTTTACAAATTATCTTCCCCAAACATGGTATCAAAGTATCATTTTTGCTCAAACAACCCACCACAAGGGGCTTAGCTACACATGATTAAACAAAAGAGCAAAGAAAAGAGAAAAAAGAGGTAGAAATCCATGGAGCTTGTGGAAGTCCCTTTCTTCTCCACCTCCTTGCTTTAGCAGCTCGTACACCTCCCTCCAAGGACAAAAATGGCATGAATAGAAGTGGTTTGGTGATGAAAACCCTAGAAAACTATGATTTTTGGGTGGAAATGAAGTAGAATGGAAGAGAATGACCGTGGTGGGTGGAGGTCGAAATGATCATGGTGGCAGAGAATGACCATGGTGGGAAGTGAAAAATGTCAGGTTGGAGGTGGTGAAATGAAGGCTGGAAGCACGATTGTGCTGCACAACATGTCCATGGTGGGGGCTAGGTAGAACAACCATGTTGGGTAGTAGCATGACTGTGGTGGGCGAGGTGTAGTGGAGGTCGTTCTCTTTAGTATGCCCAATATGGCCTTTGGCACCATGGTCGTGCTGGATGGAATGACCCCTTTAGTGGCTTCTTGGCATGAACGTGCTGGGTAGCATGGCCGTTTTGGTGGAGTTTTTGTATCATGTAAAAAATGGACATCAACCTGTGATTTTTGCATTGGCGAGCACGACCGTTCCTTGGCACCACAACCATGGTGGGGTCTTCAGTAGCAATTTGAGTTCCATTCTTTGAAATCTATGGACTTCTTTGCTTGGGTTGACTCTTAGACACCAAGGGTAGATTGGGGAGGCTTTGGGATCTTCTCTGGACCCCTCTATCTCACTCATCCATCCAAGCACAGTCCAAGTACTTGAAAAACATTCAAAGAATGTCCATAAGTACATTTGACAGAACTCTATATATTGAGGGAATTAACTTGCATTCTAACATGTTTAGATGTGATTGAAAAGCAAAAAGACACAATATGGAGCCCTAAAATAGAGCTGCATCACCATGTGTGAGCCAATCCTTCAACTTGACTATATGTCACTATTGTAGTTGATTGAGACGTCTCTATTGTGTTCTCTTTTGTGCTGACCAAGAGGTATTGGGGAGGTCATGGATTCCAACTCTTCTATTGAGTTTGTATGGAACCGATTTCAACTTAGTAGTGGTCAGTTGGATTTGGGTGGTATGAATCGAATCCTTAGGGAAATAATAAAAGATGTAATGAAGCCGTGTAGTGTGCTTACTTAGGGACAAATGCGAATAACATTGGATGATCCCTTTGCCTTATCTTTTTAATGGTTTCTTGAATTATAAGATGGTAAGAGAAATCAAATGTTATACGTGTTCTTCATATTCCTTATTAAAAAAAATTGTTCTACTGCTCAGTGGTAACTACCTAGTTTTTCTTAATCTGCTTAATCTATTAGATACATATCATTTAGCTAAATCTAGTCAACCTGCTAAATATTTTATCTACCTGCTTAGTTATTTGTGCTTTAATAAACATTGGTGGAGAGTTATATCTATTGCTGTGGTGTTTAGTCTCACCTTGTGGGTTCTGACATCATTTAGGTGGTCATGCATGAAGAGGTAGAGATCGTGCAACTGAGGAAGAGAAGCATCATGAGCAGTAGCTAATAAGGTTGGATGTGCTGCTAGTCTTTTGGTGATAGTGTCCTAGATGTCATCCCTTTACACTTAGCTCTTTGGGGTTATTATCTATGTGTTTTGTGGACACGTTATCGATATAAGGTGTTTGGGATTGTGAGCCATGTATGTAAGATATGGCATGTGTATATTTATAGATGTGGAACATGTACCTCATGTAACAGATGGATCACATGAATGATAGTGTATGATGATGTAAGCACCTTGTGATATGATATCTAATGCATGTGACCAACTTGTGGATTTATATGTGATAAGTTTTTGGTTTATGATGCTTTTGAGAAATCAATTTTAATTTCCTATGTTTTCTAGTAATACACATATTTAGTTCTAATTTTGCATTTGGTTTTATGTAATCTCATCTGTGGCTCGTCGGGGCGTCACATTGCATGTCCATAAAATTATGGTTTCCTTGTAGTGAGAAATGATGGCTTTTCCTTGGTTGTTATGGATTGTTTTCCCTCTTGACTTATGAACCGATGGCTTGGATTCTTGTAGGAATGATGGTTTTATACTTAGTGCTCTTTTGATGTAGATTCTTGTTCTTAAGAAACTATCGTCATGTTTTCCTCAACAACTGATGGTCATGATGCTCTTATCAAGTAGTTCATTCGATGATTTCCTTAATCCTAGCAAATGATGGTTTTCTCTTGAGGTATACGTCTATTTTCACCTAGTTTGAACATCTAATAGTTTGCCTATGTTTAAGAACCGATGGTCCTTTTCTGTTCTCACAACCTATGGGTTCCCAGTGTCAACATTCAATGGTCTCACTATTTGCATGATTCAATGGTCTCACTAGTTGCATGATTCGATGGTCTCACTAGTTGCACGATTCAATGCTCTCACTAGATGTATGTTTTGATGGCTCTACTAGTTGCATGATCTAATGGTTTTGCCTACATGACATCCGATGGTTCGTGGAATCCCAAGATCCGATGATTTGATGGTTAAGCTTGGTGTTATATATGAGCTTATGCTTGAGATTATCATGTAATACTATGGTCTTGCTAGAAGCCATGATTCGATGTGTTATACTTTATGCACATGATTCAATGGTTTGTGTTTGATACATGCAATCCAATGGTTTTAGTTTGATGCCTATAATTTGATGGTCATGCTTTGGTTTAAGTATGAGGTCGTACTTGTGTAACATATGATCTGATGGTTTGAGTTGAAGTACATGATCTGATGATTGTATTTTTTCTAAGTGCATCCCTGATCCAATGGAAATGCTAGGTGTAAGTGTTCATGCTTTTACTTAAGTATGTGTACAAACTGATGGTTTACTTTTGAGTGTTGATTTGCAACATCAATTCAATCTACCTTGTTGAACCTATCCTAAAGTAACTAGGTAATTATGGTTAAATATGCTTGTCTTCCTCTTTGTTGTCATGATGGAAGGAATGCTGTCATGATGCTAATGGTAACCCTACTATGTTATCTTGTGAACATCATATCTCTTAATTTTAATGTAATGTTATGTTGAACCCATGTACCACCAATACGATGATGATGATTTTTGGGACCTTTCACAAAGGTGTTGAAAGATGTTGATGTTCTTGCAAAAGATTATGTGAATGGTCTAAATGACCTCTGGGCATGACTTGAGCCCTAGTGATGGTGTACATCTTTTCATGTGTGTTAAAGGATTAATATATTGTGATGGTGTAATAAAGAGTACAATCTCATTATGGATGGCAATGAACTAGTACCCTATGATGGTGTGATGAGGAAAATGTCTCATACATTTTATATCTTATGGAATTGTTATATACAAATGTTTTGTTGAACTAAATTCGGGTTTGTATGAAAAACTTGGTTGATGTAGTCTTACTTCACCCAATAGACAATAACTAATCAAGTGAAACCCTAATAATGTACTGCCATGTGTTGTAGAACTATTCAATGTCAGACATTCACATACTGTTGAGTATGTGTGGGTGCAAAGAGAATACATCTTTGTCATCTTGATCCCAAGGTTGGAGGATGGATGCGGTCATGCCTCATATTAAGAGTGGTTGAGGCTATGTCTCAAATTTATATGTGTGATATGATTGAGGACAGTTGTGGTTGTACCTTAGATGGTAGGGTTTTGAATACCATGGTTTCTAGTGTTGTGGCTTGTGTACCAAGGGTGGACTAGGCTGATTGCAACTTGACACATATGTCTTTGCAGTGGACTCATACTGATCAAGGGGAAGAGATCTTAGGATTCAGACTCTCCTAGATCTTGTAAGGAACTGATTGCAACTTTGTAGTGGTCAGTTGGAAGTTTGAGTGGGATGCTTTAAACTCCTCATGGCTTAATAAAATACGTAATCCAGTAGTGTAGCATATATGTTAGCATTATACAATGATTCACATTAGATGATAACCCTTGCTTGCTCCTTTATATATAGATGATGTATAATGCAATAAGAGGAAGTAGACATGCTTATGTTGTTAGACTTGGTTATGCTGATAACCATGCTTATGTTGTTAGACATACTTATGCTGATATCCATGCTTATCCTATTAGACATACTTATGCTGTTAGAATCGCATATGTCGATAGACATACTTATGATGTTAGACATACTTATACTATTGAACATGCTTATGCTTTTAGATATGCTTATGATGTTAGACTTGCTTAAGCTGTTAGACTTGCTTATGATGCTAGCCATGCTTATGCTGTTAAACATGCTTATGATCTTATCCATGCTTATGTTGTTACCCATGATTATGATGTTAGCCATGCTTATGAAGATAGTTATGCCTATGATGTAATCTACTTCTATTCTTTCAATAATGAAAAAATGTCAATATTACCAACAAGACTCTGATTAGAAATGATCTTAATGAAGCCTTTATACCTGTTATTTCCATCCTATTATATTACCTATCATATCTATTTACTTCTATAATATGCTATGAGCAATGAACGTTGTTGAGAGTTATCTCTCTCTCTATGACATGGGTCTCACCTCGTGGGCCACCACATCTTTTTAGGTGGTCATCAATAGCAGAAGTAGACCTGTGGTAGCAAGGAGGAGTTATCTTGAAGAACCCTAGAAGAAGGTCGTTTAGATGTCTAATGCATCCTAGAGTCGTCCATGTACTCTCAGGTCTGGGTGGGAAAGTTTGTATCTAATGTTTCATTCAACTCGAGATTTTGGTAGTATTCTAATGCTTGTACATGTTGTTTAAGTGGATAACATGTTCTGTATATATGTCGTGGCTAAGGCCACGAAGCAATTATAAAGGATACTTGGCATAATGTATGAATATATGCAAGATGCTAGATACTTATGTTAATTTTCTTGGACATGTTTGTAATGTTTAAATCGATTTTATTTTTGTCCCTTTCTAGGGATGTGATTAATTAAGTGATTGATTGTGCATTGGTTTTGAGTAATCTTATTTAGCATGGTGGGGTTCTAACAAGTTTGTATAAGATTTTAGGGTTCATTGAGTCTATAGGGACACTAGAACTTAGGACTGGTATGATAACTAAGTGATGAGCATGACACACATATAATGCATATTGTCTGTTCTCAGTGCTTGGATTCCCAATCCATGTATTCAATTATTGAAGAAAAACTAAGTGTGGAACTATTTGATTGTCATCTTTTTGATTAATCTAATCAAGTAGTCAGATGGAACCAATCCAAAGAGCATAATAAATTAGAAATCATGGTGAAAATATCTTAAACTTACCCTAAAGAAAGGTGAAAATCATACTATAACACAATAACACTTAAATATTTGGTGGCTAAATAGAAATATATGACACCAAAAAACTTAAATATGGTAATCAAGAGTTATTGAGGCTATAATTCTAGAAGATAATAAAATACAAGAGAGATAAATCTGTGTTAAAGGGATGACTCAAGGAGTAAAACTCATACAAGAAGAAAAGAACTCCAATGATAAGTATGATATGTGAAGATGAAAAAGAACAATGACAGATGAACGAAGTGAAACTTGAGTTAATCTCAGACCAACCATATGTGTAAGAAGGTGTTAATGTAAAAGTTACCATGACATGTAACATAAATCAAAGGAGTATAATCCTTATTAAATGAAGGGAATGTGAAATATGATAAGCTACCCTTTGATAAGTGAATGAGAAACATGATAACATAAGAGGAAACACACAAGAATGATAAATCATCAATAAGAAAGAGCAATGTAGTATGATAATCATGATAATTCCTATGCATATGGCAAGGAACCCAAATGAAAAGGTAAATGATACATAAAAAGTTGTAATTGCATGATGATGGTAGGACTAATAACCCCTTGCTAGAAACCCATTTGGATAGTCCTATTGTGTTGTGGTAGGTGTGTTTACTTTGATGTATTTCTTTTTGGGATGCAACTTTCAAGTGTAATCTATGTCACTTGGTATGCATGAATTCGATGTAATCCTGGGGGTGGATATCCTGGTGTAGCACATAGATGTTTCAGACTATCATTCTAAGTCGTGACATTTTGTGATGGGGATACCTTTCGAGCATTCCAAGGAGTTAGGAAGATTCATCCTACCTATTCTAAGTTGGCTATGATTACAGAGAAGTAGATAAGACAATGGTGTGAGTTCTTATTAGCACATGAAGTGGATACCAAGGCTATGAGTCCTAGTATATAAGGTGTACCAAGGGTACATGAGTTTAGAGATGTTTTCCATATGATTTTCCTAGTATTCCTCCCCTCTAGAGAGTTAATTTTAACATCCTCTAGTGTTGTTCAGGAAGAAGAAGGATGATTTTATGATGCTTTACATGTACTACCAATAGTTGGATGAGGTCACCATAAGGAATGAGTAACCACTTCTAAGGATAGATGATTTGTTAATCGATTAAGAGGTGCTATGTGGTATCCAAGATAGACTTGAGGCCAAGAGATCATCATATGAGAATTGAGGTGAATGACAAGGCCACTTGATGAGTAGGATTGAAATAGGCGTGCACATGCATGTGTGAATGAATATGTGATATTGATGTCATACATATCTCTTACAATCTGCTCTGAGATCAAGAAAGTTAATGAACGTTGATAGGATGACTGTTCCATGCCTCGAGTTCATTCAGGATATCAGTGACAAAAGAATTATACATTCACTGTAACACCATTCACGGATTGTAGGATTGAAAGTTGTTCTCCAACTTTCTATTTCACTTGGGTAGCACTGATGTGTGACTAGGCACCACTCTTTGCTTGTGAAGTCATAAGTGTTATGGACTTTCACTGCCAACGTGAAAAGGACCTGCAGGGTCACACACATAGGATTCAACCTGGAAAATGAGTTTTATCCACAAACAATGTTTAGATTGATTACTAAAGGAGTTTAGTAGTTCAATTAAACACTCAATTAATTGATAGCTCAAAATCATAGTGTTCAAGGTGTTGGAAAGATTGATTAGAGTATCAGATTGATTGAAACTGCAATTGACTGGTTCTGTACAATCTGCACTCCCAATCGATCGACTCATGTGATGAACCGATCGAATGAGCTTGGTGAACCGATCGGCTCAGGTGGTGAGTCGATCGGCTCATGGTCAGGGTGAAATGATTGCTTCAAGTGTTGAAACGATCGGTTCAACTGATGCAACCGAGCAAGTTGGGAAAGTAGGATTGGTGAGAAATTTCCTTTCGTTTCACTTGCCCAATTTGATTGGAACAAGGATTGGTATTTGATACCAATTAGAAACAAAAGATGGAAAGTCAATCGGGAACTGATCAGGTCCACGAATCGACCAGTTCAGAAATGAACCGATCGGTTGAGGTGTCAACCGACCGGTTTAGGTCTCCAACCGACTGTTTCAGTTGTGAAACGATCGGTTCAGGTTGTGAGTTGGTTGTTTTGTGGAAAATTTCAAACCCTCCTACTCCTGCTTTTAGTCCCACATTGCCCGGAATGGAGAACCCTGTCCCATGACCCTCCTATATATATACAGGTATTGGGAGCTTCTCAAAGAACAACTCAGTGCAACCAGTTGCTCTGTGAAGTTGTCATTCTCTCTGGTTTTGGTAACCAAGAGAGAGCCCGAGCAAGTGCTACCCGATAAGGGAGGCACAACAAGGGAAAGACAACTGCAGTTGCAACTGGTGGCATGAGAGTGTGTTGGCGACTAGTACGTTGACAGGAGGGTGCGACTCCTTCCAATTCCTTGTGGGACAAGGAGATTGGAGTTCCAGGTGGTCTGTGTGGACTACTTCAAAGGCGGGAGATTTCTGCCGCTCATAGGACAACTGTCAATCCCGACAGTCCCTGTGAGACCAGGAGTCATCAGTTCCGGTGCGACCAGGAGCTGCACAGACACCATCCAAGACCGGAGGTGAAGACCGCGCAAGGCGCGAGGTATTGTCGCCGAGCAAGCCTCGGGACAAGGTATGATTCCACAAACCATCCTTTCCTATTGTATAGACGTTGACGTGTTTCCTTGTTCTGGGGTTGGGGGAGAAAATTTTTGTTTCCACTGCCTTCTCTGCCTCCCCTAAAACCCAACAGGGATAACAAGTGTCAACATTCTTTTCAATTGATAAATGAGAAGTTGAAAAGTGTTCTAGTGTTAGGGTTTCTAAGGCAAAGGAAAGGTTACATCGCTCCAGTGATACTCTAAAGAATGGCTTGGGATGCTTGATTGATGCATTACAAGAATATGGTTCCTTTTACTTCATAAAACCTAAGAGGGACAAGGAGAATTATCCAACCCATAAACTAGAGGTATTTTTTGTGGTTTTAACCCTAAAGGTTTGGAAACATTGATCAATCTAGGGCTAAACATGAGATAAAGACAATGTATGTAGCTGATCAAGGGCCATGGTGGTACGATAGATGATCATCTAGGAGAGGAGGATGTGGAAGCAGATGCACTAAACTAGAAGTCATCCTTGTCAATGTTTGCAGATAAAGTGTGGTTATGCTCTTCATTGTATCTCAATGAGACATGCTAGTGTCGCTTCAATAGAAGGATGCATAGTTAGGAGTATTGATGAATGCATATTCATCATGATTTTCAGCCACCTTCTTGGGCTCTTTTTGATTTAATACATCCAATTTTAGTTACTAAATTTCAAAATTTGCAAAATTTCCTAATTGGTTCAAATATCAAGGTTTTTAACTGCGTTTTGTTGAATTTATGCAGGTCTTAATGTCACCTACCTTCCTCAACTTTTGATCTACCTTCACTCATCCTTGTTTAGACCAAGTAGTCTCACCAAGCGATCTCACCAAATAGTTTCACCAAGCGGTTTCACCATTTGGTCTCATCAAATGGTCTCATACCGATCAAGGCACAAAGACCATTTGGACGTGGAGGAGTCCAAGACCGATCGGAGTAAAAATCCTTCAGACTGTATGATCACTGAATTCAAGACCGTTTGGGCACATGGGCAACCAAACCATTTGGACTCATCTGTGCAAGACCGTTTGGATAAGTATCGGTCCCAAGACCGTTTGTGCGAGACCGTATAGAAGACCGTTTGGACGAGCTGCTCTCAAACCTGATTGGAGGATATCAGTTTTCCAGACCGTTAGAAGCAGACCATTTGGAGGAAATCATCATGACCATTTTGATGGATACTAGTCTGTGAGACCGTTTGATCACCATCGGTTTCCAGACCAATAGAGCCAAAGTATCAAGAACATTTGAGGCTGGATGCCAGATCATTTGATAAAGCTACGTGCATGGGACCATTTGAAAAAGCATGCAAGGAAACCATTTGAAAAAGTGCAAAATACCAAACTATTTGATAAAGTTGGCTGCAAAGACCGTTTGATAAAGTCGGCCACGAAGGCCGTTTGATAAAGTTGGCTGCGGGATCATTTGATAAAGTATCTTGCATGAAACTGTTTGGAAAAGATACGCGTATGAGATCGTATGGAAAAGGCATACAATGAAACCGAATGGAAAAGTTGGCCAAGAGACCGTTTGATAAAGTAACCTACGAGACCAATAGAGCTGTTTGGAAAAGCAATTGAAGCAAGACCGTTTGATAAAGTGGAAGCAATGCAAATCGATTGATAAAGTAGCTTTGCATGAAACCGTTTGGAGACATGCATGTCAGTTCAAAACTGGTTGGGCACTTAAAACACCAAACCATTTGGAGAAAAATATCTCAGGATCGTTTGGCCAATACTTATCCAAAATCGTTTGGATTCACACAAAAAAACATGAGGGCCAGACCCGAGCCTATAAATAGGACCAAAAGGGTCCTCATTTGGGCATCGGTTCTGAGATGCTGACAGGCTGCCTGTACATAGGTCCAATCCAGTTCCGTCCACATTGCTGTCGTTTCACCTACCACCCGTGTTGTAATCAAGGAGACTGAGAAGAGAAGGAAGGAGGAGTGAGAAAGACTGCCCGGTCTATCTTGGCATCCCTCATTCTTTGTCCAGATCTGCTCCGACACAACGTAGAAGACTGCATCGTCTTCATCGAGCCGAGACCACCTTCTATCATGCTCATGGAAACTTCCTCTCTCTTTCTTATACTTCTTGTTTCTCGCACCATGAGCGAGTAGTTCCTTTTCGCTGGGGTGTGGGGACTAGCCCCACTACCCATGCATTCATGTCTTTTCATTTAACATTCTAAGGAAATGTATATAAATTTTCACTTTGTTGCTAATTGATATGCTTGTAGTTGATTACCTTCTTGCTTTCATCTCGTTCTTATCTTCGTAGTGTAGAATGTCGATTAATGAGGTAGACTCCTTTATGAGAAATCTGATAGGGTTCCTTGAGGTCGCAAGTGTGTGATCCGTGAGGGGACGAGCCATCTAGCCTACAGTGACACTTCTGTGGTCTAAACATCCCTCAGGGAGGACCACAACCTTAGTTGGATGTTGTATCTTCTTGTTAATCATTGATGTTTGCTTGTAGACTAATTTCTTACATGTGTGTCGATTAGCAGGGTTGACTCCCGGACTAGAAATAGAATGGGGTTCCTTGAGGTCGTAAGTGTATGATCCGTGAGGAGATGAACCATCTAGCCCACGATGATGCTTCTGTAGTCTAAACATCCCTTAGGGAGGACCACAACCTTAGTTGGATGTTGTATCTTCAAAACTGTAAGTGCATGATCCAGATGGCGATAAGAAATCTGATGCCTAAGGGGATGCTTATGCGGGCCTAAACATCCCTCCGGGAGGGTTCGCAATAGTTCCATTTGGATAGTTAGATGCTTGCCTGGATGCTATGTGTTTGGATGTGTTTGCATGTGCAGTGGCGGTGAAACCCGATACCATCCTAGTGATTCCATATCATTAATCTAGAACAAACTTTAATTCTACTCATTTACTTTTTTGCATTTAGTTTAATTAACCTCAACCAAATCAATCGTTCTAAATATTAGTCTTACTTGAGCTATATTTGACTGACAAAGATTCTTAAAAATGTTGTTCTTTGGGATTCAATCCTTAACTATAATGTGATAAGAACCGTCCGTTTGCGGGTGGTATTATTGCACATTGGTTTTGGTAAAAGCTCGGGGATTTCAACCCCGAGTGAGTTTGTTAGTGCGATATTTGCCACGTCAAATTCTGGCACCGTTGTCGGGGACAACGAAATCAGTTAATCAAATCTAGTTCTTTTAAGGCTAATCTAGGATTTTGCTTTTTCTTTTTGAAACTATTGATTATTCACTTGAATTTGACTCTACCCCGTGGATCTCACCTTCGAAATTTTTCTATCTCAGGTACTTCAGAAGGATTAGTGCATGCATCGTTTGAACAGTCCTGGACTCACTGGAAGCTTTGATATGGAGATTGATAGAACCTTTCACCGTCAAAAGAGAGAGAACCAAGAAAGAATGGGTCAAGAGGAGGAGATAGCTCGAAGGGTGGATCAAGCCCTTAATGCACAAAGAGAAAGATTCATGCAAGAAGCTAGAGCTGCGGTTCAAGATGAAATTCAAGTAACACAAGTAGCAGCACAAGCAACAGAACTACAAAAGGATCTTAGAGAGTTCTCAATCCCCAAAGCTGCTAATGTTCATCATCCAGTACAACCTCCTCCCATCAATGCTGCCAATTTTGAGATTAGGGCACATTGGATCACATTGCTTCAAAACAGCCCATTCTATGGCAAACAAGGAGAGGATAGTCAGGAACATCTTTTGAGGTTTATTGATCTATGTGCTATAACAAAGCAAAATGGAGTATCCGATGATGCCATCAGACTCCGTCTCTTCAAGTATTCACTTGCTGATAGAGCAATAAGCTGGCACAATTCATTGCAGAGCGAACCCATCACCACTTGGGAACAACTCCAAATGTTTTTCTAGAAAATTTTTACCCTCCTTCTCTCACCTATGAAATTAGGGGGCGGATAACAAATTTTACTCAAGTCCTTGGAGAAACCCTTTCTAAAGCATGGGAAAGATACAAAAAGCTTCTACACAAGTGTCCACACCATGGAATTCCTAAGAATCAACTCATCGAAATCTTCTATAGGGGTGTGGACGAAACTTCATGCGACAAAGTTACGACAGCGCATGGAGAGTTGTCACCCTAGGAGCTGAAAATCAAGCTAATTGGGGTAGATCTGTAGGGAAAGGAGTGTTGAAGGTAGCTATGGCTGAAGTTATTCCAGAATACAAGTCTATCGCTGAAACTCTCAAACTCTTAGTTGCCAAGCAAGATCATATTGAATCATCCCTTGCTGCATTTGGAAGAGGACATTCACTCCCACAACCACAAGAACAGATCAAGTCAGCCTCTCACTATTCTGTGAAGCATGTAAAGGAACTGATCATTCCACTTTAGCATGCAATGTTCTTTACGGTGTTGTTCTAAACAACATATGTAGACAAGGAGATAATGGTCAAATGGAAAATCTTAATGTTGTTAATACCATCCCTAGTCAAGGTTATTACAATCTAAATTAGAATAGGAACCATCCAGGGTTTCAAAATGGAAACCCCTCTAGACCAGTAAACTCGCATCAATTTGGTTCGAACAATCAACCACGAGGCCCACCAGGATTCCAGTATAATCAACAACAGAATTTTGGAAATCAAGGAAATTTCAAGGGAAGCTTTCAGAATAGGAACTTCAATAATTATCAAAACAATTCTCAGTACCAAAATCTTAATCAACATCAAGGACAACAAGTCGGTCCCATCTCACCTGATGACAAGCTATCAGCCATTGAAAAGATGTTGCAAACTCAACAAACTATGATAGCTAACCAACAAGCTCAACAAAAGGCTATTGAATCTCAACTAGCTCAACTTGCAGCTAGCATTAAGCCACCAACTGTGGTTTTTGCTGGCCAACCCGAGAATAATCCTAAGCATCCTGAACAATTGAAGGTAGTCACCATCAGGTCAGGAAAAGACTATTTTGATCCTCCTATCAAGACATCTGTGGTTGTTACAGATGAGGATGAACCTGTGATTGTCCAAGACTCAACAACTCCTGAATCACAACCAAAAGAACCAGTAACTAATGGTAAGTCGTACAGAGAAAATTCTGAGAAGGCTGCGCAAGAAGAGGAAGAAGCATCACCAGAACCCGATATCCCTGTGTACAAACCTCATGTACCTTTTCCAGCTCGTCTAAGGCAGATCAAGCTTGATACCCATTTCAACAAGTTCAAGGAAGCCATGAAGAAACTTCATGTTGATATACCCTTTTTGGATGTGTTGGCTGAGATACCAGCCTGGACAAAGTATCTAAAGTCACTCCTCACCAGGAAATATATAACTGAAGAATATGAGACAGTCAAGTTAGCTAAAAACACTTCATATATCATCCAGAGTAAGATGCCCAAGAAGCAAAAAGATCCAGGATCTTTTGGGATTTCCTGCCATATCGGTGATTCTTCATGCAAGAAAGGACTGGCAGATCTTGGTGCTAGCATCTCCATCATGCCACTCAGCCTTTGCAAAAGGCTAGGGTTAGCTGAACTTCTTCCAACTGGAATGACCATACAACTCGTAGACAATTCGATAAAACATCCGTTAGGAATTATTGAGGATGTACCTGTCAAGGTAGGAAAAGATTCCTATGTTCCGTGTAACTTTGTCATCATGGACATAAAAGAAGACGCCAGATATCCTCTCATATTTGGACGTCTGTTCCTTGACACTACAAGAGTTCTAATTGATGTTGAAGCAGGAACATTACTGCTTAGACTTGGTAAAGAAACTCTTGAATTCAATGTTTTTGAAAGTATGCAAAGGCCAAGCATGAAAGAGGAAGTTTATCTTATCGATTGCATAGAGAAGATGTCTCTTCTGACTCAAGAGAATCATGAATCAGACGATCCATTAGAAGTTTCTCTAACAGATCCATCAGTTGATGAACCCATCAATAAACAAGTTAAAGAATATGTTTGCAACCTTGACACTACTGAAGAAGACTCCGAAGCCAAAATGGAAGAACTCAAGGCTGTGGAAGCTACTGAAGAAACATACAAAAAACCAAAAGCCCCTTCCCGAGGGACTGAAGTATGTGTTTTTGGATGATTTCAAGGTTTATCCGGTTATTATAAATTCTGATCTAACAACTGAATAAGAAGATAAACTCCTGAAAGAACTAAAGGAAAGAAAGAAAGCCATCGGTTACAAAATGAGTGACCTCACTGGGGTTAGTCAAGCGCTATGTATGCACAAGATCCTTATGATGGAAGATCACAAGCCAACTATTGAACATCAACAGAAACTGAATCCAAATATGAAGGAAGTAGTCTGTTGCAAGGTCATTAAACTGCTCACCGCTGGAATAATCTATCTGATATCAGACTCACCATGGGTGAGCCTAGTGTATGTAGTCCCGAAGAAAGGTGGGACAACAGTGATACGAAATGAAAACAATGAACTCATCCCCATCGGAATAGTCACAGGGTGGAGGATGTGCATTGATTACAGGAAGTTAAACAAGTGTAACACCCCACTTTTCATCACATGTATAAATCACTGAGTGGAAGCTCTTTAATCAAGGGGGTGTCACATAAATGATAACCTTTTTGCAATTTGAATAAATAGAACACTTGACATTGTATAAAATATGATTCATACATAGTTTTTGTCAAAAAGAAACTACATCAAGCTCATCTATGAAGTCTAATCTATTTTTATGATAGAACTATGCATACTTTACATAATATTTATGTCTTGGATCGCCTTGGTAAATGACACCCCACTAGGTCTTTTCATCTTGAGGATTCCTTGAGCTAGTCCTTGTATGTCAAAAGCTTCTCCATCCTAATCTTGCTCCTTACCTGTGGGCATCACACCCCCAGCCATGCATCAAACAAATGGTAAGTGGATTGAACATGTTATAATATAAGAAAACTTGAAAACTAAAAATAAGCATTAACATTAAACATTGAACATTGAAAAGTCATGCATTTTCTTTTAGATCAATTTCTCTTATCTTAACCTATATAAGTAACTTCGGGTTGCATAAATGTGCCTCTTCTCTTATGCACTGAAGTGCCTCTTAGCTTGCACCGAGGTGCCTCTTCTCTTATGCACTGAAGTGCCTCTTCTCTTATGAGGTACTTATATAAGCTTAACATTAACATTTTCTTCTTTCTCTTACAACTCTTAACTTTACATTTAACCTTATTTGTAACTTTATCATTAAGATTCATGAAGATGCTATTATACATAATATGCAATTCAATACATCTTAACTTTGTTGACTTTAGCAATTAGGAATAGTAAATAACATAAACATGGCATTCATTGCAATTCATACATGCATACTTTAAATAAAACAAATTAACTATGTTCAATTGCATGGACCACTTACTTTTTCACTTGGAGAGTATCTTCTCTCTCTTCCTAGGTTGGGTAAAACCCTTAACATGTCCTGGGTCAGAGAAACCCTAATTATCTTGTTTGCAACAAATCTTACATTATTATACATTTTATTCACTAAATAAAACCCTAATTTCCATTTCCTATAAAACCAACGTTTGGTGATTCAAAACTGACTCTAAAAACCACATATTCGGATTCCTCTCGAAAAACCATTTTCAAAACATATTTTTTCTCATTTTTCTGAGCATCGAGCGATTTATTATGAATTTATGAATTTGGACCAATCAGAATTTAGAAAAAATGCCACATGGGCCAATGAGAGCCCGCCATATAGGCGCGGGTCTCGCCCAGGTGGATAAGTGGTCAATCGGTCAGTAAAAGTTGAAAACCCGAAAATGCCCAAGTCAGACTGGTCGTTCAGTTTCAACCATAAGGGTAGTGATGTAAAAAGCGCTTCTGTTCATCCCTTTCCTTGTTCTAGGGCTCGAGCGCAAGTTGCGCAACCATGGGAGTTCCAGGGATTTTGTTCCAGGGACCAGTGTCAGACCTCTCCAGAGTAAAGGACTTCGGCATTGGGTTCTACCCATCCCATCAGACTCAAGGGACAAAGGCAAAGCCTTGAGGTTCCCTGTGGCTCATTGCTGGTGACGCCTCTGAGGGAGCCCGATCCACGGAGGTCCAAGACACCAACACATGGCAACAGGAGACCAGAGGAAGATCAAAACTCATCGCAAAGCAAAATCCAGTGTGAGGGAACAATTGACTCAATGAAAGGACTCTTCTAGCCCTAAATCACGTCGGGGGATGAAGAACAGAGAGGGGAAACGAAAGACCAAAACCGATCGAACCACACTCAAAAACCCCGTCATTAAGCTTGCAAAAAGTTCCTGGAGGATAGGAGAGTGCATCTGTTGACTTGTCGTAGAAGGAGGACCACTGAGTGGCCATGGCGGTAGGAGTCAGAGAGGGAGGGGGATTGGCCCTATAGGGTACATCGATCAAGGGAACGGCGAGCCAAAATGACGATACAACCACGACGGACGGAGGTCGAGGGTGCTCACCACGCTGCCGATTGAGACGAGGTGGATGGAGGAGACCATACAAATCTGAAGTTGTCGGAGATGGAGGAGGAGTAGGCCCTGGGGTTTGAGGATGCGGGCGGAGAAATTGAAGGTGGCAGAGGTCCGTGCAGGGCCTGGTAGTTCTCTTGAGACCCTGAGGTGAGGAGGAGAGGGAGTATGGTGGCAACTGCGTTTTTCGGCGGCAGCACAAGCCCTATTGGGCGTTTTTCATATAGGGAATGAGAGATGAAGTTCTAGGGATCGGTGGATGCGCATGAGAGAGACAAAGTCAAAGGAATGAAAATCTCACAAAACGGGTGACTGAGGAGGGAGAAACAAATCGGGAAAGAAAACATTATGGTTGTGTCCCGACTTGCCAAAAAAGTTGAGAGGTAGGGGATGACCCCTCTACCATCGGATTGAGATCGTGAGGTCAGAAAACACGCGGGCATAAGGAAAAATAAAAGTAATACATGACATATATCAAAAGTCGGGACTTTAGGGAAAACCGAGACATTAAATGTAAAACATATTAAATATGTATATAAATCTTTCCTGTTTTAATTGGAGGGTCAAACAAACTCCAAATGAGTCCAAATTTGGATCATTGACCAATTAAAGGGTCTAGAATATTCCTAGCCAATTAGATTTAGGTCTTCTCAACGTTTGGTCCATGTTTTCTATTTTTGTTCCTTATCTTGATTTAAGTGTACACACTAATTAAATAAAAGATGGGGGACTTTCCTTTGTGGGATTTTACTCCAAAATTCGAGTTTATGACTATTTATCTTATTTAAAGTCATGGCCTACTCATTTATTGCCTTTTTATGTACTTTTCTTGGAGGAGAGAGAAGATGAACATTAGAGGCTTTATTTTGAAATCTATAAAAAGGAAAACACATTAATGTCTAAATTTCGAATTGTTGTTTCTTTTCTTCCTCTTTCTCTTTCTCTTTCTCTTTCTCTTTCTCTTCCATTACTTTTAGATTTATTTAATAAAAGAAAAGGGAAAGACATATTATCATTATTACACCTATTTGCAACACATTAATATAAAAGAAACATATTTGGAGCCCTTTCTTATTTCTCTTTGTATTAAAATCCTAGAAATAAAACTAATTTGGACAAATTTCATTAAATCTCTTAACAAAATATTATTTAAATAAAACTACATAAAAGGTTTTATTTTACTCCTATAAATAGGGATGTTACAGTGGGCCTACTGGACTGCTTTCAAAACTCCCCTCGAAACTACACCATTTTGATTAATATATAGAAAGGCTTGCCACCTTCCTGTTGAACTTGAGTACAAAGCATGGTGGGCAATTAAACAACTTAATTTTGATATGAAGGAAGCAGCCCAAGCCAGGATTCTACAACTCCAGGAGCAGGAAGAACTCCAGATGACAGCTTACGATAATGCAAGAATCTATAAAGAACGTAGAAAACTTTGGCATGATGACCATCTAAAAAGAAAGGACATACAAGTGGGAGACCAAGTTCTTCTGTTCAATTCTAGATTGAGGTTATTCCCAAGAAAACTCTGTTCTCACTGGTCAGGACCTTACATTGTCAAGAGCATCTACCCACATGGTGCTTTCTCTTTATGGAGTTAAAAGTCAGGTGAATTTGTGGCAAATGATCAATGATTGAAGAGATATTTCACCTCTGCTGATATAGGCCCTGAAATGATGTTGGATCTCACCAATCCAACATGTCCACCATAGAAGTTGAAGGAATCGAGTCGAGCCATCGACGTAAAACAAAGGCGCTTGTCGGGAGGCAACCCGATAAATAAAATTAGTATTTAGTTTTAATTTTGAACTAGGATTCTTCTTTAATTTTGTTTTTACCTTTTAGATAATTTTACACTAAATAAAATTGCATCGCAAGATGCTATTTTGAGTTTTGAATGGTCTTCATTTTTGAGATTTTCAGATGGAGGATGCAAGCTTATTGGAACGCAACCACATCCGGTGGTCCAAACGGCATGCAAAGTCCCCTCCATCTTGGATTTAGAGTTTACTCAAGACGAGCAAATTTCTAAGTTTGG
Source organism: Alisma plantago-aquatica (assembly GCA_963693085.1). NCBI lineage: Eukaryota > Viridiplantae > Streptophyta > Magnoliopsida > Alismatales > Alismataceae > Alisma > Alisma plantago-aquatica. The sequence continues at coordinate 1,742,959,608 of OY856409.1, read as the reverse complement.
GGTGGAGGGTGGGTGGTACGTATCTTACTTTCCACCTTCACCCATCTAAATCAAACTTAAGATTTCATCATCACATTTTTGACCTAATTTTCAAAATTTTCAAATAAAGTTTTCAAAATTTTAAAGTCTTTCAAAGAAATTTGAACAGATACTGGATGAGGTTTTGACACTTCTTCGTTTCAATCTTTATGCATTCTGAATCATTATACCCTCCTTATTCGAAGCATATCCTCAAAAGGACCACTTCCTGGAAACTAGCCTTTTGATTGAAATCATCTTGTGAAGCTTATGAATCCTAACATCATGATCTTTATGCAAAAATGGCAAGTGTCTTCGAACTGATAGGGATCAAACAAGTCATGCTTCCTAACTGACTAGTGGAACAACAACATGGAACCCCCACCAGATCCTCATCAAGTCATTATTAGAGCAGAGTACGATAAAGAGAACAACTCGATGCACGAAATTGTAAATCAAGTTGCATTCTGATCTAAACCCTCTTCTTCACTTCTTCTATAATTTTCGTACCCCTCCATCCATAAAAAAGAAAAAAAAATAGCCAAAGTGGTGCCAAACCCTAAGTCCGGGTGGCACGCCACCTCCCTCTATATCTACTTCTTCCATACCCCTCACAAATAAATAGGGGCGTATCACCAAGAAAAGATGCCAAAGTGCAAAAGAAATGCAATCTCGAGTCAAATAGAGGAGAGATTCGTACACAAAAAATGCAATAAATGAAATTATGAATAATATAATAAAAATCTCGAGTCAAATAGAGGAGAGATTTATTTCTTCCTGTCATACCTCCCTTCACTCCCTTTTCTACCTAATGGCACAAATAAATGCCTCCACCACCCTGAAATGCACCAGTGTCAGATCAGATGCACACTTGTTGTTCTGTGGGTATCTCTGGACTCTTACGAACCTCTTTGACATGGTTGTTGTTGGAAAAGTGAGGAGGAAGTGAATTTGGAAAGCAAACTCAGGAATGAAGATATGGTAAGATGTGTTTACTGGTCTCAAGAAGTTGAGATGGTCTCAGGAAGTTGAGATGGTCTCAGGAAGTTGAGATGCATAGTTATACAAAGAAGAAAGGAAACAATTGTGATGTAAAGAGGAGGCAATCACATGACCAGAAAGTATTCATTTGGTGACTGTTTCAGACTTTGTGTTACTCGAGGATGAGCAACGTTTAAGTTTGGGGTGTTTTGATGAATGCATATTCATCATGATTTTTAGCTGCCTTCTTGGGCTCTTTTTGATTTAATACATCCAATTTTAGTTACTAAATATCAAAATGTATAAAATTTCCTAATCGGTTCAAATATCAAGGTTCTTAACTGAGTTTGTGTTGAATTTTTGCAGGTCTTAATGTCACCTACCTTCCTCAACTTTTGATCTACCTTCACTCATCCTTGTTTTGACCAAGCGGTCTCACCAAGTGATCTCACCAAATAGTTTAACCAAGCGGTTTCACCATTCAGTCTCATCAAACGGTCTCAGATTGATCAAGGCACAAAGACCATTTAGACACAGAGGAGTCCAAGACCGATCAGAGTAAAAATCCTTCAGATAGTATGATCACTACATTCAAGACCGTTTGGGCATGTGGGCAACCAAACTGTTTGGACTCATCTGTGCAAGACCATTTGGATAAGTATGGTCCCAAGACCGTTTGTGCGAGACTGTATACAAGACCATTTGGATGAGATGCTCTCAAACCTGATTGGAGGATATCAGTCTGCCAGACTGTTAGAAGCAGACCATTTGGAGGAAATCATCAGGACCATTTTGATGGATACCGGTCTGTGAGACCATTTGATCACCATCAGTTTCCAGACCGATAGAGACAAAGTATCAAGACCGTTTGAGGTTGGCTTCCAGACCGTTTGATAAAGCTACGTGCATGGGACCGTTTGAAAAAGCATGCAAGGAAACCATTTGAAAAAGTGCAAAATACCAAACTGTTTGATAAATTTGGCTGCAAAGACCGTTTGATAAAGTCAGCCATGAAGACCGTTTGATAAAGTTGGCTGCGGGATAATTTGATAAAGTATCTTGCATGAAACCATTTGTAAAAGATACGCGTATGAGATCGTATGGAAAAGGCATACAATGAAACTGAATGAAAAAGTTGGCCGAGAGACTGTTTGATAAAGTAACATGTGAGACCAATAGAGCTGTTTGGAAAAGCAATTGAAGCAAGACCGTTTGATAATGTGGAAGCAATGCAAATCGATTGATAAAGTAGCTTTGCATAAAACTGTTTGGAGACATGCACATCAGTTCAAAACTGGTTGGGCACTTAAAACACCAAACCGTTTGGAGAAAAATATCTCAGGATTGTTTGGCCAATACTTATCCAAAATTGTTTGGATTCACACCAAAAAAAACATGAGGGTCAGACCCAAGCCTATAAATAGGACCAATAGGGTCCTCATTTGGGCATCGGTTCCAGAACGCCGATAGGATGCCTGTACATAGGTCTGATCCAGTTCCATCCACACTATTGTCATTTCGCCTACCGCCCGTACTGCAATGAAGGAGACCGAGAAGAGAAGGAAGGAGGAATGAGAAAGACTGCCCAGTCTGTCTTGGCGTCCCTTGTTCTTCGTCCAGATCTACTCCGACATGACGTAGAAGACCGCATCGTCTTCACCGAGCTATGACCACCTTCTACATCATGCTCATGGTGGATTCCTCTCTCTTTCTTATTCTTCTTATTTCTCACACCATGAGCGAGTAGTTCCTTTTCACTAGGGTGCGGGGACTAGCCCCACTTCCCATGCATTCATGTCTTTTCATTTAACATTCCAAGGCAATGTATATAACTTTTCACTTTGTTGCTAATTGATATGCTTGTAGTTGATTACCTACTTGCTTTCATCTCGTTCTTATCTTTATAGTGTAGAATGTCGATTAATGAGGTAGACTCCTTGACGAGAAATCTGATAGGGTTCCTTGAGGTCGTAAGTGTGTGATCCGTGAAGGGACGAGCCATCTAGCCTACGATGACACTTCTGTGGTCTAAACATCCCTCTAGGAGGACCACAACCTTAGTTGGATGTTGTATCTTCTCATTAATTGTCAATGTTTGCTTGCAGACTAATTTCCTACATGTGTGTCGATTAGCACGGTTGACTCCCAGACTAGAAATAGAATGGGGTTCCTTGAGGTCGTAAGTGTATGATCCATGAGGGGACGAGCCATCTAGCCCACGGTGACGCTTCTTTGGTCTAAACACCCCTCAGGGATAACCACAACCTTAGTTGGATGTTGTATCTTCGGAACCGTAAGTGCATGATCCGGATGGTGATGGGAAATATGATGCCTAAGGGGAAGCTTACACAGGCCTAAACATCCCTCTGGGAGGGTTCGTAGCAGTTCCATTTGGATAGTTAGATGCTTTCCTGGATGTTATGTGTTTGGATGTATTTGCATGTGCAGTGGCGGTGAAACCCAATACCATCCCAACAATTCCATATCATGAATCTAGAACAAACTTTAATTCTGCTCTTTTGCTTTCTTGCATTTAGTTTAATTAACCTCAACCAAATCAATCGTTCTAAATATTAGTCTTACTTGAGCTATATTCGACTGAAAAATATTCTTAAAAACATTGTCCTTTGGGATTCAATCCTTAACTATACTGTGATAAGACCCGTCCACTTGCGGGTGGTATTATTACACATTAGTTTTGGTAAAAGCTCAGGGATTTCAACCCTGAGTGAATTTGTTAGTGTGATATTTGTCACATCAAGTATCTTTGTGGAAGAATTGTTGACACCACTACAAGTTAAATCAACACTACTACAACATATCAAAGTTGTACAAATAGGTGACACCATGATGCAAGACATCAGATCAGAGTTTGACAGCAGGAAGCGTAATGGCTTCTATGGGCCAAGTGATGAGACAGTGTGTAACCACAACCATACAATGGTTCCAAATACTAATGGTTTGAGTAAGATAGTATCTGAGTAGGCTCGTACCCAATGAACATGATGTATCCGATAGTACACAAATGTATCATAATATGAAGAATCTATGATGGAAACCAGGTTTGAAACATGATGTAACATACCAGATCTTGGACTCTGCCCTAAAAGTTTGACCCTTGTAGTTTTAGCCAAACAAGGTTGAGGATAGATCTAGGTGAGGTTTAGTATAACCTTAATGAGTTAATGCATGTATAAATCACCCTAATGTTCTCACATTAGTCTTAAGCCAATAATAGACACATAAAATATGTCACATGAGGTAATAATAAATTATATAAAATTCCATGCAATAATCACACAAAATTCTTTTGGTCATAATATTAAGTTATGGAACATAATGGAATGAGCAATAGTGATAATAATGAAATAATGTATTAATAATGGCCACAAATATTAATTGTGACACAACTCATAAAAAATCCCAAAAGTGGAATCTAAATTAAAAATCGTGTTCCTTGGGTCCCAATTGCCTTGGGAGTAAAGTTTCACATTATTCACATAATAATAATAATTAATTTAATTTAATTTGAAAATAAAAGATCTAAGTTTTTCCCCAAAATATCAAATAAAATAATAAATGACTCCAAAAGAGGAAAACAATCTTGAATTTGTAATCTACATAAAAATATAGCATTTGGGTGAATTTTCATCCAATTTGGAGAAAGTTTGCTTAAAAGGCAAAATTAGGAGAGAGAGAGTGTGTAGAACTTTCAAAATATTAAATAAATATAAAAACAACCCCAACATGTAAAATTTATGATAAATTTGTATCCAACACATTAAATATGACTTGTGGGCAAAGTTTCATAAAATTTGGAGAATCTTAAATTCATTAATGCATGAGGAGAGAGAAAATAAGATTTGATTTTTTAGCAAATTAAAAGTTCTCAAAAGTAAAAACTAAGTGCATAATAAAAATCTACTTGCTCTAATTAGCCTATGTGCAAAATTTTACTTAATTTGGATCTTGTTTGTGCCCTCAACTAATTTGGGAAAGAAAACACATTATTAAAGCCCTTAAATATTAATTATTTGTTTTATTTTACTCGTTTTCCTAAAGTTACGATCACACCTGGGTTCCTAATTTTTATCACTTTTATGACCATTAGATCATCATTTGTGTGGCTCAAATTTTCTCTTCTACCCTGAGTCTTTCTCCGCAATCTTCCTCTTCTACGCGGTTTGGGAATTGGTTTCCCAGTGTGTTTCTTTCCTCGAATTCTCCCTCCCCCATCAATGGTTTTGTTAGATTTCTTCTCCCTCAATTTCATGAGCCTTTCCCCTTTATGTAGAACCCTAATATAATCCCCAAAATCCAAGATATAAGGGATGCCCTTTCTTCCCTCCCTAGTTTTCCGTAACACCCTATTTCTCCGCTGCTACTTCCTTCTTTTCCTTCCCCTCACCTCTCTAGTGCATCGCCCCCCCCATAAACTTATCCTTCACCTTTAATGCAGCTTGTACTCCCATTTACTCAACTTGGAACATACTGGTTCTACTCTGAGTAGGTTTTCCCTTCTTCGGCCTTCCCCACCTCCGACCGTCCTTTGCACCCCATCGCGGGGCAACTTGGTCCTCTTACCGCTCAGGAGGGTTGTTGATCGCCCAGATGTCTTCGTGGATGATGTTCAAATCCAACCTTTAATTTGTTTCATTCTAATTCAAGGTAGAGTGGTTACCCCCTTTGCTAGTTTGTTTGGTGACTACTAGCCTGAGCAAATCTACAATTCACGATCTTCGATGGGTTTTCTTTCACAAAATGTTTGCCCTGCAAGTCTGAGTCGATCTTGATGTCTGGTCCTTGCCACTTTGGACTTTTTCCAAAGTTGAACCTTTGTTTCTCATTTTTAGGAGGACAACCTTAGCAACATCGTTGCTCTACATGAGCTGAAGGAAGGTAGAAGAAACCCAAATCTACATTTTCTTATTTGCCCCTACTGTTCCCATCTCGTTTTTGTTTTTCAACTAGGGGCAAAACCATCATTGCACCCTTTTTTGTTATTCTTTACCGATTGAGCGAGCTTGTTGACTTATTTGAGTGGGTGGCTGAGTTGGTTTGCTTTGATTGGGCCAACTCAGCTTGCACAACCCTCTCCCTCTCTCTCCTCCTCTCTCTCGCAAGTTGCAGACATGGATTTGGCTTATTGGTTTATTTTAAAAAATCCATAAGTAATTATCCACTAATCAGAAAATTACAAATAAATAGTCGTTGGATTTAGAAAATTTTAAGATTTCTAATGGTATTGGTTTTGTCACCTAAATCCAATGGTGAAAGTATATTATTTTAATGGATTACTCTAAATAAGTAATAACTTGTGCAATTTATAACTAAATATATATAAGTCAGAAAAATATAATAAAATATGTTTTTTACTCAAAAGAATATAACCTAAAATATGGTGTGGTTTTAATAACCTAATTCACCAATAATAAAAGGGCAATTTTTAGGGTTTTGAATAATTATGGAAACCTAACCATAATTCAACATAAATGCATCATAGGTTCTTTGTAGGCCTAGGCTTGGACCTAGACTTGGATTTGGACAATATAGACTCTAAAGTTGAGGTATGTTTGCATCCCCTATTATTCCTTTGAGTAGTTAACCTAAATTATCTTTCTCTTGGGCCTATAGACAATAGCCTACACATATGTCTTTTCTTTTGGAAATCTTGGTTCATGTGAACTACTTTGCTTTGTTACTGATCTTATGATCATGGATATTCTCTTAGAGTCTTTATTATGCTTTGTTCATGGTGGAACTCTATATTATGACATGTGATGTCTTTTACCCACTTATGAGGTGGATGAATATGTTGGTCACTTATGTGGTGACTACTTTGGTATAATATGACTATACTTTCTACTTGCCTCTACATTTAACATGCTATGTGATTCAGTAGCACTAGAGTAGTGTAATTTCATTGGTTTTGGGTTATGTGCCCTTTATGCTTTTGGGATGGAGGCTATGTGCCCCATACCTGGGTTTCAAATTTATGAGGTTTGTCCCACATTATATATATTGGGAGTTTGGTTATATGCCATTCTCTATTAGGTTTCAAGTTTATGAGGCTAGGCCGCCATTATTATTTATATTGTTCTAGGGCTATGTTTATCTCACATGCATGTAGGTTGATGATTATGGGGTGTGTGCCCTAATTCTTTATATGTGCTAGTATGGCATGATTTCATTTGTTTGGTTATGACAAGTATCTCTTTTATTGTTATTCTCTCCCTTTTATGGCATTGTGGGTAGTCCTTGTCTTTTCTATGGGAAGCCATTTATTTTGACGTTCTTTATTTCATATATTGCTCAAATTTACTTTTTAGTAAGCACAAACCAGCCTTTACTGATGTCTTCTATTTTCTCTTCTTGTTGGGGTATGATTCCAATCCTAAGTGAAGGATATGGTGGACATGGAACAATGTTTTGGACCTAGCTTAAGGAGTTAAAGCTTGGAGACAATCTTGATGAGGTTTAGATTTCCCTCTACCTGGATCCTTATGATGTACCCTACATGTAATTTTAAGATGTTCTATTGTAACCATATGTGAAATTGAATATAGTCAATATTTGTATTCCGTTGCTAATACTTTGGTTGTTTTTAATACCATTAATAAGATTTGAAAATTTTACACCCACTCCATCATACCTTCTGGGTGTGTTTGGATTGGAGGTTCTATTCTTCAAATTTTTAGTGGGGAGTGGTTCCCCTATGTGAACCCATTCCTTACATCATGGTATCAGAGCCCATGGTAGTCAGAATCTGATTATTTCAATTTTGTCTCCATATTAGAAACTTTGACTTACATAGTCACCCTTTCAGTGAGATGTTTGCCTAGATGTTGCCTAAGTTGTACATGAGATGATGAAAGGTTGATGTTTAGCAAACCCTAATGTGATGAGGATTAGATGATCATACCCTACCATATAGGTCTTTGGTGGTATGAATCCCTATATGCTATGGGGATTGACTTGTGGATGAAATTAGGTTTTATGGATGAGTATTAAGTAGGATGAAGAGATTTTATTATAGAAAGTTATGACTTGTTCCACAATCGATTTTGGATCCATATTTTGTTTCACCTCAAATAGATTTCATAAATGATGAATTATTCTCAAATATACTATTAAATGTACAAAATTTTCTAGATTTTATCAAAGTTTTCTTGAACTAAGTCACAATAAAGATTTTGAAAAGTTTTGGAAGTGAAACCCTAAACCTATTGCTAACCCTAGAGTGGATTTGTGATGTGACTAGGAATATGTGGAATGATGTTAAGGCGTAGATGACCTACCTTTGTACCCTATGACTTTTTGGATGTTTTTTAGGGTTGATAGGTTAGAGACACAAGGACCTAATGCTCAACCCTAGTTGGTTCTGACTTTTAGATGGATACATGGATATCATAAATCTCTAAAACATTCACGACTAAAAGATATGTGGGTAGTTTAATAAGTTGTTTAGTTTGACTGGTTAGGTTAAACCTTTTAAGGGGTGGAGATTATTTGGTTGTTGATGTTTGGATCAATATATTTTGAGGACAAAATCCTTTCAAGGTGCAATTCGCGATCTCCGGTGGGTTTTCTTTCACAAAACGTTTGCCCTGCAAGTCTGAGTCGACCTTGATGTCTGGTCCTCACTACTTTGGACTTTTTCTAGAGTTGAACCTTTGTTGCTCATTGTCAGGAGGACAACCTTAGTGGCATCATTACTCTGCATGAGTTGAAGGAAGGTAGAAGAAACCCAAAGCTACATTTCCTTGTTTGCCCCTACTGTTCCCATCTCATTTTTTTCTTCCTGGGGCAAAACTGTCATTGCACACTATTTTGTTATTCTTTACCGATTGAGCGAGCTTGTTGACTTGTTTGAGTGGGAGACTGAGTTGGTTTGCTTTAATTGGGCGAACTCAGATTGCACAACCCTCTCCCTCTCTCTCCTCCTCTCTCTCGCATGTTTTATGCAAACATGGATTTGTCTTATTGGTTGATTTTCAAAAATCCATAAGTAATTATCCACTGATAAGAAAATTACAAATAAATAGTCATTGGATTCATAAAAATGTAAGCTTTCTAATGGTATTGGTTTTGTCACCTAAATCCAATGTTGAAAGTATATGATTTTAATGTATTACTCTAAATAAGTAATAACTTGTAAAATTCATAACTAAATATATATAAGTTAGAAAAATAAAATAAAATATGTTTTTAACTCATAAAAATATAACCTAAAATATGGCATGGTTTTGATAACCTAATTCACTGATAATAAAAAGGTGATTGGTAGCTAGGGTTTTGAATAATTATGGAAACCTAACCCTTATTCCACATAAATGCATCATAGGTTCTTTGGAGGCCTAGGCTTGGACCTAGACTTGGCTTTAGACAGTATAGACTCTGAAGTTGAGTTATGTTTGCATCCCCTATTATTCCTTTGAGAAATTAACCTAAATTATCTTTCTCTTGTTCCTATGGACAATAGCCTACATAAATGTCTTTTCTTTTGGAAATCTTGGTTCATATGAACTACTTTGCTTTGTTACTAATCTTGTGATCATGGATATTCTCTTGGAATCTTTATTATTCTTTATTCATGGTGGAACTCTATATGATGACATGTGATGTCTTTTTCCCACTTATGAGGTGGATGTATATGTTGGTCACTTATGTGGTGACTACTTTGGTATAATCTGACTATACTTTCTACTTGCCTCTACATTTAACATGTTATGTGATTCAGTAGCACTAGAGTAGTGTAATGGCATTGATTTTGGGTTATGTGCCTTTATGATTTTGGGATGGAGGTTATGTACCCCATACCCGGGTTTCAAATTAATGAGGTTTGGACCACATTATATATATTGGGAGTTTGGTTATGTGCCATTCTCTATCAAGTTTCAAGTTTATGAGGCTTGGCCGCCATTGTAGTTTATATTGTTTTAGGGTTATGTTTATCTCATATGCATGCAGGTTGATGATTATGGGGTGTGTGCCCTAATTATTTATATGTGCTAGTATGGCATGATTTTATTTGTTTGGTTATGGAAAGTATCTCTTTTATTGTTGTTCTCTCCCTTTATGGCCTTGTGGGTAGTATGAATGCATGGCAATGTTGGAATGCTAAAGCTAATGTTAATATGGTTGTATTTTTATTGTTTGATTTACATCTTGAGAGAGAGACCCTCTTATGATCTAAATACATCCTAAACTCAAAATAGGAGGAAATAGACACTTACAATGATTTTTTGTAAACTATGCTAAGGGTATATAATGGGTGTGAGTATTGCATGTTGGTGAATATCCTTAGGTGGTGAAAAGCAATCCAAGATATTGCCCATGTATTTAAAACACATATAAGATTCTAGTTCCAATTTTGTCCTCCTCATATCATTTTTGTGTAAGTTTGATTGTTGCTTTGTTGTTTGGATTCCAACATTCCAAAAGAGACACTTGTCTCTTTTTCAGTAAGGCGTAACTAAGATAAGGCTACAAATCCTTGATAGTTTCCACCCTTGTCCCTGATTTTGACCTTGTTTATTGCATAAGGCATCGTATTATCATAGCATGCATATAAGTATCAAGAACAAATATAAAGTTCCATTACTCAAGATTCACATTCATATTGGACGCACAATTTTAGGTGATCAACTTTTTGGCACCGTTATCGGGGACAAGGCAAATCAACACTGTTAAGGATTGAAGGTCTTCTTAGCATACTTCAGTGCCTTAAGTATAGTTATAGACTAAACCACACACATTCACATCCAATAATAATGTACTTCTTGAAGGATTTCTTACGCATTTAATTTCATACCTTGACCATATGATTTATTGTAGGAACTTATTGTCAACAAGATCTTTCTCACCTAAAGCAAGGAATCATTCCTCCACAAAGATTTCCAGTGGTTGGAAATGAGGATGAAGAATATCATCACGTTGAGTAGCTACACAGTGAAGAGGAGGAGGCATTCCATGAGATGGAAGATAATGGCCCTCTTCCTGACATTTAGGATGATGATGGAGGTCCATCTCTTTGATCTTTAGCTACTATTAGGGAAAATGAATCAAGGGACCTCGTCATCCTCCCCATAATCAATATAGAGAACTTTGAGTTGAAACTCTTTCTTGAATGTATTACAACAAAAAACCTTTGGGGGGAACTCATTGGAAGACAATCCCTACATCTAGATGCCTTCAAGAATATCTATGACACCCTTCAAATTAATAGGGTACCTTGGGAGGTCATCTATGCAAAAAGTTTCAAGTTTTCTCATAGTGGTAAAGCCCTAGCCCGGTATGTTGCTCTAAAGAATAGAGTCTCAATGAATGGGGACCTTTCATTGACAAATACATCACGAAGTTCTACCTTATAGAGAAAACTATTTGGTGTCGGCTCAAGATTACTGGTTTCATGTAGAAACCCAATGAAAACTTAAGTCTAGGAAAGATATCAATAGTACCAAAGAGACTACCCCCAACATAACTACGATGTAGGAATCTAGTTATGACCTTCTATAATGGGTTGACTTCTGCTGAGAGGACTTCCCTCAAGGGTGCCATAAGAAGTGACTTTTTTTAGAGAAAAAACATGAAAGACTTGAAGATAAAATTTGATAATATGACCGCCTTACAAGTTGGTCTTGATTACAAAAGAGGAACAACATGCATTGTGTTACAACCCAAATTTTTTGGGTTCTTTTGATGAGAAATGTAATTTCTCCTATTAAAAATATTTGAACAAATAATGATATGATGATTTTTGAATAAAAATATTTTTTTTACAATAGCCTTGTTGGTTGTTTTATGGGCTTTATTGGCTATTTGGCCCAATAACAAGGAAAAGACAAAGGAAACTCCATTATTAAATGAGTAAATAAGAAATGGAGAAAAGAAAGATGTAGAAACCTCTAGAAGGCAAGGGAATATTATCTAAAGGTGGATTTCGTGCCTCTTGGGTTCCTTGGGTTCCAAGGAGTCCAAAGTTACAAAGATAATGCAACAAAAAAAGTAAAAGATTAATTAAATATTTCTTTATTAAGAAGGAAATTGGGGACAATGATAACATATGGGAAATAAGTGGAAAGAGGTATGATTGAGTCATCTTTGGTGGATTTTCGTATCCATAAGGTTTCTAATGTTAGAAGGAATTCCAATAAGGAAAATAAAAAGAGAGATAAAGAGAAATCCTCAAAAAGAGATATTTTAATAAAGAAATAAGTAAAATAATGAGAAATAATGGATATAGATGCATCTAGAAGGATAATAAGTATCCACTAAAAAGGATTTCAAAACATTAGAGTTTCTTGGGGTCCAAGGAGCCCCAATGGAAAAAAATAAAGAGAAAATAAAAATAATACAAAATAAGAGGATAATGTGATACATAATTAATGAATTTTGTGGTATTGTTAAAAAGAGATTTTTTTCTACTATAAGAAAGTATAATTTTGTGCCAATGGATTAAAGGTCAAGCATAAAGAGAACAAGAGAGATGATTTTCGAATTCTTAAATATACAATGAATATGGTTTTTTTTAGAAGATGATTAAGAGAGAGAAGATTGCTTCTCAATGAAGGAATATGTTTCCGTTTGGGAGATGGACTTGTTTCCTCATGGATGAACATCTAAGGGTGTTAATACCCTCCCTTATATAAGGGGTAGAACCTTTGGTTTGAGTTCAAGAGAGTTCCACACATCCCTCTCTCTTTCTCCTTCTTCTTTGCATGCAAACCCTAGTGAAGAGGGTAGTTCGAACCCTAGAGCAATGAGGGGTCGTGGAGGAGGTGCGATGGAAGCCTGATGACACTACGATGACCTGGGGATGATTGGTTATCATCTTCGTGCTTTGACCTCGTGCAACCACCTGCTGTAGGCCTGCATGACCCACAGAGCATCGCGAGCTTGACGCACTTGAACTGGCCGATTGGGTCATGAGCTGGGTGGTGCCCCAGGTGCAGCAGAGGGCGGTGGAGTTAGGGTGATCATTGGCGGAGGTCCTCGAGCCCTAGGAAGGAGGGGGTGGACCACGGGAAGGCGGCGGTCGGCGACCAGGTCAAGCGTTGAAGGTTGAAGACAACCTAGGTTCCATTGGACCAATTTTCCCCTCTATGGGTTGAAGAACCAACAACTTACGTGAGGGTATAAGCATAATTCGGTTATGTTTCCAAATCGGGTGAGTACGTTGCATGGAAGAGGCGACGTGACAGCCTGCCATTGGTCCAAGTAAGTAATTATTGCAAAATTTATATCTAAATAATGGTAGATCAGAAAAGTACATATAATATATGTATTTTTCTCAAAAAAATGTGAGGAATCCATTAAAAATATAAGTGTGTATTCTCACACCTACATGCCACCCTGATGGATGATGCCAAAAGGTCAAGCCCAAGAGGGAAGACCCATGGGCACCATGAGTGGTGACCCCAGACACCAAGCTTGGGATTGAGAAGGTGGTCTTTATTGCATGACTCACAGGCACCATGAGAGGTGACCCCAGGCACCAAGCTCAAGATTGAGAAGGTGGCCTTAAGTCATTGGCAAAAGAGAAACCCTAAGGAGGGTATGCCAGGGTTAGGGCAAAAGTAGTGGAAAATGTCGCACTGAAAGTGTAATTTGGCTTGTTAATTAACTTGATTGTGATATTTAGATTGTTAGCCATATTTGTGAAATTTTGGTTGTCCCCACATACCAACATATTCATTTATGTTGATCGACGTTTTGTTTGTCGGCGTTTTAGGTACAAATTGAAAAGGACAAATAGTAAAGTGGCATATTGTGAAATTAAGAAATAAAGTGCAAGGAGGATAGTTAGAATAGAGTCTAGATGTGGATAGAAGTTAGATATCCAAGTTTGTGAAAAAGGTATACAAAGTTTTAGTTTATACCATATTTCAGTTTAGTTTGGTAGAATTTCATAATTATTACTAATTATTTGTCGAACCATTGATCCTTTTAAAAGAGGATAATGGCTCTGACCTTTTGGTCTCCCTTAATTGGGGGTTACTGGGAGGCGGGGTCGTTAAATTTGGTATCAAAGCCCTGGTTCCTCATCTAATCTTTAGTAATTATTAAATTTTACAAACTCTGTAGAACCCAAGGGAGTTATTAGAGGATTTTCTGAAAGATATAGGTGTCTAGAAAAGGATCACGTCTGGGGGCTGGCAATATTTTCCTCCACACTGCTAGTTGGAATACGATGACTCCCAAATCTATGTGACTTCTTGACCAATGTCTTAATGTTTGACTCAAAATAAGATACCTTTAGGACTCTCTCATCTTGTTCATCCTTTCTCAACTCAAATGCTATTAAGAATTTTAAGGATTAGGGTTTTCTCTATCTTCCTCACCCTCTTAAGGTATGGGTAACGTTGATAAGGTGTAAGGAATCCTCCACCAAATTAATGAAAAGCATGTAAATATGATGTCATGGATATAAGCTTAATAGTTTAAGCGTAAACTAAAGAATAGTTGCATGCTTAGGTCATGTGACATGAGTTGTCATGCCCTCAGGAGAGACCTGAGGCTAGACCTTCTTGTCAGGAGGATGAGTAGAGAGAGTTAGTCTTGGAGGTAGAGACCTCCATTATAAGTAGAGACCTGGCACATCCTCTGAGTATGATGCTAACCCTAACCCTAAGTGAAGGTTAGAGAGAGAGATATACATGATGAGCTAGATGTCATGGTAGACCATGTGTGTGAGTGGACATGCTTTTAGTTTGATACCAATGATGATATGAGACATGTGAGGTTGGATGACCTAGTACCTCTGGCAACCCAACCCTGGAGAGGGTCGTGCATGTTAGATTGAAGGATAGCTCCTTTAATGATGAGGTTAGTGAAGAACCTATAGAAACCCTATGGGCTTATATGAGCATGGTATAGTATGCACCCAGGGTACGTCAGTAGTGCTGGTAGTAGATTAAAACTGAGGCCAGAAGGGCATGATGGATAGCGTATGAGATAATCATAAAGAGCTATGGATGATCTTGAGGGAACATAAGTTTGAACATTGGCTTCACCCATGTAGGGGTATGCTTGTGAGCTTGATCCACCTTCATGGAGAGAGGACCTCTAGTAGTAAGGTTGTTTGTAGGGTTAGCTCTAGAGAGAGCAAGAAAGTAGGACCCAAGCAAGAAGGTTGGAAGCTGAGACTCTGAGATATGAGGAACAATGGGGATTTGAGGATGATTCGACCTAAGTGGATGATAGTGGTTGCCTCATGCATGATCCCTGGAGGCTGGTGATATCATGGTTGCCTTTAGAGGAACCAAACCCTAGAGGAAGGATGAGACTGCCGGTACCTATGTGCCTATGGTATAGGTGTTTACCTTCTGAGATAGGAAGAAGAGTTCCTTAGACCATGAAGAGGTTTAGTAACAAGTTCTGAAGCCTTACACCTAGTTGGTTGTCCTTGAAGAGGACTCCACTCTAAAGTGTTGTTCAAGTGGAATGATAATAGGACGTACACGTTATACCTTGTACATGCTTGGTTCATGGTTCAAAGGTTGAGCATGCAGTTGGACGTCTAAAAAGTGAACCTACTATTTCTAGGTATAAGAGGGGAAGTGGTGTACCTGATGCTCATGATGAGATGTGAGTTTCTATAGATTCTAGCATGGCACTCCTCATGTTTAGATGAAAGGGAAACCCCTTAAGTCTAAGGTATGTTTGATGAACCCCTCACAGCTAAGTTGGTGACATGGGAAGGTATGTTTTTGGTCCAATGTTGAGGATTGAGAACAAGTAGGACCTATCATGGAGACCTAGCATGGTTTAGTAGGTAGTCTTCTTGTTAGCTATGTGCTTTAGTAGCATGCTAGGGCTAAGCATGCTCATGTGGATGTAAACCCTAGACATAAGGACGTTTGTGACATTTGTCATCAAGGTGTAGTTTCCTCCCATCCTGGGAGAGGGACCCTTTTGTAGGGTGTATACTAGTTTTTGTTGGTTTTGAGGTAACCTAAAGAGGTCTCATAGGATCTTGAGAAGCTAAGTGAAAAGTACATAGTATGAGAATGAACCTGTAGACCCCTAGATAACCATCTCTAAGTGCATGTGGATGTGTTACCATGGAAGTAACCGGTATGGGGCCTAACCAAGGTAGGTAGGTCGCCATGACCCCTATGAAAGGATGAAAGTCCACCTTTATGAATGTAGAGAGAGATGATGGAGACTTGGATAAGGTTCTAAGTTGTACATGTACTATATTAGAATCCTAAGTCTATCCTAGGGTTAGGTAGGGACAAGACCGATGGAAGTAGGAGTTGCCTAATTCCCTAGTTGCACATGACCATAGGGTCGGGAGGTAACAACTATCATTGTCTGAGGGCCATGGGTTAGGAGATTGATCACCTTCATGAACTCACAGGACCCAAATGGCAGATGAGGAGGGCACTCTCTAGATGCATAAGGGAAGAGGGATAACCCCAAAGTGACGGCACCATATAGACCTAGAGGAGATGACCAAGGATTGTGTGGTGACCCAAGTGGGTTTGAGATCAGTTTTCCATGGAAGTAACCTTGATATCGAGATGTTCATGATGTGGAGACATGTGATGCATGTTTCAAATTATATGTGAAGGTGTACTGGTATGTGGGATGTACCATCTCTACTTTTGGAACATGAAGAAATTTGTGGTTGGACAACCGCCAAATGCTTATTTCTTCTTGTTATGGGGGTGAGAGATAGGACAGTACGCATGCCATACACCAAGGATAAAGATAATGTGAGTGGAAACGTTGCTATGATGCAGGAGGATGGAGATAATAGCATACCCTTGTGGAGTGTAAGATAGGTGGATGGCTTACAAACGTCAAGAGAACTAAGGTAGCCATCTTATGAGGATGTTTTTTTTATCATGATCTATGTGGAATTTGTGAGTTATACAAGGTTTGAGTTTGATAACCTAGAAGATGAGCTCTAAGTTTTCTTGTTCAAGATAGACCTAAAGACCGAGATGGTATGATAAGTAGAATACATGGAGATGTATGTCTTCAACGTTACCTAACACATAAGGATGTGAGGTGGTGATGGCTGCTCTTGTTGAGAGGCAGCTATCTAGTTTAACTAGTAGACAGGCTAGAAGAGGTTGTTAGGTTAACCCTAAGTTATAAAAAAGGAAATATGTTTGGCTAATACTCAGATGTAACATGATATATTGATCAAGTTAGTGGTTGTTTGGTTAGCCAACCTAGGCCTTGATGCAATAAAAGGATGGTTGTAGAACCTTAGATGCACTTCTCTGGAAAAGAAGGTGATGAAACCCGACAGGCTAGAAGAGGTTGTTAGGTTAACCCTAAGTTATAAAAAAGGAAATATGTTTGGCTAATACTCAGATGTAACATGATATATTGATCAAGTTAGTGGTTGTTTGGTTAGCCAACCTAGGCCTTGATGGAATAAAAGGATGGTTGTAGAACCTTAGATGCACTTCTCTGGAAAAGAAGGTGATGAAACACGACTAAAGTGGTTTAGGGTTTCCAAGGAATAAATCTTGAGGAATCATGACAAATAGGAGATCATGATTTTAAGATCACCATACACCATGGTACTGCTAAGATAATAAGTGGTAGCAGTACTTTGATGCCTAAGATGAAAAGTGTACAAAGATGCATGTGGCTTGTCGCCATGCATGTCAGGAGGTGAAGGACAAACACCAGTAACCCACTGAGTTGGTATAGAGGATGAAGAGTCCCTGAGAGGGAATGGGAGTTCATCACTATGGATGTTGTGGCAAGTCTCCCCTAGACCAAGGAAGGTCAAGATACAATATGGGTTATGGTAGATCGCCTTACCTAGATGACATGAGAAAGAAAGAATACTGTCAAGGGATGGATCCGATTGAACTACATATGAGAGAGAGATGGTTCAACCACACCATGATGCGAGTTCAAAAGTTCTTGAGTATAACCTAAAGATTCACTTCCATGCGGTCGAAGTGGGTACATGAAGAACTTCATATTAGTATAGTTTATCACCCCTAATTGATGGTTAGTATGATCCAGACTAGAGGGTCTGATGAGAGCATGTGTGCTCATTCAGGGTGATACATGGAGACAGTTCTTGTCCTTTGTAAAATCTGATGATAACCACCATAGCCAGTATCGGGATGTAAAGAATCTCTGTAAGGGAGGTTGTGTCGGTCACCACTTCATTAAGATGATGTTGGTGAAGGGACCTCATGAAGGTTAGAAAAGGACCACAGTGTGTGCAGATGAAGTCGCTTTGCTCGTGCAATGGCTGAAAGAGAGCCCAGGGGCAACATGAGCCGTGAGCTGATGCAAAGCAAACTAACATGCAATTCACTGTGGGAGGGTATGTGATGTGAAAATCTGACCCCTCTAAGCTACAATTGAGAAAGTTGAGTCTCTGATATATGGGTCCATTTGAGATGGATTGGTAGAGATGGTTATGTTTAGCCTTACCCCTCCAGATAACATGATGTATAATGTGTTCCATGAGTCTGATCTAGAGCACTATGTGAGGTACCCAAGCCATGTGCTGAGCCATGAACCTATTCAGCTTTGTGAGAGGCTGAAATGTCCTGAGTCACCTATGAGGGTACGATATACCAAGGTGAGAGAGAACTCAGATGAAAGAATATAAGATGATGAAGGTTCTTGGGAAGAAGTATGGAGAGGGTGAAGCCACATAAGAGCCATGATGGATATAAGAAAGGCTAATCCTATTTGTTTGTGTGCCTGGTGGAAATTTGGGGGCAAAATTCCTATAAGAGGGGAAGGATGTTACAACCCCAATTTTTTGGGTTCTTTTGGTGAGAAATGTAATTTGTCCTATTAAAAATATTTGAACAAATAATGATATGATTTGTTTTGAATAAAAGGATTTTGTTTACAATAGCCTTGTTGGTTGTTTTGTGGTCTTTATTAGCTATTGGGCCTAATAACAAGGAAAAGACAAGGGAAACTCCATTATTAAATGAGTAAATAAGAAATGGAGAAAAGAAAGATGTAGAAACCTCTAGAAGGCAAGGGAATATTATCCAAAGGTGGATTTCGTGCCTCTTGGGTTCCTTGGGTTCTAAGGAGTCCAAAGTTTCAAAGATAATGCAACAAGAAAAGAAAAGATCAATTAAATATTTCTTTATTAAGAAGGAAATTGGAGACAATGATAAAATATGGGAAATAAGTGGAAAGAGGTATGATTGAGTCATCTTTGGTGGATTTTCATATCCATAAGGTTTATAATGTTAGAAGGAATTCCAATAAGGAAAATAAAAAGAGAGATAAAGAGAAATCCTCGAAAAGAGATATTTTAATAAAGAAATAAGTAAGATAATGAGAAATAATGGATATAGATGCATCTAGAAGGATAATAAGTATCCACTAAAAAGGATTTCGAAAGATTAGAGTTTCTTGGGGTCCAAGGAGCCCCAATGGAGAAAAAGAAAGAGAAAATACAAATAATACAAAATAAGAGGATAATGTGATACATAATTAATGAATTTTGTGGTATTGTTTAAAATAGATTTTTTTCTACTATAAGAAAGTATAATTTCGTGCCAATGGATTAAAGGTCAAGCATAAAGTGAATAAGAGAGATGATTTTTGAATTCCTAAATATCCAATGAATATGTTTTTTTTAGAAGATGATTAAGAGAGAGAAAATTGCTTCTCAATGAAGGAATAGGTTTCCTTTTGGGAGATGGACTTATTTCCTCGTGGATGAACATCTGAGGGCGTTGATATCCTCCCCTATATAAGGGGTAGAACCTTTGCTTCGAGTTCAAGAGAATCCATGCATCCCTCTCTCTCCTCTCCTTCTTCTTTGCATGCAAACCCTAGCAAAGAGGGTAGTTCGAACCCTGCAGCAACGAGGGGCATGTGCGTTATGCTCTTCGTTGTTGCGGGAATCAAGCACCGGCGGGATCTGGATGAGTTTCAAAGGACCGTAGGTCCGATCCGCTCCAGAAGAGTTGGGTGTGCAACCCTCTCTTGTCCGTCTTAGTTAAGTGGTTGAAGGGTGTGCCAAATCCTACGATGACCTGGGGATGATTGGTTATCATCGCCGTACTTTGACCTCACGCAACCACCTGCTGCAGGCCTGCACGACTCGCGGAGCGTCACGGGCTTGGCACGCTTGAACCGGTTGGTTGGGTCATGAGCTGGGTGGTGCCCCAAGTGCGGCAGAGGGTGGTGGAGTTAGGACGGTCGTTGGTGGAGGTCCTCGAGCCCTAGGAGGGGGGGACCGCGGGAAGGTGGTAGTCGACGACCAGGTCGGGCGTTGGAGGTTGAAGACAACCTAGGTGCCATTGGACCATTTTTCCCCTCCACGGGTTGAAGAACAAACAAATGACACAAGGGTATAAGTGTAATTCGGTTATGTTTCCAAATGGGGCAAGTATGTTGCATGGAAGAGGTGACGTGGCAGCCTGCTATTGGTCCAAGTAAGTAATTATTGCAAAATTCATATCTAATTAATGGTAGATCGGAATGGTACATATAATATATGTATTTTACTCAGAAAAATGTGTGGAATCAATTAAAAATAGATTTAGAAGCTAATTCCTCTTGGAATTCGAAAAGTAGTGGAAGTTGTCAACTTTAATGCATTAATGATTAAGAAACCCTAATTTGAGATGATTAATGTATTGAGAAGGGTTATATGGATGATTAAAGTTGATGTTAACCTGTTGATTATAAAAAGGACACATCAAGCTCTAAAAGGATGAACTTTACACATAATTAGATTAATTTAGGGTTCCATGTACATAAATGATCTTTAATGGGCCTTGAAACCCTAATGTTAGTAATTATGACTCTTAATGGCTTTAATTGTTCAAATTCATGAATAAAGTTGAGATATGATGGTTCTAAGCTATTTCGAGTATAAAAGTTCCTAATTGTGGATAAATACCCTTAATATGGTAATTAGGGGTTTCTAATGGATAAAGGTGGAATTAATGATAAATAGAGTTCATATGTGAATTAGACCATAATGAACTATGAGTTGTTAATCCGGAAGGAACCAAAGATGATAATTGGGCCTAATGATCGTAAAGGATAAAAATGGTAGTTTTTATGTAAAAGAGGCATAATAGACTTATTTGACATTTAATTGTGCCTATGATGTTGAAATTAGGGTTTGTGGACTAAAGAGCATTAGAAGTAATAAATATGGAGGCTAAAACCCTTATTGCAAAGGAAACCCTAAAAGTGGACTAGAAACCCTAGGAAGCGAGCTAGGTTTAATAGACCTTGATGGCCTGATCAATGATAGGAAAATTGGATGCATATTTCAGGATCATCTTGTGTGCTTGCTTGTTTATTGGATTTCTTGCTTGGTTGGATTATTTCTGCACTCAAGTCAGCCTGACAGGTATGTGGTTAATTATGGTTAGTCGCATTAGTTTCCCTAAGGTTTTTCAGATGATTCATCACATGGAATGCAGCCTATCAGTTTGGATGTTCATACTTGCAAATCATAAAGTCACTATGATTATCACAATATAATATAAGTGTATTCTCGCACCTACATGCCACCCTGATGGATGATGCCAAAAGGTCAAGCCCAGGAGGGAAGACCCATGGGCACCATGAGTGGTGACCCCATACACCAAGCTTGGGATTGAGAAGGTGATCTTTATTACATGACTCACAGACACCATGAGAGGTGACCCCAGGCACCAATCTCAAGATTGAGAAGGTGGCCTTAAGTCATTGGTAAAAGAGAAAGCCTAAGGAGGGTATGCTAGGGTTAAGGCAAAAGTGGTGGAGAATGTCGCACTGAAAGCGTAATTTGGCTTGTTAATTAACTTGATTGTGATATTTAGATTGTTAGCCATATTTGTGAAATTTTGGTTGTCCCCACATACTGCATATTCATTTATGCTGATCGACATGTTGTTTGTCGGTGTTTTAGGTACAAAGTGAAAAGGACAAACAAAGAAGTGGCATATTGTGAAATTAATAAATAAAGTGCAAGGAGGATAGTTAGAATAGAGTCCAGATGTGGATAGAAGTTAGATATCCAAGTTTGTGAAAAAGGTATGCAAAGTTTTATTTTGTACCAGATTTCAGTTTAGTTTGGTAGAATTTCACAATTATTACTGATTATTTGTCGAACCATTGATCCTGTTAAAAGAGGATAACGGCTTTGACCTTTTGGTCTCCCTTAATTGGGGGTCACCGGGAGGCGGGGTTGTTACACACTGTCTCCACTATGGGGACCACTATAGAATCCAATGCACTAGATGATGTAATAGCTAAGATTGAGAAGATAGCCACTAACATTCATATGATGAAAGAGAGTAGCTACAAAGCAAACAATCAAGTTGAAACTGCAATTAATCGTGTTACTTGTAAGAAAGTGAACATGGTGTTGACAATTGCATTTACACCCATGTAGAAGAGTATAACCAAGATGAATAAATTGAAATTGTCTCCTTTGCATTGGTTACATGACCAAACCATCCAGGGTTTTCTTATGGCAACAAGAAATATGATGAAAGCTCCTAACTTCCTACCAGCTAGACGGCCTAGGTTTGGTAGAGGGGGTGAATCATCTTTATTCACCAATAAACAAACTATCATTAAAATAGGAACAATTTCAAAGGGTAGAATAAAAAACAAAATAAAAACCATAGAGGTCCAAGTAAAGGTTAGAACTAGACCCCAACATAGGAAGACTTAATGATTGAAATGTTTTCCTTAACAAATAAACATGCTGATATAAATGAAAAACTAAAGCAATGCACTATCAGCAACAACAAGTTGTTGAATATGATGAAATCTCAAATGGAGACTATAACTGAGTAGATATATGATCTATAGGTTCATAACAAAATGATCGACCCACAACTCACAAATCTATTTCGACAAATCAAGAACTCCTAGGGGAAGAATCCCATCAATGATCGAGCATGATCCTAGAGGCCATGATACTGAAAAGATGGCCCCGCTTAGGTCAGGAACTATTCTAGAAAACCTATCACCCATGGTTCATCAAGAAAGTATTACCAATTATGAGTCCCATCTTGATATTATTATAGTACAGGATGAACCTGAGAAGGTAGTTATTCTTAAGAAAGATGAAGTCAAAAGAGAAAGGTAAGGGAAATAAACCAACCAAGGAAAAGTAACTTGATGCAACTACTAAAGAAATAGATAGCATGGATCCCTATGTGCCGAGAATACCTCTCCCGTATAAGCTCATCAAGACTCACCTCAAAAAGAGGTATGAAAAATTCATTGAAGTTGCGAAGAAACTCCATACAGACATCCCTTTTCTGGATGCTATAGATGATATGTCAACCTATGCAAAGTTGTTTAAGGAGTTAATTACCAAGAGTAGGTAGAGAGAAGAAGTTGAAATAGTTAATCTAGTTAAGTTTTTGGGTTCTTCTATGTAAGATAAGATGCCTACCAAGAGAAAGGACCCTAGATCTTTCACATTCCCATTCAATGTGGGAGACAATGATGAGAGGAAGGGTTGGATGATTTGGGAGTTAGCATGAGTTTGATGCTACTCACCTTAGCCTAGAGGCTAGGCCTAACTGACATGGTTAAGATAGGGATGCACGTTCAATTGGATGATCGACATGGAAGATGGCATCATAACCATAAGGGTTGAAAATGATCGCATAGACTCTAAGGTCCAAGATTCCATGAGGGGACCATCTCTCATTGAGTTAGTTTATTTCATGGATAGCTATAACCAACTCCACCAAGATATCCAAAAAAGAAGTGTTGTTGTGGATCCCCTTATGAGAGAGTTAACTGGCCCAAGCCTATGTGGAAGATCCTAAGGTTGTTGAACTTCTAGACAACTTGGAAGCAAAAGAAAGTGAAAGTGATTATGAAGAAGAACATGTAATAGAGATAGTTGAGTATGCCTCGCTTAAGAGGAAACATGAAGAGGAAGAAGCACCAAAGGCCAAACCTGAGTTGAAACAACTGTCAGAAGGTTTCAAGTACAAATTTTTGGATAAATAAAAACAAAATATAGTTATTATAAGCTATGCTCTATTTATCGAGCAACAAGATAAACTCCTAACTGAGATCAAGTTTCCAATGAGAGCGATCAAATACTCTATTTATGACATTGAGGGTTCTAACCCTACTCACTGTATGATTCATCTTGAATCACATGCAAAGCCTATATCTCAAGGGTAGAGGGATTAAAACAAAATTCAAGATAAGTTGTGAAGAAAGAACTACTAAAGACCTAAGAACATGAATAGTATATCCAATAACCAATAGTAAGTGGGTGAAACCTGTCCATGTGGTACCAAAGAAAAGGGGAATGACAGTTATTAAAGGTGGAAATTGATATTAAATTATAATGAGAATTGTGCTAGGTTAGTGAATGTGTATTGATTATAGGAAGCTCAACAATGCAACCAAGAAGGATCACTTTCCCCTCCTATTCATTGATCAAGTTCTTGAGCATCTAGCTCATTGTTCTTACTGTTACCTTGATAGGTATTCTAAATTTTACCAAGTCCCTATACATCCTGATGATCAAGAGTAGACAACCTTGATCTACTTCTATAGTACTTACACCTTTAGGCATATGTCATTTGGTCTCTATAATACACCAAAACCATTTCAAAGGTGTGTGATATCTATTTTCTCTTATTTCTTAAAAGACATGATGGATTTTTTCATGTATTATTTCTCTATATATGGGACATCTTTTGATAACTGCTTTAGAAACATCTATCTAGTTCTAAAGCATTGTGAAGAAAAACACCTTCTTGAATAGGGAAAAATGGATTTTCATGGTAAAAGAAGGTATAGTTTTGGGACATGAGGTTTCTATGACATGAATTGAAGTATATTTAAGAAAAGTCAAAGCTATAACAAAATTTCCATCTCCAAAGTCAATGACTGGAGTTAGAAGCTTTCTCGAGGTGTGTTGGTTACTGTAGATGCTTCATTAAAGATTTCTAAAAATTATGTACCCTCTATTTAGCCTCCCTGTGAAGGATGCCACTTTAATCTTCAACAAGAATTGCCTAAAAGCTTTCAACACTTTTAAGAATGATCTTAACACCACACCTATTATTCAAGCTCTAGATTGGGATCTCCTGTTGGAGCTAATGTGTTATGCAAGCAAATATGTTGTGGGAGCCATTCTAGGATAAAATAAGGACAAAAAGTACCATATCATCTATTATGCAAGAAACACTCTTGATGAAGCTCAATTGAACTACACAACTACATAAAAATAAATGTCGGCTATTATCTATACTTTTGACAAGTTTAGATCTTATCTGATTGGGTCCAAGGTCATTGTGTACACCAACTATGATGCCACATGACACAAACCACGATATTAAAACAAAACACTAAAATTAAAACTAGAAAAAACTATAATTAAAATCGATTTACAACAAGCACCAACATTAGGAAACTTATTACATAAAGGTCCAAAAACATGTCATCTGGATCATATATCATATAAAATAGCATGCTGAAATTTTTTTCCATAGAAATACCTATAACACATGATATCTATTCTACTTACATGTACATGTACATCTGCCAACTATATAAAACAAAAGGGCGCATAAGCCTAAAAATTCGTATCGATAGTACAACCAAAAAACACATCGAACTATTTCCAAGACCTGAGTGTACATGGATGACTCCAGGACTCTAATACCAAAAGACAAGCAACATCTCCACCTTATTAGCTACTGATCTTGCTATTTCTCCTCCTCAACTACACGATCTCTACCTTCTCATGCACGACTACCTAAAAGATTTGGAAACCCACAGGATGAGACCAAACGTCCCAACTAGAGATATAACTCTCTACCAACGCTATTAAAGCACATATAAAGTAACTAAATAATAGAAGTTAAGCTACATCTATGATAAGTAGATTCAACTACTAATGTAAGCCAAGAAGTTATCATCCTCTAAGCAGATCAAGTTACTATAAGAGAGCAGTGGAACATTTTATAAACTAAGAAGGAATATGAAGAACATATATATTTTCTACCAACCAAACTATAAAAGGCAAGCAAGGCCTCATCTAATATTTTCATATTTGATCTACGAAAGTACCTCTACTAAATCCTTATTGGTAGTACACATGGTTACTGGAAGAGCCAGATTCCATGACCATTCTAACACCTCTGGGATAGCACGAGAGTGACACTACATTTACATATTAGTCAACTTGTACAAGTGACATATAGTCAACAGATGGATCGTCTCACACACGACCATCCATATATCACAAGGGAATTGGCTCACACATGGCCGTCCCAAAAAGAAGGAGTGCCTCATGCATGGCCATCCATTTCTAATAAGGAAATCGACTCACACATGGTCATTTCATATATCACAATGAGATCGGCTTACACATGATCTTCTATTAGTTATGTCGATTAAGTTTTAGCATCAATAAAGTTATTGTAACATCCCTGACCTGGGTTATATTCTAACCCTAGATGTTTTGCCTAATAAGATTGAGTAGATTCTTAATATTATCTTGGGAAAAATAATTAGGGCTCATGAGAAACTTATGTTTCAATTTTGGTCATGTTTGAACAATGTTGAAACATTGTTTTGTTAATTTTGGACTAAAGTGAAAATTACCCACGTTGAGGGGTTAAATTGAAAATGTTGCATGATAAGATGTTCCTCTGATGTGGAGACATCATAAGAATGAAGATGAGGTAGTGGTTTGGTTTTTGAAGGTCCAAAGGTACCAAATCATATTGCAATTAAGTGTTGATTTGTTGATCAACTCGATAGACCAATCCTTGATGATTTTTCACTAGAATCCAAGGGTTGGATGAGCCAAACGGTCTCAAGACCGTTTTGAGGTCACCCAAGACCGTTTGGAGGTCACCCAAGACCGTTTGGAGGTCTAGGGGTGAGTATGGTTAAACAATTGATGATCCAATGTTACTAAGTTGAAGTATAATCAATTGCTGATTTGGTGATCAATCCAATGATCCAAACCTTAATTGGTTGGCTTGATTTTGATGATATGATGGGAAAACGGTCTCAAGACCATTTGGAGGTCATCCAAATGACCTCAAGACCGTTGGGGTCAGGTCATACCCAATTTGGATGATGGTTCTATGGTTTCAAAGTAACTAGTCTTACATTGATTAGTATTGAAGGATCATCGATTCCAAACCCTAATTCAATTGAATCAAACCCTAATTGATGACCAATTGAGGGTTAATTAAGGGTCAAATAAGGTTAAGGCTGACATATTTAACTCAATTGAAGTATGAGTATAGGTCCAATTGATGATTGGTTCCATGAATTCAATGATTGAAGGAATCAACATTGAAAATCCTAATTCAATTGGATACCTTATGTAATGGAGGTCCAATGTGATTGAATCTTTGAGAATTAAGATGATGAATGTTCTATTGATCCAATAATTATTAGTAATGATAATCAATGAAGGTACAAAGGTTGAAAACCTAATAGTACCTAAGTGATTAGTATCAATTAAGGGATGAATTCTTAATTGCTTATAGGATCAATAACTTGATGCACTAGGATAATCATAGTTGTATGTACTTGATTGAAGGGTTGATGTGACCTAATCAAGTTGAAAGGATGAAAGATTAGAATTCATATATAAATATGAATCATGTAGTGATCTTCTGTAGCATGACCGTGCAACGTAGCATGACCGTGCAAGGTAGTACGACTGTGGTATCTTCCCTTTGCACGACCGTGCAAGGTAGCACGATCGTGGTGGCTTCCCCTTGCACGGCCGTTCTTGGTTGCACGGCTGTGGTACTCTATGCTTCACTTGAAATTGATTTGTAAGTGACCTAAGATGTCCATTTTGTTAGTTCCTAACTTAAGGATGAATCCTTAATATTGGCAATGGTTTTTTTTTAAGTAAATGAATCATGACCAATACATTGCATGATGAATGTGATGATCTAGTGCATAAGTATTAGGATGGGAAATACCCTAATACAAGCTAAGGGACTAAACTAAAGTAAGATGATGATGTTGAGGGAAGTGAAACATCAAGATATGATAGATATCATATCCAACACCCCAAATACTGTTATACCTTGTTGTGTTATCAGTCCAATACAATTGGATGAATGATACATGAGATGTGTGATGAAAATCCTAATCCTGGTAAAGGAATAAGGGTGATACCCTTAAATTAATAGTACATTTATTTCTGCATGGTGTTGATAGATAATTGATGTACTGTTATCATATGTGCTAACCATGCAGGTGTCATGAGATGATGGACATAGCCAGGTATGAGCTATGATGTATTATTAATTTGAATCTATTTATTGGGCCTTATGTGCCATAATATACCTTGTTGCCAGGTAAGAGGTAGAAAGAGAGTTAATGGGCCTCAAGTGTCACGATGGATGCTTGTGTAACAAGTATCATACATATCTTGGTCAGATGACCTAAAGGTGTTAGTTACTTGAGAATGTGGTAACAATGCTCAGGTGATGAGCTAAGGGTTTAAATACCCAGAATCACATGGTTAGGGTATTGAATTTGTGAAAGTATGAGAATTCCCAATGGCGAATTGAGGGATTAAGATCCCAACACTTTTTGAAAAGAGTATGGCTATAGGCCATGACACCACAATGACAATGCCATGCTTTAGATATATGATCTAAGCCTGAAGAGAGTTAATGCAGTGATAATGATTTTGTAGTGAATAAATGTTATACATGTTCTTCATTTTCCTTAATGGATATGTGATATGTTGCTCTTTCAAGTTATAGCTGCAATGTTGAATACGATTAATATTCTTATCTGTTAGACATTGAAGTAATTGTTGTCAAACAAATATGATTCCTCTTTTCATATGTAACTTCTTAAGATGCAATAATAATGTTACTTGCGGAGAGTTATATCTCTCGCTGGGGCAATTTACAATTGTCTCACCCCCGTAGGAACTACATTTTTAGGTGGACGCGGACAAGGAGGCAAGAATCCTTCAGTAGGTGAAGGACAACAACAACAACAGCAGCAGGGACAGCAGTGACGTCTCAGGTGGAGACACTGGCTGTTATGCCTTATAGATGTAGATAGAGTCCTATGTGTCGTCTCTGTACTCTCAGGTCCTCGGAGTAGTAGTTAGTGCTTTCGAGATTTTGGCTCAATGCCTCGAGATCTTATAATACCTGTGTTTAGCCTGACAGGACAGTTAATGCTTGTAATTCTCAGAAAGAGATGATACAGAATATGTACCTTCAAACAAGAATGTAAATGTGTTACTTTGGTTCTGTGTGAGAAAGTTTTCCTTTGATGGATCTCTTGATAAAAAGGTTTTAATTTTTAGTGATTTTTGGTAATCTGTTGTTTAGTAAATGCCTCCGCATTAGTTAATCTTGTTTTCGCGAGACGGTCGTTACAATTTAGTGGTATCGGAGCTCTAGGTTTGCTGAGTCTACAGAAACATAGGACTAAGATTGTAGAGTCTATTCTAAGTGTCTTCTAGTTTATCTGATAATATCTTCTGCTCACATAGGAGAAGAAGAACTTGAAGATGTCTGGACAACATGAAGAACATGCTGCTGAGGGCAGCACTGCTGCACCAGGAGGAGGTGCAAGAGACCATAATAGGGAAGGGATTGTACCTGAACAGTCCCAGATTGACCCAGTTGTGATAGAAAATCCAGCTCTCCATGCTTTATTTGAGAAGTTCCTGACATCCATAACACATATGGCAGACAGGATGCCACCACCTGCACCTAGGGTACCAACCCATTATGAGGGTTATGGAGCTGGCATGACTTTTGAGAGACTTCGCCGGGTTGGAGCCATAGACTATGCTGGTACATTTGATCCAGCAGATGTTGATCTGTGGCTGACAGAACTGGAAAAGGCTTTCAGGATCCTTGATATTCCTGAAGCTGAAAAGGTAAGACATGTTGTGTACCTCCTAAAAGGGAGTGCTGGTCATTGGTGGATGATAGAGGAAGATAAGAGACCAGGTGAAGAAATTGGATGGGAGATATTCTGACGAGAATTTGTCAGTAGATACTTCCCTAAGACGTATCTAGATGAGAATATTTCTCAATTTGAAATAATCAAACAAGGACAGATGAATTTTAGTGAGTATGAAGCTAAGTTCATGGAGTTGTTGCAGTTTTGTCCGCAAATGGCAGTTAATGATGAGGAAAGAATTCAACGTTTTGAAAAGGGATTGAACGCTGAACTGACCACTCCTGTGTCTACTTTAGAGAATAGGGAAAGGTTTGCCACCTTTGTGGAATCAGTAAGGAGGATAGAGAGGTCTAAAATCGAGAAATGACAAACTAGTGGCAAGAAAGTGTACACTCAGACTCAAAAACAAAGGTATGAAAGTTTTAAGAAGCTGACATTTTCTACATCGGCAGCATCATCGAGATTCCATACCCAGACACAATGGATGTCAAGTAGGGACATGGATCGTAGTAATGTTCCAAAAAGAGCCTCCAACATAGCATCAACATCAGTATCTGGACCTCACATACCCTATTTTGCACCTAGGATCTGTTATCAATGTAGACAACTGGGACATCTAGTAAAGGATTGTCCAGGCGGGAATCCAATGATGACTCAATCTCAGGGGCAGAGTCAGCAAGGATCACAAAGGAGGCAGTTTCCTAGTAACAATAGAGGACGTGGACAGACGTCCCAGACAGGTCAGATGAAATAAAGTCAATCTGATATTTCATTTTCTAATTCTATGTGTTAAAAATATAAAAGTAGTTGTCTTTGAACTTCTTTTAACTAGTCCTATAAGGACACAAAGGATATGAGAACTTATATCTTACTCAGTATTCCTTAAAATGCTTTATAATTTTCCCTATCTGTGTGTTGAAAGATGAGATTTAGAAGTGATGTCTGAAGAAAAATTCAAGAATGGAAAATCCTGTGTGTATAATGATATGAAAAGTGAGAAATATGATAGTAAGTAAAGTGCATACTACCTAATCTCAATACTTATATACCCTGGCCAGGTATATGATTATTGAAGATAAGGCAAGTATGAAACTCTTAGATTGTTATCTTTTTTATTACTCTGATCAAGTAGTCATACTGAAACAAGCTAAAGAGTATAATGAAACTAAAAAGGAAAAGCTATGTGAACATTCCCAACCAAAAAGAAGAGCTATGTGAACATTCTCAACTAAAAGGAAAAGCTATGTGAACATTCCCAACTAAAAAGGAAAAGCTATGTGAACATTCCCAACAAAAAAAGAAAAGCTATGTGAAAATTCCCAACCAAAAAGAAGAGCTATGTGAACATTCTCAACTAAAAGGAAAAGCTATGTGAACATTCCCAACTAAAAAGGAAAATCTATGTGAACATTCCCAACCAAAAGGAAAAGATATGTGAACATTCCCAACAAAAAGGAAAAGCTATGTAAACATTCCCAACCAAAAAGAAGAGCTATGTGAACATTCTCAACTAAAAGGAAAAGTTATGTGAACATTCCCAACTAAAAGGAAAAGTTATGTGAACATTCCCAACAAAAAGGAAAAGCTATGTGAACATTCCCAACCAAAAGGAAAAGCTATGTGAACATTCCCAACTAAAAAGGAAAAGCTATGTGAACATTCCCAACTAAAAAGGAAAAGCTATGTGAACATTCCCAACATAGAGTTTGCTAAGTGAACTTTCCTAAACGAATAAAGGATTGCTGAGTAAATTATCTATGTTAGATATATGTGTTTCTCTTTTAGTATATATTTTTTAGTGATGACTGAAGTATGTTCTTTTATGCTTTTTCCTTTCAATAATATGGACATCATATGTTAGAGGTTTATGCTCTGCATAAATATAAACAGTGATAAGGTGGAATTAATGAAAGGAACTTTGTGTGAATTATAAATCTATGGTATCTCCATAACATTAAGATGATATGTAGAGACTTGAGGGCATGATTAATGAATAATTTGTCCCTCCTTTTTCCTGGGATTTCGAGGACGAATCCTTATAAGGAGGGGATAATTTGTAACATCCCTGACCTGGGTTATATTCTAACCCTAGATGTTTTTCCTAATAAGATTGAGTAGATTCTTAATCTTATCTTGGGAAAAGTAATTAGGGCTCATGAGAAACTTATGTTTCAATTTTGGTCCTGTTTGAACAATGTTGAAACATTGTTTTGTTAATTTTGGACTAAAGTGAAAATTACCCAAGTTGAGGGGTTAAATTGCAAATTTTGCATGATAAGATGTTCCTCTGATGTGGAGACATCATAATAATGAAGATGAGGTAGTGGTATGGTTTTCACAAGCTTGGGCACCAAGATTAAGCTTGTAAAGCAGTCCTTGTGCATTAAAACCTAGTTTTGGTATAATGTGCAATTTACCCAAAACCTAGGGTTCAAAATGCAAATTACCACTTCAATAAGGCCCCTAATGTTTCTTGTCATCATGTAGAGCAAATAAAGAGATAGGGGATCCTCATTTGAATTAAGTTGGAGGAGAGAGAATCTTGATATTAAAATAATCAAGATTTAATCCTAATTGAAACCCTAATTCAATTTAGGGCAAAAATGAATGTATTAATTGAAGGGCCTTCAACCAAAATTAAAATGGTGGAATTCAGATGTATGTGTGACCGTCCTTGAGCTTTACAAGGATCGAAAATATCTTAAGTAGGTGAAATTCCACTCACCTTATTATAAGGAAAAGAATTTCCACCCAAAAATATATATTTATATTATAATGGATTGAGGTGCTTATTTTCTTTTCCCTTAATCAATGGATAATGGAAGGGAGTTCGGTGGCTTTGAGTTTCCTTTTTACACAAGCAAACCAAGGAGGAAGAGGTGGTGCTATTTTTGGAATTAATTGATTTTTACAAAGGCATTTTCTCTCTCATCAATTTCCTTATAAAAGTGCCCTTTCCAAGCCAAAACAAAGGCTTTTTCATATTTCTTTCTTTCCCTTGCTTGCAAAACCGATCAAGGAGCTAGGGAGGACAGGATTACGACTCCCTACCTGTTGGTAAGCCCTTTACCTTCGTTCTCCTTGATTCCATGGTGGAAATGGAAAATAAATCATTGATTTCTTCTTATTTCGATCTCCTCTTCAACCCTAGCCAACTTTTACAATCAAAAGCTTAAGGAAGAGCCTAAGGGGAGTTGCAAGAGATTCATCCACCATTTATGGCGTGATCTTGGAGCTTTGGAGCTCAATTAGAGGCGGGTTTTATAACTTGAACCCTTTTACATTGTTATTCAACCATTAATCTTGTAATTTCAATGATTCCTTCATTATCTTGATTAATTGCTGGTTGAAAATGGTTAATTTATGAAATCAGAAGTTTTTAGAACTTCAGGGAAGAAGCTTGATGATGATTACATCATCATAAGCACACACCTCCTCAAATATCTTGGGCAAATAGTTTGGAAGTTTGGACCAAACGGTTTCACCAAACCATTTGGTGACCAAACGGTTTGCAAACCGTTTAGGAGAAAACGGTTTCAAAACTGTTTGAGGGAGTTGACCAAGGGTTGACCGTTTGAGAATCATGTTCCTAATTATGTTGGTTGATAAGTCACCAAATTTTATGGATTAGTTCCAAAGTAATCGTGAGTTGAAGGCTAATCAATTAGGTAAACCTAATTGGATTAAGTGCTGTTTTTCAATCTGATTAACTTGATCTTTTTGGGAAAACGGTTTCAAAACCGTTTGAGTGAGTTGACCAAGGGTTGACCGTTTGATATTACTGTTCCTAATTCTGTTGGTTAATTACTCACCAAATTTGAGGGGTTAATTACCAAGGAATCATGAGTTAAAGGCTAATCAATTAGGCAAACCCTAATTGGAATTAGTGCTGAAATTCCAATGAGTTGTTTTGAAATTTTGGGTTGTTTAGCCCAAATGGTTTCAAAACCGTTTGGGGATCACCCAAACGGTCTCAAAACCGTTTGGGGGTCACCCAAGACCGTTTGGAGGTTTAGGGTCAAGTATGGATATGTGTTGGAATATCCAAAGATGTGGTATAAACCCTAATCGGCTAAGTGCTGATTTTGCAAGTGATTGAGATAATGTTTTGGGTCGATTGGCCCAAACGGTTTCAAAAACGTTTGGGGATCACCCAAACGGTTTCACGACCGTTTGGGGATCACCCAAGACCGTTTTGAGGTCTGGGGTTAAGTATATTTGACCAATTGAAGGTCCAAAGGTACCAAATCATATTGCAATTAAGTGCTGATTTGTTGATCAACTCGATAGACCATTCCTTGATGATTTTTCACTAGAATCCAAGGGTTGGATGATCCAAACGGTCTAAAGACCGTTTTGAGGTCACCCAAGACCGTTTGGAGGTCACCCAAGACCGTTTGGAGGTCTAGGGGTGAGTATGGTTAAGCAATTGATGATCCAATGTTACTAAGTTGAAGTGTAATCAATTGTTGATTTGGTGATCAATCCAATGATCCAAACCTTAATTGGTTGACTTGGATTTTGATGATATGATGGGAAAACGGTCTCAAGACTGTTTGGAGGTCATCCAAACGCTCAAGACCGTTGGGGTCAGGTCATACCCAATTTGGATGATGGTTCTATGGTTTCAAAGTAACTAGTCTTACATTGATTAGTATTGAAGGATCATCTATCCCAAACCCTAATTCAATTGAATCAAACCCTAATTGATGACCAATTGAGGGTTAATTAAGGGTCAAATAAGTTGAAGGCTGACCTATTTAACTCAATTGAAGTATGAGTATAGGTCCAATTGATGATTGGTTCCATGAATTCAATGATTGAAGGAATCAACATTGAAAACCCTAATTCAATTGGATACCTTATGTAATGGAGGTCCAATGTGATTGAATCTTTGAGAATTAAGATGATGAATGTTCTATTGATACAATAATGATTAGTAATGATAATCAATGAAGGTACAAAGGTTGAAACCCTAATAGTACCTAAGTGATTAGTATCAATTAAGGGATGAATTCTTAATTGCTTATAGGATCAATAACTTGATGCACTAGGATAATCATAGTTGTATGTACTTGATTGAAGGGTTGATGTGACCTAATCAAGTTGAAAGGATGAAAGATTAGAATTCATATATAAATATGAATCATGTAGTGATCTTCTGTAGCATGACCGTGCAAGGTAGCACGGCCGTGGTATCTTCCCTTTGCACGACTGTGCAAGGTAGCACGGTCGTGGTGGCTTCCCCTCGCACGGCCATTCTTGGTTGCATGGCCATGGTACTCTATGCTTCACTTGAAACTTATTTTTAAGTGACCTAACATGGCCATTTTGTTAGTTCCTAACTTAAGGATGAATCCTTAATATTGGCAATGGTTGTTTTTTTTAAGTAAATGAATCATGACCAATACATTACATGATGAATGTGATTATCTAGTGCATAAGTATTAGGATGGGAAATACCCTAATACAATCTAAGGGAATAAACTCAAGTAAGATGATGATGTTGAGGGAAGTGAAACATCAAGATATGATAGATATCATATCCAACACCCCAAATACTGTTATACCTTGTTGTGTTATAAGTCCAATACAATTGGATGAATGATACATGAGATGTGTGATGAAAATCCTAATCTTGGTAAAGGAATAAGAGTGATACCCTTAAATTAATAGTACATTTATTTCTGCATGGTATTGATAGATAATTGATGTATTGTTATCATATGTGCTAACCATGCAGGTATCATGAGATGATGGGCATAGCCAGGTATGAGCTATAATGTATTATTAATTTGAATCTGTTTATTGGGCCTTGTGTGTCATAATATACCTTGTTGCCTAGTAAGAGGTAGAAAGAGAGTTAATGGGCCTCAAGTGTCATGATGGATGCTTGTGTAACAAGTATCATACATATCTTGGTCAGATGACCTAAAGGTGTTAGTTACTTGAGAATGTGGTAACAATGCTCAGGTGATGAGCTACGGGTTTAAATACCCAGAATCACATGGTTAGGGTATTGAATTTGTGAAAGGATGAGAATTCCCAGTGGCGAATTGAGGGATTAAGATCCCAACACTTTTTGAAAAGAGTATGACTACAGGCCATGACACCACAATGACAATGCCAGGATTTAGATATATGATCTAAGCTTGAAGAGAGTTAATGCAGTGATAATGATTTTGTAGTGAATAAATGTTATACATGTTCTTAATTTTCCTTAATGGATATGTGATATGTTTCTCTTTCAAGTTATAGCTGCAATGCTGAATAAGATTAATATTCTAATCTGTTAGACATTGAAGTAACTGTTGTCAAACAAATATGATTCCTCTTTTCATATGTAACTTCTTAAGCTGCAATAATAATGTTACTGGCGGAGAGTTATATCTCTCGCTGGGGCAATTTACAATTGTCTCACCCCCGTGGGAACTACATTTTTAGGTGGACGCAGACAAGGAGGCAAGAATCCTTCAGTAGGTGAAGGACAGCAACAGCAGCAGCAGCAGGGACAGTAGTGAAGTCTCAGGTGGAGACACTGGTTGTTATGCTTTGTATAGATGTAGATAGAGTCCTATGTGTCATCTATGTACTCTCAGGTCCTCAGAGTAGTAGTTAGTGCTTTCAAGATTTTGGCTCAATGCCTCAAGATCTTATAATACCTGTGTTTAGCCTGACAGGACAGTTAATGCTTATAATTCTCAGAAAGAGATGATACATAATATGTACCTTCAAACAAGAATGTAAATGTGTTACTTTGGTTCTATGTAAGAAAGTTTTCCTTTGATGGATCTCTTGATAAAAAAGGTTTTAATTTTTAGTGATTTTTAGTACTCCGTTGTTTAGTAAACGCTTCCGCATTAGTTAATCTTGTTTTCGCGAGACGGTCGTTACAGTTATAATGTACAAAACCACAACAAGTACTACAAAGATAAGGGCATGGTACAACTTTCGAAGATATATGACTAATAAGGTGTGAACTTGTCACACTGTCACCACATAACATATGCACATTTTCATTCACAAGACCATTATCACTGTTTCATAGCCACTCAAGGATATCACTAATGTCACATCACTGTGGGGTATCAATCACTTAATCATATATTTAGAGGTACACCTCACAGTAGACATCAATCCATTATCAGTTCATAGGATCCCCTTCACATCATACTCATCATAGCATGCACTAACTATGATATTCAAGTTCATATCACCTGCCTGGTTAGAAATTAATAAACAAGAGAGAAAAAACATCCTAAATCCATGTGTCACATCACCATCTCCACATGCATCAATTACACACAACCATCACCATAGCATACCCAAACATGGCATGCATTCATCCTGCAAGGTTAGAGGTTCACAACAAGAGAAAGATATCATCATAATATAATAGTCATTCCAATAAAGAAGAGAACTCATGCCACCATACTCATCATTGGGGTTAGGGTTTTCCACCCATAGCTGATTAGGGTTTTGAAGTTACAAACAACCATCAAACCCTAAATACACCACCTCCTACTATCTTGGAATGTCTTTAGGGTTAAGGAACATGATTAAGAGTGTTTAGATATTATCCAATTAGCATGTTGCGTGGCTTATGCATTATTCATACAAGTGTATCATTATGTATCCAAGCATACCTCTCAACCATCTATTATCATCATGTCTCGACCACCCACACAACTAGGTCGTGACCACTCAACCTAAAATGTTTTGTGACCACAAAACTTAGGGTGTCTCAACCACAACACCTAGGGTGACTCAACCCATCTAGGGTAAGGGTTCCAACCCTTCACAAATTGTTGTGACCTATAGTTGTCTCAACCTCAAACCATGGCAACATGTTGTGACCTTTCCTTATCAAGTTCATATCATGACCAAGACAAGGGAAAGACTATACCCGAAAACTAGGGCAACAACCCATCCAAAATAGGGGTCAACATAGCCTTCAACACCAAGTGTCGTGACCTCAAACAACACTAGGTCCATCCCAAAAAAAAGGGGAGAATCTCGACCAATACCAACTATGGGTTGCGACCTACATGGAGATAGAAGTCCCGAACACCCAAAGGTATGATGTCTCGGTCCCAAATAGAAAATAAGGTCAAGGAATACCATTATAACCATGAAGTAGAGAGAACCTATGCAAAACGATCACTAAAAACCCTAGGTCATATGCCATGAAACCACCATGAAAGGATCTCATACAAAATAGCTAAATCTATGTTTAAGGCACACAAAATAGAACCTAAACTCCTCGCAAGATCTAGATATTCAAACATCATGCATGTGAGAAAAACCAAGGTTAAAAGGGTAGAGGGAGATCACCATAACACCACAATCACCAAAATCAAGTAAATGAAATTAGGGTTTTGGATTTCTATCAATACAAGCAAGATAACCACCATTAAATGAGTTCTAGAGCATGGCATCACTTACTATTATATTAGGAACATAATTTAGAGAGAGAGGCATCATCATGAAAGCAATATAATGTGCATCAATAGAGAGGGCAAAGGGTTGTATCTCCCACCTTAATAAGATCACCACCAAGGATTCTAAGCTCAAAGATCAAGAGCTCCAAGCACATGATCCAAGGGTTGAAGAAGCTCCACCAAAAGCTCCACTCTTAGTCACCTCAAGAAGGATAAGACACCAAGGTCAAAGATCATCCAAGAAAGAGATCCAAAAAGCTCTAGGCTGAGCCAAAATAGAAAGGGAGAAAGAGAGAAGAAATCCTCCTCACCCTTGGGTCCACCTTGTCAAAACATGGTCTATGACCCTTGTGATGAGGAGTTTCTCTCCCAAAACGACCACCATGGGGGAACCATAGTATAGGGCTACAAAAAGAGAATATGGAGGTAGGAGATCAAAAGAAATTCCATCAAGGAGAGGTATCTCCTACCAAGGTTAAAGATGAGCTATGGTCACCACAAACACCACATGCAAGAGGATTTCGATCTCCAAGAGCTCCAAGATCATATCTCCTTGCTCCATCAAGATCCAAGAATAAGAAAAAGAAAAGGAAGAAGATGGAGGGCCAAAAAGTGGTACAAACATGGAGAGATAAGGGGTTATATAGGTGGAATTAAGATGAGAGATAAGGTAAGGGATGACATGTCAACACTCCAATGTACCAAAGGGACACTTGTCCACTCAAAAGACCAACGTGCAACCACTTAAGCCTAACATGCAAGACATGGTGATACACTCTAGGTTGGGTCTCGACCACCTTGGTCTCCCACATAGTCTCGGTCACAACCCTCCATGGTTCATCACCCTCGGTCGCGACAACACCATCCATCACCACCAGGTTGCGACAACACCATCCATCACCACCAGGTCGAGACAAGGGATCTCCACACCACCTAGGTAGACACATCCTACAAGAAGACAACCATCTCGACCCAAGACTACCTTGGTTGAGACCACTACCATCTATAGGGGGTGTCTCAACCACGACACCCATCAAACCAACCCTAGGTCGCGACCTAAGTCGAGACAACACACTACATATACATAGGTCGAGACACTCAACACTCATAGAAACCCTAATCACCACTAAGGGTGACACTCCTCAACCAAAGCTCAAACAATGCACACACCTCTTTATCTCTCCTCTATATGTCAATAAAGATAAGAAATAATCAAGAGGTGGTAAATTGCACATCAACCCCCTACTTTGGGTAAATTACAATTTGCACCAACACTAGCACACAAAGCATAAACAACATTCAAACAAGCTCAAACTTGAAACTTAATCTCTCCACAAGCCTTAATTACATCTCAAAAGATTAAAGCAAGGTCCTAAGCAACTTACTTAAGCCAAACAAACAAGATTACCCCAAAACTCAGGTCAATGGTCTTACACCAACCATGGTTCTATCAAATATTTAATGACAAAGAAGGATACCAAACCAAGGCTTATGAGATGGGAACTCCTCCTATAGAATTGTGATCATGAAATTGTTGATAAAAAGGGAAAGGAGAATGTGTTAGCCACCACTTATCTAGAATCACCCTGGAGGAGTACAACTCTCTCCCTATCAATGATAACTACCTAGTGAAGCCCTAATGATGGCCAAGCTAGTACATTCTACCCTGCCATGGTTTGATGATATGTATAACTATTTAGCATGTCAACAACTGCCACCAGATATAGCATACCATGAAAAGAAGAAGCTATTATCAGACCTTAAGAACTTTTATTGGGATGATCCTTTGCTATTCTAAAAGTGTGTTGACAACTTGTATAGGAGGTGTACACCAGATGAGGAAGTTCCTTAGATCCTATATGAATGCCATTCCTCAACTTACGATGGACATCAAGACAATGAAAGTTGTGTTGTAAAGATCTTGCAATCTAGGTTCTATTGGCTGAGCCTTTTCAAAGACGCTCAATCATACATCAAGTCATGTGATAAGTGTCAAGGCACCTATAATATATCTAGAGGATGAGATGCCTCTTTTAGACTAGATTGGAGTGGAGATCTTTACTGTTTGGGCTATGAATTATATGACGCTCTTACCCTCATGTTATGAAAACTAGCATATTCTAGTTGTGGTTGACTATGTCTTCAAGTGGTTAGAAGTTGTTGCAAGTGGGTAGAAGTTGTTTCAACACCCACTTGTGATTCTAAGGTAGTGATTAAGCTTTTTTTTAAACTATCTTTTCTCGGTACAGGGTGCTACACAATCTCATTAATGACCGGGGATCCCATTTTAGGAAAGGTAGTCTGAGGCCCTTCTGAGGAAGCATGGAATGAAGCATAAGGTTGCTACCCCATACCACTCCCAGGCATCTAGAAAAGTTGAAGTGTCAAATAGACAAATCAAGAAGATCTTCAAAAGGACATAGGAAGAACAAGAAAATATTCAAATATGAACCTAGATGGTGCCTTTTGGATATAACACACCACCTATAAGACTCATATAGAGACTACTCACTAAATACTCATATATGGAAAAGCATGCCATCTCCCAGGTAGAGCTCGAACACTAGGCATTCCGGGATATCAAGTTCCTTAACATGGACCCTAAATTGACAAGTAAAAAGAGATTCTTGCAACTCCAAGAACTTTAGGAGTTGAGGCTACATGCCTAGGGGAATGCCCACATATATAAAGCAAAGAACCATGGTGTGGCATGGTGCCCACCTAAAAAAGAGATGACAATGAGGGAAATAAAGTTCTTATGTTCAATTCTAACATAAGACTGTTCCTAGGAAAACTCAAATCAAGGTAGTCTGGTCCTTTTGTGGTGAAAAAGGTTTACCCATTTAACATGATGGTTTTATTCAGTAAAAATATGGAACTTTTCCAATGAATGGACATAATAGTTGTAAAGGTTTTACAAAGATAAATCTTTTACTAGGAGAGCTGAGATACCATTTGAAGAACCACCACCACCACTACTAGAGTAAGATTAGAAAAGATCATAGAGATTTTCAAGCAAAAAATTACAAATTAGTGCTTCTTGGGAGGCAACCCAAGTGTCCGTGAACTTTTCTACCATTTAAAATTTGAGTTTTATAATTTCAATTTCATTTTGTTAAGTTATGGTTTTTTTATCTCATTAGTAGATTTTGTTCATATCTTATTTTGATAACTTTAGTATAGCCTAATTGATTGGTTTTAGGAATATTGTGTAAAGTCAACCTAGCAGAGTTTCAATATGTTGACCACTTTATGGAACTAATAGTTGAAGGGCCAAAATTCCCTTCATTTGTCTAGCCACATGCCTTTGTTCTCATGAATCAGCAAGTCATAGGTTTATAGAGCCACAAATATCATTAGAACACAAGATTAGATCTGCCTTTGGGTGTCTCCTTTGGGATGCAAAAGACAAATTTCCATTTATTCATGTAATATTGAATCACCATTAGAAGATAGTTATTTGACCCTCTTTCAAAAGGCGTTGGTATGATCCTCCATCGGTTCTTAAGAATCCGAATTTCTTACAAAAGTGGTGAACCTGCCCAACTACCAGTTCATAAAGTCTTAATCAGCATCATGAGACAAAGCCCAATCTACCTTTAGTCTTCACCTTCAGAAGGTGTCGGTTTAATCTTCCAACGATTCACATGAACTGACGGGTCTTCAGAAGATGACCATCTCCATATGTCATCTTTGGAAGGAAGATACCTACAAAACCATTGCAAGGCACCTAACGCCAACTAAAGGTGTGGCGTGATCCACCACTAAGAAGAGTCTAGAGTATAAAACAAGGGAGATGGGTCAACACTTGCACCTTTTCTGAAAAACCCTATGTTAAAGATACCCAAGCGATTAATTAACCTAATGGCCGCCACCTTCTTCTTGCAATTATCTAAGCCTTAAATCATCATTAATTGACTTCGAACCACACCACCAGAAGAGAAGTTTCTCGTCGACGATCCCCTCTTCATGATTTATGGATGGAGATGACCTCTCAACATTCCCAATGTCAAGAGATCTCGTCAAACCAACAGTAGTGAGATTTCTTGTCTTCTCTAATGAAGAGGACC
This sequence comes from Alisma plantago-aquatica, assembly GCA_963693085.1. Classification (NCBI taxonomy): domain Eukaryota; kingdom Viridiplantae; phylum Streptophyta; class Magnoliopsida; order Alismatales; family Alismataceae; genus Alisma; species Alisma plantago-aquatica. The sequence goes on along the minus strand of OY856409.1, from coordinate 1,742,917,217 downwards.
CTTTAGAGTGATAGAATGACTAAGAGCTAGTAGCAGCATCTGATGATAACAAGACGTCAAGCATTTCTTCACTATCAATTTTTCTCTTTTCCGTCGAGTACTTCACATGATGTCACCCTTACATTCAATTTCCCTAACAACCAGATGTTTATCCCCGGTATCCCTCATTTTCTAGTCTTTAACCACCATTAGTTGCTAAAACCCTCAATTTCTAAAACCATGAGTTGTTCAAATTTGACCTTCAGTTTCCTTGCCATCGAAAGATGAAACCTCTATTTTCTCTTAGGATTAGACTTTTCTTTAGATGATTTCACTGATTCCCTCTCTTCCTCTGGTTTTGCTTCTGTCACTAACTTAGGGAGTGGAAACCTTTGGTTTCCATTGGCACTTGGTCTTACAACCATTAGTAGTTTAAATTGAACCTTATTCCTTTGATACATTCAACAAATGGTTGATAATAACCTTATCCTTCAAGTCTGTAGCCTTCGAGTCGCCCTGCCATCACGAAAATATCAATTTATAGGGTCGAATATTTTTTTTGGTTCCTAGGCCATACCCAACAAACCATCAGTTTTGAGAACCTTCAATTTTCATAATTCCATGAAGCCTTCAATTTTGTCCATCGAATTCAGAAAACATTAGTTCCAAGACCCAACTAAAAACCATCGATTTCTGAAGCCATGACTTTTTCCCAATCAATATCCAAAATCAATTCCTTCCAATATGTTCCATCATCTTATTCCATTTTCTACTGTTATTATATATTGACCTAACTATTTGCATGAGATATAATTATATCAACATCACAACCTAGTTCATATGGTAGGTAACATAGATAACCAAAGGACCCACCTCCCACTAGGATTGTCTAATAAAATGAGGGAGGTAGATGACATTAAGGAACAACTGAGGAAGGAAGAGATAGATTGAGTGGATAGGCCAAAAGATGAGATAGTTTGGTATTTGGGAATTCATGGGGATCCTACCTTGAAAGTAGGAGAGATATGTTCGAGGCAGATAGACTGAAGAGCCTCAACCAGACAATCCCTAAAGAGTATTCAAGCTCTAACGAGTGCAGAGGAACTAAAACATATGATTACACTCATTATGTTGAGATTGGAGACCCCAAGAAAAGGAAGGTGTTGTACCCCATTCTAGGAGGTGACATACAGAACTTATCCATAATTGTAAAAGGGGGAACAAGAAGACAACCTAGTAGGAACTAGGACAACCACAAGGACCCCATCAACTAAAACTTCTACAATGGCTCACCCCTCTGTAAATGCCCCCATGCCAACCTCAACAACAAATTTAGCAACAATCTCCCAACCAGACAACTATTTCATCCTCAGAGGTGATGCACACAAGAAGAGCTAGGAAGACATGTTCAGTAGAAAAACTTTCAAGGCAATCAAATTTGGCTGTGCGGACACATTGAAGAAATGGATGATATATGACAGGGTGAGGGGGCATCTTGAATAGGTCAGTCTTTATAAAATATATTTTAACAACAACATTTCCTATGAAGAACTCATTCTTGTTTTCAAGTCAAAAGTGAAGAAACTCCCTATTTCTAATGGGGAGGTTGAGGATTGCGACATGATCTACAAGCTAGCGATATAGGTAATTAAACAAGACTTTGATAATTGAAAAATGGCTAAGTTGTGTATTCACCGACTCAGAGAAACAAGCGGAGTTAGCCAACAAAGCCAAGGGTGATAAATAAATCTAGGAGTTCTCTATGAAAAAACATGGGAGAAGCTCCTATGAAAGGATGGACGTAACTCTGGATAGTCCAAGGCCACTTAGATGCATTCTGGCCAGATGTGCGTAATCCACAAAATATTCACCAATGCACCCTTCTTCCATTCAGACATCGACAGTGTCTCTAGAATGGATATCCACATCCAGTAGAGGATACTAGATAAGAAGTCAGTCAACATAGGAAGAATTTGAACAATAAGCTAGGGACACCAATTGGACCTGAAGGCTCGTGAGATTTCTAGACGGGAGGTCTTGTGACTTATACCACACATAGGATAGGTCATCCCAAAAAACTCAAACACTTTACCTTAATCTAAAGGGGAATAATTAGTGGATGACAAATATTTAACGACTACATGTGTATTTTCATGAAAGGACAAATACTACTAGTCGTTCAGAAGGATTAACGGCATGCTACCTCTTCCTAAAATGAGAACATACAACAGTTATATGATGTTCTTCTCAATAGATAACATTTTTAAGATGAAGACATGATCAAAACCTCTCCCAAAAATAAGTAAAAAAGCCTTTGCCAAAAAATAATCAAATGCAAGGAGGAAAAACATACAGAACCAACAAAGTGAAAGAGTTTAATAGTATAGGTACCCAAGAAAACTATGACTAGACCAAAAAGAAAGAAATCCCCCACACCTAAACCTATAAATGAAGAAGAGATTGAGTTGTAGGTGACTATCATAGTCACAAATCCTAAAAAGTTGCCTATTATTTCTCCAAAAACATAGCCAGAGAGAGTAGAGCCACACGCCTCCTTACAGTTGCAAGTAAGGGTGTAAATGATATTAGTACGATGTAGGTCTATCCATATCTATACCCATTCTCATACCCATGTAATTTAGTAGGTCTAGTTTTGATTCTAGACTTATATAATGAAAATCTAGACCCACACCAAACAAGTACCTACAATATAGTGTATATTTGGTGTGGGTATGCATGTAAGTGGTTCAATATAAAAAATCTATTATTCATGTAAGAAAAATTATGACTATGTTCTATATATCGTAATGCAATGAGACATTTCTATCATATAACATACTAACATGCAAGTTATATTAAATAATGCAATACTTTATAGATTGAAGATTAGTTGAGTTATTTTTTTACATATATGTAGTCTTCATATTTGATTTGATTATGTAGCATATCATGCAACTATTTTGATTATAAGTTTACATATGTTTCTCATGAATGTAATTAAGATAGCTAATTGTCAATTCAATGACTAGTCTCAACCCTATCTAAATTAGAATAGGTATAGTCTCAAGTATTGTAATTGTTAGACTAGTAAAGTATGATACAAATAACATATAATTTGAGTAGTTATTTATGTATAGTGGGTAAATGGGTCTAGTGGGTTTGGCTCCAAGAATATCCATTAGTGGATCAAGTTATATGTGGGTCCAAGGGTATGCGATTATAAAAGTTTAGAACCATGATGGGTTTTTAAAGGGTCTAAATTTGTGGGTATGTGGGTCAAACTGTGCCCATTTACAGCCCTATCTGCAAGTATGGAATCCCCTCGGGCCATCCTAGAAGCTGATAAAGTCAAAAAATCTCAAAAGACACCTCGGCCAAAAGTGTGACAAAAAGGAGGTGGTTGTTGTTAATATGGAAGTATTCAACAAGAGGAAAGAGGCTAAGAAGGAGCTCTCAATTAAAGATCCCACTCCATCAATTAAAATGATGAGTTATGATGTGAGAATGAGTTGTTGTGTACCTCCAACAATGAGAACAAACACAAGGAGTTAATGCCAACGTCGACATCCCCAAAACAATCAAATCCAAAAGGTAGAAGGTCGCCCATGAAGTACTGAGTTGTATTCCTAATATGAGAATATATATGGACGTCCACCTTTACGTCGACATGGTGTTGGAAAATCTAGGCATCTCTCCCAATGTGCCATCACCTAATAAAGAAGAAATTGTTGAGCTCTCTGGTGAGTAGGGAGAAGAAGAGTCGATATAAAATCGGATGTGTCTACCATGGAAGATGATGATACACATTCCTTAGCATCACCATGGAATTCTACCAATAGGCCAGGGACGACAAGAGATAAAGGACCAAGCCAGTCACCTAATGAGAAGACCCCACTAAAAGATTATGAAGAGGGGGTGCTACCAGATAAAGTCATCGTCCCCGAGAATGTAGAAGTGACTAGGGAAACTGAAGTTGTACCAGAACCAGTTGAGGTAAGTGAAGAAGTGGAGGAGACCACTGAGGATATTATGACAGGTTGGACCCACTTTTTTATTATAAATTTCCTCCATCACCCCCTGGATATGAGGATATAGTCATGGCATTTCTTCTGGACAACCCAAATGAAGGAGGAGATAAATATTTCAATTTGTTCCATGAAACTACAAGAGAATTTGTTGTAGAAGAAGAGGGAAATTTAATCTGGCTATTTTTTAAAGCACCCAAGAAATTGAAGAACCCAATTTTTCTAGAGTCAGAGATAACTGTCAATACAAACCTGGCAGTGGCCCAACCACTAACATGTAAAATGAAGGATACATATATGACTTCCATGTATAAGATGCTACTAAGGGATATCCACATCCTAGCTGATATATTAGATGATGATAAACCAAGGGATGATGTCATCTACAAAAACAAATGGTACACTTTGGCAAGGGATGCCTAATATCAGCATTCAAACCTACATAGACAACCAGTCAAAAATTCTTTAAGGTCCTTCGTGGCACCATCATCGAGCAATATATGCACAAAGATAAAGAAGGGCTAGTTTTTAACTCTATTCCAAGTTTAGCCACCAAGCTTAAAGCATCAATTTTTGAATAATTATGCAAAGCTTTACAAAAGACCAGAAGGTTAAAATTTATCACACTTTCATATAAGGCTTTGAAGAATTGGCTATTAACCCTAGCCGATCTTTCTATTTGGTAGATCATCACATACAATTGCAAGCTTAAATATCTATTGTGCGGAAGGATGGTCTTTATAAAGGATGATGCAAGAGAAATACATAAGATCTTGATCCGATTGGAGCATGTGATACGTGAGGTGAATGGATAGTAAAACCCCAATTGGACCAGGATATGTATAAATAGGGACACCCCACAATAAATTTAGATTTTCAAGACATCACTTTCATTGTGTTGAGAATGATAGAGATGTTGAATAAAAAGAATTTCCCAAATGGATATCACAAATGAATACTTCCACGCTCTACAAGGAAAGTACATCATGGAGATCAACCATGATAGAATATTCTTTTACAACTATAGTATGGCAGATATCCCTATTTGTGAGGATGTACCACCTTGTCCCACTCCCAAAAAAGAAGTTGTTGAGAGAAGAACTAAAAAATATTTGGAAGGACCCAAAAATCCCAACTCAACAAAGAACTAAAGCAGATCCAACCTGTCCAACACCGGAACAACACCCTCTGGCACCACCGATGCATACTAAGATAGAAATACCCACTAAACCAAAGCCTGAAGCAGAAAAAGAGAATAAAAACCAAGCTGAAATCCATTATCAAGAACATGAGATGCATATCACCCTTGGACCAGAAGTAGAGAGGGAAGCAAAAAATCAATGATGAAGTCCCCTAAGGAGGTAGCAGAGGATGGACTTTCTCCTATAGGCCTAGCATCCCCACATTCAAAACTTTTGACCGGGACACATGTTAAGGGCTATTTATGGAATATTTGTCTCTCATCATGGATAAAATGATATTAGAGGAGGATGAGATTGTTATTATCTTTGAAATAGTAACTTCTGAATATTGAAGCAAGACCTTCATGTGATCCTCACTATTGGAGGCTACATGAAGGTTAGTGCCATGATTGCTTGTCAGTTACTTTTATATGACAAGCTTGATTATATATAGAGATATATATACATATATATATATATGTGTGTGTATATGTATATATATGTATAGATATATATAGATGTATATACATATATATATATATATGTGTGTGTGTATATGTATATATATGAATATACATATATATATATGCCCTACTACAAATCGGTGGGGGATGTCACCATGAAAAAGGAATTAGGAGAACTAGAAAGGCTAATAGAGCAGCTCAAGTCAAATGTACCTAATCTCATCTTTGTCCCTATCCTTCACGATGTACACTAGACTCTTCTAACTATTGATACCAAGACCAAAACTACAATCCTCTATAACAGGTCAGATGTAATGTTTAGCAATAAATGAACTACTTATCATAAAATTGCTAACAGTTTGATTGAACAGAAATCCAGCCATGTTGCAGCACATATAATTAAGATGATTAAATTTTATGATAGAGATTTCTTAATAGAGGTTGGAGGTTTCAAGAAGTCACGATTATGTCATAGGATTTCACAACAAACTCCATGTTCCAATGATTACGGTCTCTATGTACTATAGAGGACGTAGATCCTAGCAACAACTGACAAGAAGGTTGAAGTTTTTCAAGATGACTACTACCACCACCTACGAATATCCTAAGCCATATAGATCTTAACATCATAATGGGAAACAACGAGCTAAACTTTAACTCACATGTTTACACCAAACCTAATTCTTTGACACTCTAGGGACAGAGTGCATGATATTTTTGTTTTGGAGAAAGAGTGAACAGGAAACCTAGATATGCTTTCTAGCCTAACAATTTAACCTTAGTATATACACATTACTTTCCTTTTCTCTCATTTCCAAAAAAATTGAAACTTTTTCTAGTTGTACATATCTTACCTAGAAAAAAAATAATGTAGTACAGAATTTTGCAATTGGCACTTTTTGATCCAATTTTCTAGGATGTTGCTCTCACTCCCATTTTAGATCTTCTTGTCTTTAAGCTACTCTATAGTATAATCATTGCTAGAGTTATTGAATTGTGAAATAAACTTATCTAAATAAGAAATAGTTTGATTTGTATTTATGCTATCTTTATCTCAAGACTACAAACTGTGAAGGAGTGCCTTCTATCCCTAGGAAAATTCTTATATATAAGGAGGACATAATCTAGTACACTCGTCGTCAATCAGTCAAGCTCAATAGTACAAGTTGGATCTTTTCCTACTGATGGTCCCGTTAAGCACCATAGGTCAAAGGCCTTGCTACATTTGTCTACCAAAGGCCATCCTATGACGGTCCGGTGAGGCATTATCAATTGAAGGATTCCCAGCCAACAAAGTCTACTAATGACTCGACTAGGTCTCGATCTATGTAGGTTCAACAGATACACTCTCTATTGATGGTGTGACTGAGCATCACCAACTGAAGGATAGTATGTCAGTCTCCATTTACCAATGGTTCAAGATACTCTTGTCTTCCGATGGCTTAGCAGTAGGTCTGGCTTTTAAAGGATGCATTGCATGCCATAAAAACCATTATAGTTGAGTCTATGCCATGAGATACATGCTAGAAGTCCTTGGGGTGCAAGAAAAGATCGATCATGAGCACATCAAGCCCCGTACTGTTGGTTATAAATAGGAACCCCTTGCTACATGAGGGGGGCATCTTGCGCCAATGGATGAAGTACTACCACATTCTGCCCATACGATCGACCTTCATATGATCATATGGGATCCTTTGAAATCATGTGAGATCATCGGTATGACAAAATTGTTGATTGGACAAGATTATTTTAAACATGAGGATGTTAGCAAATGAAGAACAATCAGTGTGTGAAGATTACAGTCTTAAATTATAAATCTTTCAACTATCCTAAAATTAGCAAAGCTGGTAACAATCTTATGAATTGTAAAACAAGCAACCTCAAGATGTGTAACAGATAAACTCCCCCTTTTATCCCATGCTTTTATATGTGATTTATGTCCTCACTCAAGCATGAACTATACGGTAGGGGTTGGTATTTATCTTCTCTATGGAGTGAAGGCACTCATCATGGGGGTAACCTAGATTCTTCAGATATGTGTATTGCTTCCAATACACCTTGGGCCTATGACAACCATAATCAATCATGAGTGCTAGGAGAGAGGGTGTCCTCAAGGCCTTTAGACGTCTATCTTAATGCTATTTTGGTACCTTTACTGACACCCCCACACCATTTTTAGGGATCCAACATAAGTGTTGTCGCCCATTCTATAATGCATGAATTTGTAGGTGTGTATTGTGCAAGTGTAAGCATTTAATATATTTATAAGCAAGCCTGCAATTTAATTTATTTCTAATCATGAAGACTTCTCTCATCTTTCTCTCTCTTTCCTTATCTTTATATATATATATATATATATATATATATATATATATTAAAAAAGGAAATGAGAGAAAAAAGAGAGAAGTAGAAACTAACCTTAAAAGGGAAACAAAAGCAAACCCTAGAAGGGAAGTGAAGGCTGACACTCAAAGTGACAATTGTTGAGAAACATGTTAGCTGTCACACAAGAAGAAAAAATGAACAAAAAATATTAAAGTGATAAGAAAATCAAAATGAGAAAACAAAATCCTTTTACAGTGGGCTGAATAGAGTATAACAAGAAAACAAAAAGTGGTTCTCTTTGATTGAACAAAGTTTTATGCTGCAACTTTTTGTTATAATTTATTTTAAAAAAAATTGTGGCAGATTCTTCTGATTCATAATATTTTTTTTAGAAAAACTCTGAATTTTCGCAAAAAATAGCAAAAGAAAATCATATGGAAAAAAAAACATCTATCAACCAATTAATGTAAGATGACTAAAAAGAAAAATATAACTCAAAATCATTTTACTAACTCCAATAGAGTCATCAAAATTTTACCCGACTTGAAAATCACATGATCATATGGTTGTGAAATAACAAAAAAATTAAAGAAAACAATAAGTCAATAAGGTTCTCATAATTGCCACCAAATTGTATTTGATGGATATTTTAATCAGTTAGATAACATGAAAGACCTAATGTTGACTCCACCTATGAGTGGATAATAAATCAAGACAAGACTTTATGCTCCTTCTTCAAGTGAAGAAGGCGTTAACACCCCCATCTTGCCCGATAATGGTATTCCATCATTTTTCAGACATCTTAGGTTAGAAACAATAATTATTGAGGTTGTAATTAAATAAAATGACAAAAAAAAATAAAAAGGCATTTTGTTGAACCTTTAGGGATGGAGGTGATGTAGATTTCCCATCATAGTCCTTAAGGTCTTAGTTTTTAGGTGTGTTGTTGTCCGAATCGCCTCAAGACCCCCAAGAATGAGATCCATCACAAATATTTGGGACCAATGCGCAAGGAGAGAGAGAGAGTTGATAGAGACTTAGTATAATATGATCTAGATCTTTGAAAATGGTATGAAGATATTAATAGGTATAAATCAACTATCAATAGTACTGAGTGTAATAGAAAAGGCAACAATGATAATCATTATGCATCCTATCAATGTTAACATGACAATTGGTGTCAGAGGAAGGATCCTCATATTACATGCAATAGAAAATAAAAGGGGGAGACAGTTCACTCTTTGGCTTTAAGAGAGACAAAAGATACTAAAAATGATGGATATGGGAGTCTATTTATAGGTGGATTTTAGGTTTTTAGGTTTCCATCTAGAAGGTTCTGGAATAGGCGTTGGATTATGCTAATGCCTAGAGGCCTGACTCATAGATCGAGGCATTCCAAAATTTGGCACATGGTGATGGCTTGGATCTAACGGGTTTCCCATGCAAGATAAAATTTGATTCCCAATTTTTTGAACATTTCATGATTTTCTCGGGAAAATCATGGAAAAGACAAATTTCTGAGTAGAAGTCAAATAAAATATTGAAGGGGAGAGAAAATATATTGATCAGTATTATCTAAAGGATATGTATTTTTTTAAGAAAAACACAATTGACTATTTGTGAGGGAAAAGGGAATATTTTATTCTAGATAATTCAATTGGGAATTTATGAAAAAGACTTATAGTAAGTGACAATAATGTGAAGATGTTTACTTAAGTTTAGATAATAGTTTTTCTTTATTGAAAGCCCTAAATCGGGCTGAAGTGGGTTAAATGAATGGATTAAATATGCAAAAAATGTAAATATATATATAAAAGGTAATAAAAAATATAAAATGTGGAAAATATTAGATACATGAAACATGTGGAATAATGGATAAAATGAGGGAAAATGGAATGAACTTTATCATCATTCATAGAATTAACATTAATCATGAATTTCTGATGAGTGAACAAAAATGGTGTGTCAATCATTCTTATTCATAAATGTTTCCTTCTCTGGTTTACTTTTTGTTTTGGACTTACCTATATTGTAATATCCCTCTCTTGCATGGGAACCCTCTATTTTGTATTAACCTACCATGTAATTTGAAAGTATTTCATTATATACATACTCAATGGTTTCAGATGCATACTTTAGCTTTTCCCCTATTTTAGATGTTGTTTACACCCAGGTGTAGGTGTTGTAGAGGATGAAAACTTAGGAGGACCTAGAACCATGGACTTTGAAGTATATCTTGAGGTGTCCAAGTTTCCCTATGCTTTGGTCCTTTGTGATAATTGGATGTACACTTATCCTTTTGTAGTATCCCTTGAGGTGAGGAGCTAGGTAATGAGATTAACATTAAAACTGTCATTTTTTCACTACATAAAAACTCTAGTTGATGTATAGTACATATATGTGTGTTTTTATTTGAGGAATTTAGTCCTCATTTAAGTAAGGAGTGGTTCCCCTCTCGGGTGACACTCTGTATAGTATGATATTAGAACCAATGTAGTCTATGAATCTGATTATTTCAGGTTATCCTCTATTGTTCTTATTTATATGCCTCAATTAGGTAGTTAGGTGACCCTATATAGGATGTTTATGCACCTTTATATAGTCCTAGAATATCAAATATGATTACACTCCATATATAATTAATCATTACCACTCCCCAAACCACTTTTTTGGATGAACTCAGTTGTGGAAACCCAAATTACCCCTACACTCTCTAAGTTAGTGATGAAAAATTTCCTACATGAATGTAGACTCTTGTACATAATTTTTCTTATCTCATGCTTTGTGGGAGGTTACTTTATTCACTATAAAGTGTATGCTCCTTTGAACATTTACAGTTGGGCTAAACCCTTTCCCATATTTAATCATTTTCTTTACGATCAAGGCTAAAATACTTGCTTATAACCCCTATATCACCTATTGCCACCAATCGTGGGAGGACTTGGAAATTTGAAATTATGCATGACTTTGGATGGATTCACGTTCTAACTTGTCAATTGAGACTTTAAAGATGGATGAATAATTTTATAAGAAATATTATCTTCTATATCGTTCTTACTGTCCATGTAATACCAAGTAGAGGATGGAATCAATTTGGACATGTTTGATGTTTGGTTTTCTAGCACAATCTTTTCTGGGAAGATATGTTTCATTCCCAATAGCATGTGTTTATCTACACCAATCCATCAAACAACCAATACTTGTATTAATTTATTATACTCTTACAACCCTACTCATCGTGTTTTTGTTAAATTGCCTTAGTGATTAATGCTAGTTAATTATTTTAATTAATTGAATTAGGATTTCTAGATGGAGGTTTGACTTTTATTATTACTATAATAGTTAATTTAATTGATTGTCTATAGCTTTATCCATAGTTCAATTTGTTTCTATTACTTGCATGGACATTAGTGTAGTTCAAAAAACTCTACATGTATACCCTAGAAACCATATAAATTGCATGTAGAAGCAAAGAACAACCTAATTTCCTAATTTGAAAATGTACTTGTGGTTTGAAAATAACTTGCTTCTATATGGAATCCCAAGCCCACACCCTTGTGAATTTTTTAATAGAGTGCATAAAATTAATATCAATTTGTTAGCATGTGATTATTTCTAGGCCCATATCATGTTTTTGGTGCCATTTATGGGCATCATTTTTGCAAAATTAGCTATTAGTTTTTCTTCATTTCTTCTAATACTCTTAACCATTTCACTATTTAATTTATGAATATTGAATCCATGTATTTCTAGCTCTTTCTTTTGTAGTTTGCCTTTGCTTGTGCAGTGCTAGTGTGTGTTCAAACTTTGGTCCTTATCTTGAGGTATGTTTCCCATTGACTCCAAGATAGGGGGAAATGAAGAAACCCTTGACATTGCCATCAACAAAACGTGTTGGAGCAAGAAAATGGAGGTCCATTGCCACATGAAAATGTTTAGAGTGAGAATGGGAAAATAATTCCATTCTAGCAACCATTGTTGGTCTAAAGGCCATTGCAAGACATTCTCATTCTAGGAGGTCACACTTCGTCCATTGATGTCAGTTTGGTGGTTATGCTTGGACAAGATTCTGCTAATGAATTGGTTAAGATTCTACCTTCATTTTATGGTTGGATTCATAAGATACCTATTAGCGTATTGAATCCTTTTTCATCCTTGAACTATCTTCTATACACAGTTGCCACCAATCATGCTTTTCACGTGACCTTTTTCCCATGTTCTTTCAAGGAAAAGGCCAAGGAATGGTACTCATCAATGACTAAAATTATGATAGGGAATGAATGAATAGTGAATTTCTAAAGAAGTTCTTACCCATTGCAAAATTGACATCAATGTGTTACTCCATTACATCTTCTGGACAAATGAGCATTGGATATTTTAATGATAATTGAGAAAGGATTTTGAAGCCCTCGAGTGATTGTCTGCACCATGAAGTTCCAAAGTGGAAACTCACACATTCTTTCAAATTTGAACTATCAAATTCCAATCAAACTATTGTTGATTATTGTTGGGGAGGTAATTTTATGACAAAGACACATGTATCATCATGAAACCTAGAATAACTACTTATGATACCCTAATTCAGTAATTAGGCGAGAATAGGCATTATAAACCCAATATTGTCCAAATATACACTAAAATCCATTAATACACTCATAATACATAAGATTCATATGTGATATATATTTATGGGATAACCCAAACCCTAAGTCTAGTTTATAAGCCCTATGTAAATAGTGTGACACCTTTTCAAGGAAGTTTCACATTATGGAATATATTTAAATTGGTGAGATATAAGGATTAGTGCAATTATTTTTGATAGCAAAAGGATCGATTCATTACTTGTTAGCCATACGACATCTACAGTTGGGGAGAAAGATACAAACATAACATACAAACGTCACATTCAGTAACCCAAGGGCACTACAACTCATATTGGAATGAGAGAGAGACATTTCTGCATTTATTCTTCTTCCTTGAGGCTGTCTTAAGCAGCTTTTCCTGAAGAATTCCTTCAACCTGAGCGTTAAGTACTGGTAGAGGGGCTGGAACGGGATGGTATTCTGCTCGTATATCAACTCAAATGAAGCCATACAACTGAGTAATGAGATCAATCTAGAGCAAAGATGAGATTTAGCCGTACCAAGGTTGCATTATAGGGGAAACCCAGAAAAACCACTGCATTCACAGAGGAAGGAGTAACAATCCTTATTCAAAGGAAGAAACAACGCTGATATATGGCGGAACAAGGCAGATAGCCTACCAGAAACTAGCACCCAAGCGAAAACCTGCAAGGCAGAAACAAAGGAGGGAAACCTGCCTCCTCCGGAACCCAGCGAGGACACCCCCACCAGCCACCCACCTTAGCCTCAAGGAAGATCTGAGCAAGACTCTGCCAGGAGAAGAGCACCGCCACCTCCTGCAAGCAACACACCGAAGAGATGACCCGATCACAACCAGGTCGCATGGTCGCCTCCCAGGGGGAGAGATGAGGAGCTCAGAGAGGCACGTGCAAAAGGAAATCGGAAAGAAGAGGCAAGTCGAGGAGGAGGCCCGTGGGGAGAAGGTGACGGCCCAGCAGGATGCCTGACCCCCTCCCCAAGCTTGAGCGCCGCACGCGGGGGGGAGCCCTAGACCACCACTGTGATTGCCCAGGATTAGTGGAATTTGGATTAACATGAAATAGAGTATGCAAGCTTAATTTCCATTCATCGAATAGCCACATTAGTAAATATCTAACGAAGTTAACTGATACACTTATGTTAAAACTAAGCGTGGATATTAAAAAATGTTCTATATATATATATATATATATATTAGTTTGAATATTTCTATAACATCTAAAAAATATATAAAATGAATCTTTCCACAAAAATTTGTATGGAATAAGTTGTCATTATTCAGATGAGATTTTAATAAATAAGAAACATGACCTTCTTGTGACCAAAAGAAAGAGATTATAATAAACAACCCTAATGGTGGATTGAGGTATTTTAAAAAATATATAGTTGGTGGGACTCCCTGAATGGTGGGATAATCCAAAAACAAGTGTAAATGCCAAAATATAGTGTCTGGATACAAACAATAATAATTTTCTTCAATAAATATTAATAAACCATCATTAATGAAATGGCCTAATAATTGACCCCAGACATGTAACTAGTGCTATATATGAACATTGCTTACCTAATTAGTCCATGCATAAAAATAGTTGAATAATGATAATGAAAAATAGGAAATATAATTATTCAACCACAATGTCACATTAAAATCTAGCTTAACATATTTCTGAGTTTGTGCAAGCTTTAAAGCGCACAACTATATTTTTATCTCACACCACAGAGGTTGTCCCCTACCTAGGGTAGGAGATTGATTATTTTATGAATAGTATACCCTAATCTCTCTCCCTCCTATATTCCTCAATCTTCTCATTCATTCATTATTTCTTTTTCATTTGAACTCCTTATGCAAGTAAGCATTTTTATGCCTACTTTCCCATCTAACTCACCCTCTAGATGGAAATCCACAATATCTTTATTACCTCCTTTCTCTGATCCTGGTGCATAAACAATAACATGATGTCTTATATAAAATCTTGAATACTATATCGTCACTACTACAGAACATGTCTTTGGCGTCGGTTGTTTAACCCCTTTTAGTGACGGTTCTCAAGCTATGCCTATGTGGGTTCTGCTAAAGGTCGAACTCTTTAGCGTCGGTTCTACAACCGACGCCAAAAGGGTTTGCGCCACAAAAAGGGCGACATCTAGGACACTTTCTGTGTCGGTTTACAACTAAATAACTGACGCCATAGTTCCAGATGCCACGGCCATGCTTCCCTGCACGGCCGTATTTAGTATCATAGGCGTCGGTTTTATACTAATCACTGACACTTTTCCCGCCATAGTCGTGCTTTCCTGCACGGTCGGGTTGTTTGTCATATTAGGCGGCGGTTTTTATCCAATAACTGATGTTGTAAGCCTTTGATGACGGTGTTATATAAATAACCGATGACTATGTTTTAATTTTTTTTCTAATCATTTTGCAGGCTTGTTGTGGCTGGTCAGCAGGATGAGAACCTATAGTTCAATTTTCTAAATTGCATGTTTATGACATCCATTGATATCAGCCTACAAACAGGCCACAAATCTGCAAAATCAACATATATACTTTTCACACAAGTAGATACATTCAGACATCAATTCAATTCTCACATTCACACATGTAGAAATATTCAAATACATGTAGAAACATTCAGACATGTATAAACATTCAGAAATATTCATTTACAAAATATCATTCAACATCACTATCAGCATCCTAATTATATTTTACAATCGTCACTGTTTGTATGACTCTTGCCCATTCTTCTCTTATTTCATTTAATGCTTCCATCGTATATGGAGCATGTACATCTTTTAAGCGTTTACCTATATTGTGGTCATTTTTAAACACCTACAAAGAGAATGATGTATATATATAAGTAATAATATAAAAATAAGATTGATATATTTCATACTAATTAATGAGACTATATATAATACCTCATGTATGGTATTGATGTCCAATGGGGCATATCGGATAATCATCTGCATAAATCGCATCACATAGTATGCGCATGCCCAGTCGTTGTCTTGTGTAGCGCACTATAAATTAAAACATACAAAATATTAAAAAATAAAACTAAGCACAGTTCACATAAATAATATATACATTGGAGTCGGGAACTTACTTTTACATTCTCCCAAATTATTGGCTGGTTCTTTCTCCTTGGGACCTTTCCTCCAAAATTTTTGAATGCATCTAAACCCCTACATGTTAATGTAACACAGTAAATTGCATAATTAAATAGTAATATAATAACATATGTTAACGGATATAAAAATGAAATATTTCTCACCAGAATAATGGCATTCTCATTACGTGTCCAATTTTAGTGTTCAATGTACTCCCCGCAGGATCTAGATAATAAACAGTGAACATTTCGGGGACAATAACTAGTAACTCCCAATGCCTACCGCTAGAGGTAAAAAAGTTAAAAATTAATAACTCAAAATACACAATAAAAATGGAATTTTCTTAAGTCCAAATTATAAATAAAGTAAACTTGCTTGATATTGAATGGATCTATTATTATCGTCTTCTTTTGCTGACCAAAAATTGTAAAAGCATCTATATAGTATTGTTAAACACTATCAGGGTCTTTAGCTACCATACTAATCAATGATGGAATCAAAAATCCCACATGATCAAATACAAATTGTTTACATTGATCTTCAACTAAGTAGCTGCAAAACATGTATTACGTATGCATTAATATATAAGAAACCAGATCACTGGATCTTACACAAGGTATATAGATGTATAAATAAGATCTCACCTTATCCATGTCTCTATCATTGATGTATTCAGCCAATCATACATAAACAACTCAATAATATCTTGTATAAATAAAGAGCTTTCGTATGATTGACCTGCATAATCCGCTTCTAAAGAAACAATTATAGGACAATGTATATTATGTGCCCGTAGCCAACATGACATTCCCCTACAAGCAGGACCTAACGGGTATTTTAGGTCAGTTGGAACCCAACTTGGTAATGCAGGAAGTGGAGGTGGAGGCCTAGGTGCTCCGGGTGTCTTCTTTTTAACCTGTATATATAATTTTCAGATCAGTTGACCTCATATATACACATTAACAATCTAAAGTAATGTAAATTTATCTTACAATTTCAGTAGTGTAGACGACATTTGCTTTGGGCCACAATATCACCCCGCCTTCTGCCTCAGCAAGTGTATCAATATCCCGGTGGGGATAAGGCAATGTAGCTTCCCTCCAATCAGGTAATACATGTATCGGGCTCACATGAACGTAGCCCTGTGGCATTGGAGTCCCGTGAAACATTGTCCCAGGAAGGGACGGGTAAGCCTGCGCCTCTGCAACAATATAGTCTTGTATTTTTATGCGGCATGGCTTCAATGCCTACAAATTTGTGTAAAGAATATTATACATATATATATCATCTTGAAAACATATCATCTTGAAAAGACTAGCTACAATGTCATAAACAATACTTACAGTAGACGTGTTAGGCGGTGGGTCTACAGGATTACTCTCAGTCTGTGCATCAGGAGAAGAGTGGGTCGCCATAGGCTGATTGGAAGCCTGAGATGCCTTCCATCGCACTATTTCTTCCTTGACCTTCTCAGCAACTATATCATTGACCTTCTTAGCAACTATATCCTCGACTCTCTTATTCTCCTATACATGGATAAAAGAAACATTAGCTTCTTATTATTGAATTTCCTTTTGCAGTAACATTCTAAAAAAAGAATAGGTTACATCTTCTTGTGAAAGTCCCGCTCTGGGTTTGCGTTGGGATGGCCCAAAGAATGCTTTGATGCCCACACCAGCGCATGCACCCCTAACACATCCAGGATGCTCTGGGTTACCCAGAGCAATTGTCAATTCATCCCTTGTGCCCTGAGGGATGAACGTACCTTATTTCCTCTGCTCGTGCAGCTCCCGCTAATCACCATCAACAGAAATTGGTAAGTTAACACTACAAATAATCAATATTCAAACGATTTCTCTAAGAGTTGTATTTTACCATTTTTGCAGCCGCCTCAGCAGTTGCGGGCTTCCTTATTTCTCCCTTATTATTTTACCTCCCAGCTATCCAAACATCATGGCGAGGCAGAGGTGTGCTACCTATAGTAGAGGACTCCTGAGTAGCAGCAGACTCCGCCTGTAGTCTTTGGCAAACGCTTGCATAGCCCTTTGGACCCATAGTGTGGTCATGCATATTCAGTACACGCCTTGCTTTTTGCGCCTCACTGAGGGCCTAGTTAGTATGAACATTAATAATTTGGTTAGTAGCACTAAATGTTAATCTTGAATAGGTGAATACAATGTATATTAATTAGATTGGGAGTGACGCCTAATACCTTAAATTCTTCAGATTTTCTTGAAGCAACAAATGTGTCCCAATCTTCTTTGTCCAAGAAGTTCCACTGTTCAAGGGCTGACTTCTTCTTCTTATCACCATCTTTTATGTATTCTCTGTTGAGATTTGTCCTATAGTTCCTTAGCATCTTTCCAGCGCGTTACATCACACTTTTACGATGCAGCTTCTCATCCAATGCAAACAAATTCTGTAAAATAGAATTCTTATTAACTAGTATCCAAAAATAGAATTGCAAATAATAGAATTTGTAATCTACAAAATAGAATTACAAATAATAATAAATCATACATAAATCCTTCCATATCAAGTTTTTCTTCGCCTGAGGAACTTTATGCCAATTATCATACTTAACACCACAATGGCTTCGAGTGACAACCCCAAGATAGTTTACAAAATTATTGCGGTTCACTCCAATTGCATTTCCTCCATTATCAAACTCCACAACCAATTTGGATCCACTGCCACTTAGTGCTATTAACTTCTTCAACAGAGTGATGCCCCTTTTCTTGTTAAGTGTTTGGTGCTGCGCATCAAGTTCCTCCAGTGCTTCAGTGGGTACATGTGCATCATCAACCTAAAATTTGGCAAAAATAAACACACTGAATTAGCGCAATATAGAAATATGGGATATATGACATAACTAGAAGATAATGAATTTTATAGAAATACAAGATATGTTTTTAGAACTTACATTGGTATCCTCGCCATGCTCATCATGGACATCATGCTCATCATGGACTTCATGCTCATCATGGTCAGCCATCTGAAAATGTCATTAAAAAGGCAAACATTTAGCATTTGTATTAACTAGAAGATAATGAAACATCAAATCTGAAAATGATATTGATATTAAAAAAACAAACATTTAATCTGATATATAATAAATGTGTACCACCTATCCCATCCTTGAATACCTAATCTCACTAGTAAGTGTATAATGTGTATTGGGTTTTCAAGAAAATTTTGACAGCATTTTCCTATTGTTCTCTAAGTACATATGTACTTAGAGAACGCTACCGAAATTTTCTCGAAAACCCAATACACATTATACACTTACATCCTAAGTGAGATTAGGTGTTTAAGAATCGTCCCAAACCGGGGACTATCTAAGATTTACTCCTAATGAGTAAATCTTGGATGGGTTTCTAGGCCAACAAACACATGTGATGTCATTCTTATATATAATAAATGTATACCACCTATCCCAACCTTGAACACCTAATCTCACTAGTAAGTGTATAATGTGTATTGGGTTTTCAAGAAAATTTCGGCAGCATTTCCCCACTGTTCTCTAAGTACATATCTACTTAGAGAACAAACGGGGAAATGCTATCGAAATTTTCTCGAAAACCCAATAAACATTATACACTTACATCCTAAGTGAGATTAGGTGTTCAAGAACAGTCCCAAACCGGGGACTATCCAAGATTTACTCCTAATGAGTAAATCTTAGACGGGTTTCTAGGCCAACAAACACAATAATAGATATGTACATGTTAGGGTTTCATCACAATTAATGTCAAACATTAGGATTAGGTCAAACATTAGGATTAGAAGCACAAATATATGCAAGTAAAAAATTTGTTCGTATCTAAGGATTTACATAAAGCATTACATAAAGATTTGTTCATATCCTTACCAACAGCAAGCACGGTTGTGGCTGTGTTGGCCTACCACGGCCGTGCTGGACAACATGGCCATGGTAGGCCAAAATAGCCACGACCGTGCTTGCTGTTGGTAAGGAGCTAGGGAGAAGGATCTAGGGAGAAGGAGCTAGGGTAAGGATCTAGGGCTACCTGGAGCTAGCATGGAGAAGAGCGGCGGCAAGCGGCGGCAGTAGTAGCGACGAGCAAGAGAAAAGCAGAGCAGAGCGGCGCTCGCACTGGCACCAGGAGAAGAGAGCAGAGCAGCAGTGGTGGCAGCAGCAGAAAGAGGACGCGGCGGCGGCGGCGGCGGCGAGCAGAGCACACCAGTAGCAGCGGCGGCGAGCACAGCAGCAACGGCGGTGAGCACAGGGTCGTCAGACAATTTTAGGCGAGAGCGGCGAGCACAGGAATTATCGTGATGAAACAGGAAGAAAGGGGGAAGAGTCGGGTGATCGGGTCTATTAAGTTGGTCAACGGCGTCAGTTATCTACAAAAATGACGCCTTTCACTCTTCAGCGTCGGTTGATAGTAAACAACCGACGTCCAATTAGACAATCTTTGCCCTAAATTATTTGGTGGGAACCATTATCAATGTCGGTTATCATAGGATAACCGATGCCTAAATTGGAATTTTTTGCACAAATTTTCATCTTATATCGGCGTCGGTTAATAGTTAAAAAACCGACGTTGTATGTGATACTTTGGGGCAAAAAAAAAATTTTTGCTCGAAAATTGGATTTCGCGGGCGATTTTAGGCATCGGTTTGTTTTACCCAGCCGACGCTGAATACAAAGTAGTACCCATGTCTGGCTAGTCTTTGAATATAGACTTCGGAGTTCCTAAATATCTGACGTTGAATATTATAGGCGTCGGTTTTGTTAAATACCTGATGCCCATAAAAGTGACATTGAATGTTGTTTCTGTAGTAGTGTGTCATATATCTCTTTGTAACCTTCCTAATCTATTCATTTTGCCCTCCCCTTTGCAAATTTTCCACATTAAATCTTACCCCAATGACAGTGGTGTCTCACCTTGCTTCATTCGTTCATTCATTATGTGAGAAATTCATTTGGGGCATGCCTTCCAAGAAGGTAGGATCTCTAAGAAGTATTCTTTTGGGTATTGAAAACCTCCATTTTATCTATAAACTCCATATGATTTTTCGCATATAGGTGGATCACTTTGGTATCTTTAGGCCTCCTCTGAGAATGAGAAAAAAAAGCCTCATCATGTTTGGAAGGATCCCATGATGCCATATGATACTCTATTTTTCCCATGCTTCTAGTAGATACCTACTTATAATATCCTTTTTTTCCACATCTTCTAGACTTTATTTGACCAACGACCATTGTGGGAATGTTCTAGAGTGTTTTTCCCACATAGTTTTATTTGTGTGATCCAAATTCTATGACAGCTTGGTTCCCTTGTGTTTCTGGTTGCTGGGCTATTAATATGCTACTCCTTCCATTTAGTAATGATGGAGGGTCTTGGTGGCTTCCACTTGTTGTGCCCCACCTTGTTTGGGTGCCCCAAGTCCAATGGACCATGGGAAAGGTGAATCTAATGGTTGTTTGTAGTATTGAGCTGGGTTTTTTTGAGATTAAATCTTGAGTGGACCTTCATCTAGGAAATGCTTGACAAATTCGAGAGAAGCAATAATGGATGGTGTGGCTGTAACATGTTGACATTGGTTTTGTGTCCTAATGAGGGGCATTATGGTCTTTCACCCTCCTACTTTGTTGTAATCACAACAACTTTTGCAAGCTAAAATGAATAATGTGCCATGATGACACTTGCAACTATATTCTCCCCTTATTGCTGGTAGATACAAACTTCCCATTCCCTTTCTTTTCTCATAGAAGAAGAGATACATAAAACACTTCAACTGATGGGCCCATGTAATGTGGAAGGATCAAATTATGTTTTTGCATATTTTCTTAGAAACATAATGGAATGTAATTATATTTATTGATTAAGAATTGAATGCAGTCGTGAGCTTTGCCTTGCAACAAATTTGTGTGATGCATTAATAGCACAAATACAAATGGTTCAAAATACAACACAATGCAATCATTTCTATCCCATTTCTCTTAAAAATGTATGTTTCAATCTCTTTTAAAAAATTATGGTGGAACTCCTCAAGAAGTTTAGGTCTAATTGGATTTGCCATCTCAAAATAGTTTTGTTTCCAATCTTAGAATTTCTAATAATATTCTAGTACCATTGGAGCTCATGAATACCATTTAAAGACTAAGGACATTTTTTTATGGCCATCAAAATAAATTTGTCAAAGCCCTATGACCGCATGTCATGGTCGTGTGTTCTTGATAGAATTCAAAATCTAGGGTTATTGAACAACATAACTAGCTATATTATGAATTCACTGCATATGGTAACACAAATGTATTGTAGAATGGGGTAAACTTCAACATTTGATTCTCCATGAGGCCTTTGACCAGGCATTCCACTAACATTGTATCTCTTGGTACTTTGTCTAGACAGGCCATGTTAGTTGATTGATGATAGAGTGACTTATGGAAGATGGAACCAATAAAGCTATATGCACAAGTACCAACTATATCACATGTGGCATTTGTCGAAAATATCATTGTGTTTGTTCGAGCACATTAACGACATTTTCTAGAGATAATGGAATATTTTTGCATCTTTAAGGAGGCATCTTGCTAGCTAATTTATGTTAATAAAAGTATTGTGTTCTTATGACCTAGTGTTTCATGATAAAAAAGAAGACAAATATGTGACATTTCAGGCATTACCATGACTGATAACTTGGGTAGATACTTTGGAGTCATAACTATTCATAGTATAATAACTAATGACACATATGACGATGTTCTAAACAAAGCATAAATTGTGGGTGACCAAGACACTAGAACTTCCTAATCATGTATGTCTAATAAAGTCATATTAGGCAACTATACATGTGTGCCCCATACAGACTAGTTTGTTGTCGATAAGCCTCTATAATAGAAGTGATATGACCCTAAGAAGATTCATGGGGGCATATAAGATAACCAATATCTTTGGTGTCTTGGGAGCAAGTATCAACAACTAAAAATAAATAATATCCTTAGTGTTTCATCAATGGAGGGTCGAAATCGAGTAATGTTGATGAAAATTACAAGGAAACATCAAACAAGAAGAATTGTGAAATGGTGGGATGTGATATTGAGAAAATATAGATCTCATATACATAATCCATGTATGAGGACCACCACATTTTGGAGAGCAGCGCTAGCATCAAAATAAGTTCTACAAGAGCATAGCTAAATGTGATACTAGCAAGAAATCACACTTCTTTATGGGATGATAATTGGACTTACAACTGGGACATTTTAGGTAAAAGAGAAACCAATGAGATATGACATTCAATTTTACTATGGAAGGAGTTGTGAATTTTAATGGCAGATGGGATACAACTTTTATTAATAATTATCTACAAATGGTAGTGGTGAAACAAACTACACAAATGTTGCCTCCGTTGGCATGTTGTATAGATCTTTAGTGTTTGATCAAATCTATGTGTGAGAATTTATCATCTAGTACTACATATGAACTAATTATAAAAGGTAAGAGCATATGCAAACAAGGTCCTTGGAAGCTGATCTGGGAGTAAATATACATCCAAAAATATTACAAAAATTGTTGACTATTAGCCAATTAGGAATATCCAAAGAAAAGTGACACTTCACTAAAGATGCACTATGTGCAAGATGTATACAACTTGAAGAAACTTTTGTTCATGTGATAAAAGATTGTGACATGGCAAGGAAGATATGGATAGAAACTGACTAGGATAGATTGGTAGTACATTTCTATACAAATTGATTCTCTATATGTTGTCGGGTTATATGAAACATTAGGAAAAAAATTCCATCTTTGATGGAGCGGAATTCCACTGAATCAACAACTGAATCATATCAATGACTTTGTCAGATAAACTTACATAAGGCTCATCAGTCTCAAGTCATACTAATGCATCTACATAGAACAAATATTGGACACATAGGCAGATCTTCATAAGTGTTGGGAGGGGACAAGCCCCACCTAAGAATTAAAAAAAATATGTTGATACCATATATGACTTTTAAGAGAATAAAAAAATATGTGTATTATGTCACGCCCCCTCTTAGAATATTGAAAATTTATCAATTATATACATATAACTATGAATAGTAGATTTAAACATGAATCACATGTTAGAATGTTACTAAAGTTTATTTAGATTATTTAAAATATAGAAAAATATGAAGTGAAGATCAGATAATAGATGAATTAAAATGTTCTATTAAAGTTTTCTTATTTTTCTTTTATGGAAGGTGGAGAACATTGATTAAAAAAATTTTGGTATGAATCACCTAACATTAAAGTCAAAATACAAAATATTAGAGTATCATGATGTAAAAATACAAAGACTAAACATATTAAGTAAAGTAAACATGAAAGAAAAATAATTGATATTGAGTTGACAAAAGTTATCAATCTCTAAATTAGGAAATTAATCAAGAATATTTAAATGGAAACCTCTCATTTCATCAATTACAATCATAGCCACACTACTATTATTTATTTTCTAATTCAACTATTTTATTAAATACAAACATATGCTAATTTTGATATGTGGTGAATGATAGAAAAGGAGAAGATGCAATATGTGGAGAGATACATATTTTTTGCGGTTTATATGTATGAGAATAATAAGAAAATGGCATCATAAAAGATAACAAATTGTTCGTCATAAAAAGTTACATTTTATATCGTTTGGGGCATACACATTTGTTTCTATTTATATATGAATATTTTTCCACTTAAGTTGTATTCAAGTACTATGTTTCATCCATATGTTATTTTCTTTATCCACATCACATACAAAGTTTTAATCAATTATTTGTGTTTTCCTCCATGTCTCCAAGCAAATTCCCTCCAAGTCTTTACCAATATTTATTATAGTTGTTCCACCAAAGCTTTCCAAACGATATTATTCAAAATCTTTATTCATATATAGTTTTCACTCCTAAGAGTTCCTCTATCTTTTCTCTCAAAAAGTTTCTTATATTTATAATATGTCACATACCACAAAATTTACCATTTTATTTGTCTTCATTCTGATTTGGAAGAAAAAGATGTGGCAAAAGATACACAATTATCTTTCCTTTTTTTTGATATTTTCTTCACTTAGGAATCATTTTGTTTAATCAAATTGTATTTTTTCCCTCTCATCATTACTCCCTCGTCGTACCAACTTACTCACTTTCAAATCGTTGTATCTATTACTTAGTAAAACAAACCAGTCAAATATTTTTACAAACGTTTTCTACTGTTTACAATTGTCCAAATTGTAATCCAAAATGCTTCAACTTACTACCAATTACATAGTAGTCAGATCTTCTCCACGTTTTTTCCTTACGAGTTTAAGAGTAACATTTTTGAAAAATGCATAATATTTGATTTTCATGTATATGATTCAAGTATCTTGTTTGATAAATATAAGATCTTGTATTTATTTATAACAAAAATGTATTTGTCATGTTTTGTTTCTTTTCATTTTTGTCGCCACTGCTATGTGTCAATGTCCACAAAAATAATCCATAATTAAACACATAATATTTTTCTATTTGATATTATGGTTTTTCATTTTCAGGGACATATTATGCAATCATTTAAAAACAACTTGATTCTACTTACTTCAAATATTTTAAGAAACAAAGATATAGTGTAAAAGTAAAAAAAAGGTATATGTTAATGTCAAAATTATATATTAATTAGTAAAATATACATTGTACTTTTATTATTTGTAGTTAATTTTTAATTTGAAAATAAAAAATACACTGAGATGAAGAAAAACCGGTCAACATCAAGTGGTTATTTATTTTTGGATATAAAAACTACGACGCCTCTCTTGGGTTGTTACTAAAGATCACAAGGATGAATAGATATAGAGTCATCTATAATTGTACAAACTTTTTCAGTTCTTGAGGCGGAAACTGCCGCTATCTTATTTTCATTGGAACAAGCTAGCAAGCTAGATAGAGACATGTTATTGTGTAGTCCGATTGTGTCAACGCAGTTGATCCTTTGATTTTATTTTTAAATAGATGCTTGGATTAGTTAAGTCCAATTTTTACAAGAAAAAAATTGGCAAGTCGGGTTCAATGGAATCAAGACAATCTCTTATACATATTCAAATCTTCTAGCAGAGATGCGTCTCAAAAGTAATAATTTAGTTCTATTCAGGAGTAACAATTGTAGTAATAATTGTAAAGGAAAACATTTGTCCACTGATGCAATATGTAATGGTAGTAATACTACTGAATTTTTTTCCAAATATCTAATTATAAATCATGACACCATTCCAGTTTGTATGAGAAAGATGGACTATATATAGTCTCCTAGATTTCAGAAAAAATAAGGGCTACCACATTTACCTATTGCCTTTGTAAGACAGTCTAGCCTAATCACAACTAAGAAACGTTTAGTCATTACCATTGAACTGTCCCAAACAACCAATTAGAGGTCCCATCCGAACAACAATCATTTACCACTCTCATATGACGACAAGCCCTCAGTCTTCTGCTCCTAGTTAGGGGTGGCAGTGGTGCGGATATGGCGCGATTTATGTCAAAACCATAATTGTACAACGGATAAAATCAAACATCACATTTGCATCATATTCACTGTGGTATTTGATATGAGAAACCATACCCGCACGGTAAAAAAACTACAATTAACCACACCGCTCTGCACCACACCAAAACACACTACACCACATTAGAGATTATTATTCTGAGTCACATTATACATAAAATTTATAAATAAGTTACAATAAATAAAAGTAACGTCATACAAAAAATGTCGTGTCCATATTACATAACAAAAAAAACTATTTTTTTATTCATGTGAAGAATGTTCTAACTTTTTTTCCACACAGCATTATTCTATTTAATTGGCTCCTTAAATCTCTCTCCCTATCAAGATGTCCTCTTCATTTCAAGCATGTAATCTACATTTTCTTTTCTCTATACTTATTTATAAAAAGAGAAAAAAAAGAATATTTTGAGTCAAGTGTAATGATATATTTTTTAAAAGAGATAGAAGAAAGTTAAAATTATCAGTATACGGTGCTAAAATATTTAGATATATTATAGATAAAGATGACCAGTAATAATGATGAAGTTGAATCTTCTTGATTCTCTTTCGTTTTGTTTATGTCTTTTCATATTCTTTTCACGTTTATTTATTTATCTGGACTTGATTTTGTCTCCACTAAAAATGGCATCTCTCATTCGATATAAAATAGTTCACTTATGGTAGTAAACCGAATTGTCACCTTAATTATATGCCTCTCATTTTCTAATTTATTTTTATTCGATATCAACAAGAAATAAGTCTATAAATTTAAATATAATACATTAGATAATTTTTCCAACGACAACAACTATCTACGACTATGTAATTGTGTGAAAGTACATGTATAAATATGAAGGACAAAGAATAGTAATATTTCTATGTACGAGAGACACATGTATGTTTAGTAATTGTACAAAGAGGATATATGTGCTCAACGGTGAAAAAATGAATTCCCTATATCTATATACATTAAACTCAATTTGAATATATAGATCTAGTAGTTTTTTTATGTAAACAATAACATACAATGTGATTAAAATAGATATATATATAATTATATATACTTAGAATAATTTAATTGATGCAATTTTTATCCACAGTTATTTTTCTTAGAACCATAACTGCGCCACTCATAGTGTTGTTAAATATTTGAAAATAAATTCACACCATAACCATTTGTAGGGGAGAAACTAAAGGGATAAGGTCCGACCCTATATATAATTCAATTAGAGTTCCATCCCAAAATCAATTGGCAATACGAGGATTAGGCCAATGTCTTATATTTAGACACACATCTCCGCATCCAGACAATGTGAGATTACTTTCATTCATATATGACTTAACAATAACCATTTCGTGTGGTTATATGGTGTAAAAAGTGATGTGGTTATCAGAGAATATAGTTTTCTCACGTCAACATTGTCATCCCTACTCCTAGCCTTGCAAAATTGCATCCAAACTAAGATCACACAACGAGCAATGTCAGACCTACCAACGTTATCATAAACAGGCTGATTCTTGGTCTCCATTCCTCGTTAAAGCACCTCAGGGCTATATTGCTGAAGAAAGACCGTTCTGCCTAACAAGAGAACTACAAAAGACCACAACAGTGAACAGTCCACGACCCGCCTTTGCATGAAAAGTCAGCCCGACCATTGTCCACCCCGCCCCGCACCCCCAACCACATGCACATAGCAATTACCATGTTCTAACCAATCGCAGATTTGCAGTTCTTCCTTTAGAAAGGAATACGCTACGCCCACCCGTCTTTTTACACCCTCAGGATTTGTTGTTCCTTGTTTAACAAGGAGCAGGCTACACCTTGTGTTAGATTGCACCATCTGTACTGTCAACAAAATCCGGACCCTATAAATCGATGGGCAGAGACACGTGTAAATTGATAGTTGAAGGAGCAGCCTACTCCTCGTAAAAAGAGGAACAGCAAATCTGAACTCCTTTTTACACGTGTAAATGCACATAAGATAGTTGGCTTAGATTAGTTACAGTCTCCACGTGTGGCAGAATACGAGTCATAGCAGGAGCCACTATATACCCTCCCCCGTCCGAGAAAACTCAAGATAGGCAGGGATCCTTAGTAGAGCTGCTTCCTACCCTCCGTCGTCAAAGAAAACTCAAAATTGGAGGGATCATAGTTTCCACGCTAAACACATAGGTATTGTTTGGTTCGGGATGTGATCCCAATTAGTATTTTCTTTTTGTGCCACTCACTGTAGCTCCAGTCTTGTTTTATTTGATAGAAATCAGACTGACGGGTCTGTTTTGGGTTCCGTAATCTTCTAATCCAGACCAAGTCAATCTTGTTATAAGCCGGATTTCATATCTCAATTCAGATTTGACTCTGTCTTTTATGTTATTTTATTTTATATATCAGACTGGAAAATACAAGTTACAAGATCAGTCCAATCTAATGAGTGTTTGTAATTGGATGAGTTGCCAAACACAAAGACTGAATCCAAATAAATTAATCCAAATCTATTGACTAAGCTGGACTAACCTAGTCCATATTTCATACTCTCGATTTTGAACCATATAGGGGCGGAGATCTTAGCACCCATGGGGCCTATAAGATTGCTAGAGTGACGTGATTGACTGGGAGGGAGTAAAAAGGGAAACTGTTATGTAAATGAATGAGATAAGATCAGGGGCGAAACTAGAGGGGGGCTGCCTAGGTTGAAGCCCCCACCCCCCCCCCAAATAATAATATTTTTATTATTACTATGATACTATGTATAAAAAAATATATTGTGAAAGTATCTTATTTCAGTACAAAAAATGTGAATTTTAATCTTATTAATTGAACTAACTATATCATTCTTCTTTCTACAATCTAGACAAGGATTAACTTAGATATATCTGAGGATCATGTATTTTATCATCTCACAAATATAAAATTATAATCCAAGCATGGATGTCGTAAAGTACTATTTTAGTTATGAGGTTAAGAGTTTTCACCTTTTGTTTCTTTTCGTACTAAATTTTACTTAATAATTTTATATTAATTTGTGTCAAAGTTTAATAACTTATCCATCATATATGCAAGTGGAACTTTAAAGGAACTAGGAGGTACATACTCATTCGATATGAAAAATTAATATTAAAAATGAGGTTTATAAAAAATATATCATACAATATGTTGACGTTTTGATTATAATGTAATGCACTACTATTGACTTGTTAGGTTAAGAATATAATTAACAATAACATGAATTAGTACACAAAGTTATAATTATGAACAAATGAAAAAAGTAATGATCATATTTGGACAAGTAATCACCTTTTATTTAAATATTTTAAGTTTTTTTACTAATCATTCTATAAATAAGAAAATATCTATGTTTATATATAAAAACGAACCCAAAAAATATTTATTACTACATGGTATTTCATTCACTCTTAGTTATATAGTATCTAAATATTTGAAATTAAATCTAAGTATCATCAATTATAACTTTATAAGAAATTAAGAAGTTAATTCAGTGTTTAAATCGAAGGGGGGAAAATCGTATCAAATAAATTTTATCTTTGACATAAGGTAAAAAAAGGAGGAAAAATGTTTTGATTGTGGGTTAAGAACGAGAAGAAAAGGTAGGAAAATTCATCTTGCATATATAACTTTACTCAAATGGAAAGAGTAAAATAAGGATAACATGTAAAATTTAAGGTAATATAAACATTTTATTTTTTATTTTGTTCTCTTTTCTCAATTTTTAAATAAAATTCAAAAAATAGATGGATGGATCTTTTCTCTTCAATTCTCTTGACTTTCCATTCCTTAGCTTTCCTTCTCTGTCATTGGTTGTTTATACAAACTCAATAAATATTTTTCTTCTTATTTCTTTCAGAAGTTTCTTTCGTAGCAATCATTATCTCAAGAACTTAAATTACATGGACATTGACATTACCAAGTACATTATACTTATATCCTGATTAAATTTTTATAAAATTATTTTTAAATTTTGACATGACACCATCCACTAAACGGTGCCATATCATATATTGGTGTATGTCCTCGACTGAAAAGGTAATTTTTTTCTCATTTTCTGTATAATTGATATTTTCTTATGTTTTAGTAATATTATACAGTGATTAAATACTCAAACGATGATGAAACATGGCTATCATTGGTGTTGTTCGTATAAGGGTACAAACCGTGATCGAATACGTAAACGTAAAAGAATATACTAGAGATGGGTTGAGGTGTGCGAGATGCACTGTCTTTAAGATTATTTCCACGGTACTTGACGGTATACTTCAGTGCAGTAGTCTCCGATAGTGGATACCCTCCCAAGATCCAACAACATTTGCTAGTGTGAAGCGTGCACACGCAGTCACGATGACGAGCAAAAGAAATGACTGTTCTTCCAGAGACAGACTGCAGGTGGAGAAGAGAGAAGAAGAGAAAAAAATGACGAAAGGTTTGTGTCGGTTCCAAACGACAGCGGAGAATAAACATAAATAACAAGGAAAGGGCGTGTGAAAAGGTGTGTTCGGTTACAAACCGTGATGTAGTTTGAAACTGCCAAATGAACATGTGCATTGCGACCCAGGTTAAGAAATGATTCAGTGAATCGAAGGGCAAAACCAAGTCGGGGCCGAGCCCACGCAAGGGGCTCTGGGAGGCCAGATTTGTACCCCCTGCGTACGGGATGTGACGTGCGTTGGCGCGCCTGATTAAAGGGTTTCTGAGCCGGCCCGACCCAAATGCCATTTGTTAGGCCCACCATGTGCGTGTGTAGGGCTTGTCCCCTTTTTCTCCTCAATTATTCTATAGATAAGAATCCATATATAAGGAGGAGGGAAGTCTCCAACACAAGGAGTATGGGACTAAACCTTTTGCCTTTTGGTTTAAAATACAGCAGAAAGCACAACAATTCCTCACTATTTAAAAAAAACAAAATTGAAATTCAGGTTGACCACTGGAAGAACTTAAACAAATGACATGCATAAACTTTGGTAGAACTGAGTTCTTTGAACCAAAGCATAGAGTAGATGTACGTAATCTGTAGAAGATTGGTAGAACTATGCTCTTGAACCAATTCCTCCTTTATCTGACTAGAGGTACATTACTCACATGACATTCATAAAATCAATCACCTTTCTTACGGATTGACACCTTTAGGCCATGCGCCTACTGGGAAAATTCATGAATATTCTAGAGATCTGCCCAAATCTCAATAGGAACGGCCCCACTCCACACTCATACAATTGGACTTTCATCAAGTATATATTGCAGTATATACAACATCATTAAAGGCTATAAAATCCATTAAGAAATATATTCAACTGAATCATTACAAATTTTTGTTTACATCATAAGAATGAGATACATTTATTACAACACATTGAGTCATCTAGTGACTTAGTTTTTTCCCATTGAACCTTCTTCCCGGGATCACCGTTCATGAAGGTTGGGTATCCATCACTTTGACTTCTAGTATGGGCATAACCCATTCTCCTCGATGTATCGCTCACTAGTGTTTGATTTAATGGCTTTGTCAGAGGATCGGATAAGTTTAATTCTGAATTTACATAATCCATTGAGATTATACTATCACATATAAGTTGCCTCACAATATTGTGACATAGACAAATATGTCTACTCTTCCCATTGTAAACTTTGTTTTTATCTTTTGCTATGGTAGCTTCATTATCATAGTATATAAACACTGGTGGAGAAGGTTTCTCCCAAATGGAAAGATTCATTAGAACATGTCTTAGCCATTCGGCTTAAGTTCCAGCCTTTTCTGAGGCAATAAACTCAGATTCCATAGTGGAACGAGCTATACATGTTTACTTGGAAGATTTCCAAGACACAGCACCCCACCCATAGTGAAGATGTAGCCACTTGTAGATTTCAATTCATCTGAATTAGAAATCCAATTGGCATCACAATATCCTTCTAGCATAGTTGGAGATCTACAAAAAACCAATCCATGATTAATTGTGCCTTTTAGGTATCTTAAAACCCTATGTAGAACATCCCAATGATCCTTTTTAGGATTTTGAGTATATCTACTTAATCTCCCCATTGCATATGCCAGATCTAGACGAGTGCAATTCATTAAGTACATTAGGCTTCTAATTACTTGTGCATATTTGACTTGTTGAACAGTAGTACTTTTATTTTTCTTAAGATTGCAATTAGAATTAAAAGGTGTACTTACTGGTTTACAATCAAATATTGAAAACCTTTTGAGGATTTTCTCAACATAATGTTCTTGGGATAAAATGATGCAATCATTATTTTTAAGGAGTTTGATACCTAAAATTACATCTGCCTCACCCATATCTTTCATGTCAAATTAGAAGCTAAGAATCCTTTTGTATTATTTATTATATCAATATTAGTGCTAAAAATAAGCATGTCATCTACATAGAGACATATAATAACACAACCTTGGTTATCAACTTTAGAATATATACATTTGTCTCCTATATTTATATGGAATCCATATGATGCAACGACCTTATCAAATTTCTCATGCCATTATTTAGGTACTTGCTTCAAGCCATAGAGAGACTTGATTAGTATGCATACCATATGTTCTTTTCTTGGAACTATATAACCTTCGGGTTGATCCATATAAATTTCTTCATCTAAATCTCCATTCAAGAAAGCAGTTTTAACATCCATTTGGTGTATAATTAATTTCTTAATATATGCCAAAGCAATTAAAATCCTGATTGAAGAGATTCTAATAACAGGAGAAAAGGTATCAAAATAGACAATATCCTTTTGTTGTTTATATCCCTTGGCAACCAATCGAGCCTTATATTTATCTACAGTCCCACCTATTTTCAATTTTCTTTTAAATATCTATTTACACCCTATGGGTTTGATGTCTGGTGAAAGTTCTACTAATTCCCATGTATGATTAGATAATATAGATTCAATCTCACTATTAATTGATTCCTTCCATAAAGAGAAATTAGTTGAATTAATAGCATCATTGTAAGATTGAGGGTCATTATCCACTATAAAGGAATAGAAATCATCACCAAGATTCTTTTCCTTCCTCATCCTAGTAGATCTTCTAGGTTCTATATCATCAGGTTTTGAAACATCATTAGAAATGGATGTACTAGGGATATTCTCTAAAATTTCATTTGAAGGATTAGATAAATTATTTAAAGGAGTTTTCATAGGAAAGATATGTTCAAAACAAATTCAACATTTTTAGATTCAACAATAGTATTAGGTTCTACAACATTGTTGTTACTTCTAATAACCGAGAATCTATATGCGGCACTATTTTGAGCATAACCTATAAAAATACTATCTAAGGTTCTAGATCCCAATTTTCATTTCTTATGTTCAGTTAACAAGACTTTAGCTAAACACCCCACACTTTGAGATATTCCAAATTGTCCATAATTCATATGGTGTCTTATTTGTCTTCCTACTAGGGATGCGATTTTGAAGAAAATAAGATGACAAATTTGCTTCCCCCCACAAGTTGTCGGGTGCTCCTAAATTGATTAAAATAGAATTCACCATTTCTTTTAGAATTGTATTTTTATGTTCAGCAATTTTATTTGATTGAGGCGAATATGGAGGTGTGTATTCATGTATAATACCATGATTTACACAAAATTCATTAAAGGGAGAACAATCATATTCACCACCCCTATCTGAGTGAAGACGTTTTATTTTCTTATTGAGTTGATTCTCTACTTCTGTTTTATATTTAATAAACATTCCAAGAGCTTCATCCTTTGAATGTAGTAAATATAATTTTGTATATCATGAGAAATCGTCTACAAAAATAATGTAGAAACGTTTCCCACCTCTAGATAGATTTCATTTTAAATCTCTAAGATCAGTGTGTACTAAATCTAATAATTCAGAATTTCTATGTGAAATTTGAGAACACAGTTTCTTGGTAGATTTAGTTTCAGTAGATATTTGACATTTATTATTTAAATTGACAACACCATTAATATCCTTTAGTAAACCTAAATATTTCATGCGTTGTAAGTATTTAAAATTAACATGTCCTAATCTATTATGCCATACATCAAAAGAATCAATGATATAAGCAGAAGGAGTTATTTCATTAGCAGCAGAGTTTGGTACATTCAGCAGAAAGAGCCCATTTGAGTAGTAACTCATGCCTAGGTAGTCCCCAAACTTGGAGAGAATGACCTTGTTTGATTCAAAGGACACTTTCACCCCAAACTTAACAAGTTGAGAAATAGAAATTAAACTAACACGTATATCTGGGACAAACAGCACATCTTTGATCGGTAGAATTTTTCCTGAAGTCATCTTGATCATGACATTGCCCTTTCCGATCACAGGAGAAGCACTAGAGTTTCCCATGGTAACCCAATGTTCCTCATGTCCTACTTTAGTGTAGGTCACGAAAGCATCTCTGTTGCCACTGATGCGGAGACTAGCCCCCGAGTCAATGATCCAATCATTCTTGTAGAATGATCCATGTTGACAATGCTGACAAATGCCACAAATACGTCCTCAGTGATCAGGTTGGTTGATGTATCCTTCGAATCTTGGACCGCTTGTTTCTTCCTATGCCTTCATTTAGGAGAATTATGACCTGGTTTGCCACAAACATAGCAGAAAACAGTCCTTTTCTTAATATCTTTATTTCCTTTATATTTATTCTTATTTCCTTTCCCTTTCTTATTTTTTCAGTTATTTTTAGACTGATCAGTAGAAACTTTATTTTCTTTAACTTCATTATTAACAAAGTTAGCAGTACATGACAACTCTTTATTCAGTTCAGATTTTTCTCTAGTACAATTTTGATCTTCAACTCGGATATGTATTATTACATCATCCAGTGACATAGTCTTTCTTTTATGCTTTAAATTGTTCTTATAATGTTTCCAAGAATCAGGAAGTTTTTCAATTAAAGAACCCATAATAAAAGACTGAGGAAGATCAATTTTTTCATTTTTCAAATCATCAAGTAAAATCTGAAATTTATGAATTTGAGTTGTAAATTCTTTATCTTCAGTCATATGAAAATTTAGAAAATGTGCAACATTAAATTTTTGGGTAGAAGCCTCTTCGAGAATGTATTTCTTATTTAGACTTTTCTAAATTTCAGATGCAATTTTAATTAGAAAGTAAGCGTCAAATAGTTTGTTAGATAATGTACTTAGAATCACATGTCGACAAATGTGATTTGCTTTTTCCCAATCAACAGAATCACTTTTAGGTTTGGGTTCAGTTAAAGCAAATGAGACATTAGAAACTTCTAAAGCAGTAATATTTTTTTCTTGCCAATGTCTATATCAATTTTCGGAACATTAGGCACTAGTGTTTGCGGAACAGTAGAAACAGTAATAATTTGGTTGTTATTGTTAGACGGTGTCACAGGCAAAGGGGGTTTCAAAACCTTCCATGTTAGTACCCATCACTGAACGAAATACTCTTAAGATTGTTGTTCGTATAAGGGTACAAACTGAGATCGAAAACATAAATGTAAAAGAGTATACCAGAGATGCGTTGAGGCGTGTGAGATGCATTGTCTTTAAGAGTATTTCTACGGTACTTGACGGTATACATCAGTGCAGTAGTCTCCGATAGCGGCTACCCTGCCAGGATCCAACAGCATTTGCCTGCGTGAAGTGTGCACACGCAGTCACGGCGACGAGCGAAAGGACTTACTGTTCTTCCAGTGGCAGACTGTAGGGGGAGAAGAGAGAAGAAGAGAAAAAATAACATAAGGTTTTCGTCGGTTCCGAATGACAACAGAGAATAAACATAAATAACAAGGAAAGGGCGTGTGAAAGGGTGTGTTCGGTTGTAAAATGTGATGCGGTTTGGAACTGTCAAATGAACAGGTGCATTGCGGCCCAGGTTAAGAATTTGTTCAGTGAACCGAAGGGTAAAACCAAGTCGGGGTTGCGTCCACGCAAGGGGCTCTGGGAGGCCGGACTTGCATCCCCCCTGCGTGCGAGATGCAACATGCGCCGACACACCCGATTAAAGGATTTCTGAACCGGCCCAGCCCAAACGCCATTTGCTAGGCCCACCATGTGCGTGCGTAGGGTTTGTCCCCTTTTTCTCCTCAATTATTCTATGGATAAGAATCCATATATAAGGAGGAGGAAAGTCCAACACAAGGAGTATGGGACTAAACCTTTTGTCTTTAGGTTTGAAATACAATAGAAAGCA
Organism: Alisma plantago-aquatica; assembly: GCA_963693085.1. Lineage (NCBI taxonomy): Eukaryota > Viridiplantae > Streptophyta > Magnoliopsida > Alismatales > Alismataceae > Alisma > Alisma plantago-aquatica. The sequence goes on along the minus strand of OY856409.1, from coordinate 1,742,880,813 downwards.
CAATAATTGGTATTTAATTGTTTAATTTAAAAGACATGGTCAAATAATTTATTATTTATGACCTTAGACATGTAAGTAAATAGATGAGTCAATTATATCGTGTTTTTGAGTTTTGATTTTTATATTTTATAATAGATTATTTTTGTATGTTGGAAGCAATGAGAAATTATGTTAGATATAACTTTTATCAATTTTATCTAAATAAATATTTTATCTGTGTACATATATGATTAAGATTTATTACTAAACATACTAACTCAGCCCCTATGTAGCAAATTTCTGGATCCGCCACTGGATAAGATCGAATGTACCAACACTCAAACAAAGTACATCTTACAGTATGGGTGCATCGTTGTATGTCTAAAGTGCCTCCTGTTGAAATTTAATGGTTTTACCTTTCAGTAGACCTTTTAGTTACCGTCTCCAATTACTGTTGCCATTGGAACTCACACTACGTAGCATATAACACACTCATTTTCTGCTTGATGCCAACATGACGCACGAAGTGTGGCTGACAGTAAGAAAAGACTCTAACCTCGCTCCTCGACGCACTTCACAGCTAGATGCTTACCCAGGTGTAACACAGCTCGCAGGTTACTCCTTAGGTTCCGTTTAGCTCGGCATAAGATCTAGGTTTTGTTGGATTTTAGAATCGTTGTTACCAGCAATAAATATGCAATTATAATTTAATTAAGAAGTTCACAAAATCAAATAAGAAACGTTCACACAAGAAATATTTAAAAGTGAGTTATCCGGCCAGTGTGGCTCAGGTGGTTCGGTCCGGCTTGTCCTCCCTGGGGGACCCGGATTCGAATCCTCCTGAGCGCACTATAATTACCAACTATTTGGGTCATCTGGACTCTAGCACCTGTTTGAGGAGGGGGGGAGTGGGGTCTCCCTAAGACTCAAAAAAAAAAGTGAGTTACAAAACTCAAATTAGATCGTTCTATGTGCAATGTCTTTTCAGTATTGATTCGGTCATGATCCTATAGAAAGAGATCATTTTACTTGCATGTAGACGATAAACAATGACACGATTAGTGCAACTAAGTATTAGTTAGGTACCACCATCCAATATAACATGTCAAGAGATAGTGAGGGGGCAGAGAAAAAGATTTATTGCACTCAGGAGACTGAACTCTACAGAGAAATCCACGTAGGCAGCGGCTACGTAAGGCAGCAGTTCGTAGGGTTTAGAACACAAAATGACATGCTATGAGTCTGAGATTGGTGTTTAATCTAACCAAAGGTCGTATTAGTATCACTTCCACGCATAGTCCTATTCCCAATTTAATGTGATCGTATGACCATTCTTGTATAAATAAAAGAAATATCAGTCTCTTTCCAATTCAGAAAGCATCAATTAAACAATTAATTAAGTAATTATCAAGTTGTCTGAAAAGAAGATGGAAGATCAATTCCACGACCCACAAGCCACAGTACCCGAGTCCAACCCGACACGATGAGACGGAACATGGCATGGCGTGACATGTGCATATGTGTATGTGGTGTGGTCACCATACCCACCACAAGGGTGAGTATATCCTTTGCTAGAGCTTTTAGACACTAGTGTACATGCATTCCTACATATAAGGAGTACAAATGCTTTAGAAGTAGGCAATGTGGGGACTAAACCACCTTTCCATTTGTAAAAATGACAAAAACTATTTTTCCTTCCACATTTTGTATGTAGTAGTTGCATCTACATTAGGATTACAAGTCCAATATGTAGTGTGCTCTGCCTCTTAGTCCTCCATATGATACTTTCAGCAGGTGTTTCTTAACTTCAACCATGCATGAGTTGTTCAATGTAAACTCTCATAGGAACTAGGTAAACTAAGGTCTTGAACGTGAACCCTAGGTGCAAGTATATCGATTAGTAACAACACAACAAAATAATAAAAACAAAGAAAAATGATACATTATAGGACATTCATATGAATCAAGAATCATGATGATTTAAGTCAATAACCTAATTCTCATGTTACAGCCTACACAATATTAATCAGTTGGAGTCTCTAAGAATGTGTTGATAGCATCTTAATCTAGGACCCGACATCATATAAATACTAATCTCTTATTAGTTTATAGTTACGCCTAGTAAATTTTCATGGGTTGGACACATTGTTGCACCCTTCCCAAAAAAGGGGGGAAATAAAGATATATAGGGCTAACTCTACCCTTTTTGGTAGTGAAAGTCACAAAATAAAAATGGGTGTTTGGAGTTGCCATCACGATTTATATAAAAATGAGGTGTCAGAGTAAGGATCCTTCGAATACCAGCAATATGAAAATAAAAGTGAGAGGTAGTTCGATCCTCTAGTTTCATGTGGTTAGATCGGGGACCGAAATACTGTGTAGGGGGTATATATAGTACGAGATTAGGGTTCATGGTTTTGTATAGAACCTTCTAGAAGAGGTGGTGGATCACCCTGATGTGCCACGTAGAAGGGGCACATAGATCAAGGTAAACTTCCATGTGGCATGTGACAGATGGCTCAAATCCATTGGGTGTCCCAATTTGTTGAAAATTGGTTTCTCAGTGTTCTAGTAATTTCAAGATAATTTTAGAAAAAATAAAAAAAAATCACGGAGAAAGATAATCATGGATCATCTCTCAGATTTATCTAAAGATAATTGAACATCCTTGAAAAAAGGAAAATTTTTATTTCAGATAATTCAAGTGGGAAATTTATGAGAAATAGCTTATATAAAGAAGGAATTAGGTGAATATTACACTTTTGGTCTGAAAAGAAGGTTTTTTGTAGAAAGCCCTGAACTAGGTAACGTTGGGTAAAATGGAATGAATTAAATATGTTGAAAAAATGTGGAGAATTATAAATGTGGAAAATGGGTGCAATGTGGAATGGATTTCATCATTGATCATATAGTTTTCATTAATTGTGAATTTCTACTAAGTGAACAAAAATGGGGTCTCAACAGTTTTCCCCTCTCAAGGTAAAGTTCAAGATAAGAGTGAGAATCACAGGCTTGAGTCAAGTATAACCCTCATTTTTTGTCACAAAAGGCCAAAAAGGTTTGACTCATTATAGATGTTCTGACTAACCTTGTGGAGGGTGGAAAGGGTATGTGATGTCTTTTCCTTCTAAGGGTGATTTGATGAAATAATCATTCATCAAAGAGATAGAATTGGGTATGAATGATTTCACTACTACAGAAATAGCATTCAGTGTCGCTTTTCTGGGCATCGGTTATTAAGGAAAACTGACGCCTATAATATTAAACATCGTTTATTTATGCAAACCGATGTCTATATTCGAAGACCAGCCAGACACGGGTACCGCTTTGTATTCAGCGTCGGCTGGTTATAACAGATCGACGCCTAAAATCGCCCGTGAAATCCAATTTTCGAGAGAAAACATTTTAGGTCACCTACAGCGTCAATTTTTTAACTATTCACCGACGCCTATTGAAAATGAAAATTTGCACGAAAAGTCCCACTTTCAGTGTCGGTTATCCTTCGATAACCGACGCTGATAATGGTTCCCGCCAAATAATTTAGGGTAAAGGTTGTCTAGTTGGGCGTCGGTATTTTACTAATAACCGACGCTAAAGCATAATAGGCGTCAGTTTTGTAGATAACCGACGTCGTTGGCCAACTTAATAGACCCGATCACACCCGGCTCTTCCCCCTTTCTTCCTGTTTCATCGCGACTTCTCTTCTGTGCTGCTGCTCGTCGTCGTTCTCCCAAAACCGTCCGTCGTCGGTTGTTGCTGCTCGCCGCCGCTGCTCTGGTGCTCTTCTGCTCGCCGGTGCCGCTGCCCGCCGCCCGTCGCTGCTGCTTCTTCTCCTACTGATTCTCCAGTCGGTGTCTGCTGCTTCTCCGGCCGTCAGTTGCTTCTGCCCGCCGCCTACCCCTCTGCTTCTTTGCCTGCTCGCCGCCGCTCGTCGCCACGCTAGCTCCAGGTAGGCTAGCCTCTTTGCTTCCTTCTCCCTAGCTCCTTACCAACAGCAAGCACGGCCATGGCTGTGTTGGCCTACCATGGCCGTGCTGTCCAGCACGGCCGTGGTAGGCCAACACAGCCACGGCCGTGCTTGCTGTTGGTAAGGATATGAACAAATTTTTATGTAATGCTTTATGTAAATCCTAGGATATGAACAAATTTTTTGCTTGCATATATTTGTGCTTCTAATCCTAATGTTTGACTTAATTCAGTAAATTTTGATGCATGTTGAAATAAGATTTAAACTTGTCAATTCTAGCATCCTAATTTGATTTGATTAAACCTAACATTGATGAAACACTAACATCAATTGTGATGAAACCCTAACATTAATTGTGATGAAACCCTAACATGTACATATCTATTATTGTGTTTGTTGGCCTAGAAACCCATCTAAGATTTACTCATTAGGAGTAAATCTTGGATAGTCCCCGGTTTGGGACTATTCTTGAACACCTAATCTCACTTAGGATGTAAGTGTATAATGTGTATTGGGTTTTCGAGAAAATTTCGGTAGCATTTCCCCGTTTGTTCTCTAAGTACATATGTACTTAGAGAACAGCGGAGAAATGCTGCCAAAATTTTCTTGAAAACCCAATACACATTATACACTTACTAGTGAGATTAGGTGTTCAAGGATGGGATAGGTGGTACACATTTATTATATATAAGAATGACATCACATGTGTTTGTTGGCCTAGAAACCCGTCCAAGATTTACTCATTAGGAGTAAATCTTGGATAGTCCCCGGTTTGGGACTGTTCTTGAACACCTAATCTCACTTAGGATGTAAGTGTATAATGTGTATTGGGTTTTCGAGAAAATTTCGGCAGCATTTCCCCGTTTGTTCTCTAAATACATATGTACTTAGAGAACAGCAGGGAAATGTTGCCGAAATTTTCTCAAAAACCCAATACACATTATACACTTACTAGTGAGATTAGGTGTTCAAGGATGGGATAGGTGGTACATATTTATTATATATAAGAATGACATCACATGTGTTTGTTGGCCTAGAAAGTGAACAATCATTGTTCTTTATATTACTTGTACATTGGTATAAATTAGAATGAACAATCACTAAATTATATATTGTTTGTATGGAGTCCGGCTTCATTGTAGATAATAGGAGTAAATCTTGGATAGGATGTAAGTGTATACCCTAATCTTGTCCTAATATATACTTGTTTTCTCTTTGATCATAGAATGGATAGATCATGGATGTCCATTCGCAATCGCTGCACCCCAGAGTTTATATCTGGTCTTGATCAGTTTATTAGATTTTCCGAGGAACATAGGAAAAAACCTACAGATAGGTTCTACTGTCCATGTAGGCATTGCGGTAACAATTTCAAAGTCAACACTGGTGAGGAAATCAAAAGTCATGTCATGTGCAACAGGATTGTACAAGGCTATACAGAATGGCACTGGCATGGAGAGATTTCAAACTCGAAACCAGTAGATGTCGATAGCAGTGCTTGGGTGGAAGAAGAAATTGCCTCCGATGACGTAGATGTGAACGAACCAGTTCCAGTAGACATCGTTGATGCGATGCTGGATAGTTGTAGGGTAGAGTACACCGATCCACCGCCTATCTTTAGAAACATTGTGCATGATGTTGAGATACCGTTATACACAGGTTGTGCTAAGTTTACGAAGCTTAGCGCTGTGTTGAGATTGTATAAGTTGAAAGCTAACAATAGATGGAGCGACAAAAGCTTCACTGAATTGTTGACTTTGTTGAAAGAAATGCTTCCTGAAGGAAACGAGCTGCCAATCTCAACATACCGGGTAAATAAAATGTTGTGCCCAATGGGAATGGAGGCCAAGAAGATACACGCATGCCCGAATGATTGTGTATTATTTCAAAAGGACTATGTAGATTTGAAAGATTGTCCAAAATGTGGTGCGTCACAGTATAAATTGAAGACTTTGGGGGAGTCCAAAACTGGTTCTCCTGCCAAGGTGTTGTGGTATCTACCTATAATATCACGATTTCAACGCTTGTTTGCAAATCCGAAAGATGCGAAGAATTTGAGGTGGCAAAGGAATTTTGGGATCACGGGTGAAAGTAATCAGCCGTGAGCAGTTGGAACAAGCTCACTTGTATATTTTACACAACATGGATGAAGTGAATATTTATATCGAGGAACATACCAATTTCATCAAGAGACAACATCCTCGAGCAAGTTCAATGTGACTTGCTAGAGAGCATAATAAGACTTTTACTAAGTGGTTTGAAGATAAAGTCTTACATCAACTATCTCAAACACCAAATGATATTACAGAAACTATCAAATGCCTCGCCTTTAAACCAAAACTGAATGTTATGTCTTATGAAGGGTTTGACATTAATGGGTTCACATATTACACAAAGCGCCAAGATGATAAGAGTGTCGTCCAAAACAGTGGGGTCACTCTTCAAGCGTCGACTATGTATTTTGCAAGTGCAAAGGATAAGAGTCCACGTGAAGGTAAAATGTCATATTATGGTTTCATTGAAGACATATGGGAGTTTGACTACATAGATTTCAGAATTCCGCTCTTTAAATGTAATTGGGTTGATAACACCAAAGGAGTTATAGTGGATGAATGGGGTTTCACTTTGGTGAACTTTGAAAAGATTGGCGAGAAGGGTGAACCATTCATATTGGTATCACAAATATTCTATATCGATGATCCTGCAAATGATAAATGGTCGGTTGTTCTTCATGGTAAAAGATAGTTCATTGAAGATCCTATAGATGAAGAAGAGTACTATGATAAGTATGATGACTCCAGTCCATTATCAGTTGGGTTGCCAACTTCACAAAATATTAAAGCTAATGATGACTTATATGTGCGCGGAGATCACAATGAAGGATTGTTAACTGATAAAAGATCACAATTTTAGAGACATGTATGTTTAAATTTTTTTACAAATGCTAGTTAATACAAATGCTAAATGTTTGCCTTTTTCTGGTTAATACAAATGCTAAATGTTTGCCTTTTTCTAGTTAATACAAATGCTAAATGTTTGCCTTTTCTAGTTAATACAAATGCTAAATGTTTGCCTTGGGTGTGTCACTCGAAGCCATTGTGGTGTTAAGTATGATAATTGACATAAAGTTCCTCAGGGGAAGAAAGACTTGATATGGAAGGATTTATGTGTGAGTTATTATTATTTGCAATTCTATTTTGTAGATTACAAATTATATTATTTGCAATTCTATTTTTGGATACTAGTTAATAAGAATTCTATTTTACAGAATCTATTTGCATTGGATGAGAAGCTGCATCGTAAAAGCGTGATGCAACGCGCTGGAAAGATGCTTAGGAACTATAGGACAAATCTGAACAGAGAATACATAAAAGATGGTGATAAGAAGAAGAAGTCAGCCCTTGAGCAGTGGAACTTCTTGGACAAAGAAGATTGGGACAATTTTGTTGCTTCAAGAAAATCTGAAGAATTCAAAGTATTAGGCGTCACTCCCAATTTAATTAATATATGTTGTTTTCACCTATTCAAGATTAACATTTAGTGCTACTAACAAAATCATTAATGTGCATACTAACTAGGCCCTCAGTGACGCGCAAAAAGCAAGGTGTGACTGAATGTGCATGACCACACTATGGGTCCAAAGGGCTATGCAAGCGTTCGCCAAAGACTACAGGCGGAGTCTGCGGCTACTTAGGAGTCTGTTCCTACTCAGGAGTCTGCCACACCCATACCTCGCCATGATATCTGGATAGCTGGGAGGCAAAATAAGAAGGGTGAAATAAAGAAGCTCGTAACTGCTGGGGCGGCTGCAAAAATGGTAAAATACAACTCTTAGAGCAATCGTTTGAATATTGATTATTTGTGGTGTTAACTTATCAATTTCTATTTATGGTGATTAGCGGGAGCTGCACGAGCAGAGGAAACAAGGCACGTTCATCCCTCAGGATACAAGGGATGAATTGACAGTTGCTCTGGGTAACCTAGAGCATCCTGGATGTGTTAGGGGTGCAGGTGCTGGTGTGGGCATCAAAGCATTCTTTGGGCCATCCCAGCGCAAACCCAGAGCGGGACTTTCACAAGAAGATGTAACCTATTCTTTTTTTAGAATGTTACTGCAAAAGGGAATTCAATAATAAGAAGCTAATGTTTCTTTTATCCATGTATAGGAGAATAAGAGAGTCGAGGATATAGTTGCCAAGAAGGTCAATGATATAGTTGTTGAGAAGGTCAAGGAAGAAATAGTGTGGTGGCAGGCATCTCAAGCTTCCAATCAACCTATGGCGACCCACTCTTCTCCTGATGCACAGACTGCGAGTAATCCTGGAGACCCATCGCCTAGCACGTCTGCTGTAAGTATTGTTTATGACATTGTAGCTAGTCTTTTCAAGATGATATGTTTTCAAGATTATATGTATATATGTATAATATTCTTTATGTAAATTTGTAGGCATTGAAGCCATGCCGCTTAAGAATGCAAGACTATGTTGTTGCAGAGGCGCAGGCTTACCCGTCCCTTCCTGGGGCAATGTTTCACATGACTCCAATGCCACAGGGCTACGTCCGTGTGATCCCGATACGTGTGTTACCCGATTGGAGGGAAGCTACATTGCCATATCCCCACCCGGATATTGATACACTTGTTGAGGCAGAAGGCGGGGTGATATTGTGGCCCAAAGCAGATGTCGTCTACACTACTGAAATTGTAAGACAAATTTACATTACTTTATATTGTTAATGTGTATATATGAGGTCAATTGATCTGAAATTATATATACATGTTAAAAAGAAGACACCTGGAGCACCTAGGCCTCCACCTTCACTTCCTGCATTACCAAGTTGGGTTCCAACTAACCTAAAATATCCGTTAGGTCCTGCTTGTAGGGGAATGGCATGTTGGCTACGGGCACATAATATACATTGCCCTATAATTATTTCTTTAGAAGCAGATTATGCAGGTCAATCATACGATAGCTCTTTATTTATACAAGATATTATTGAGTTGTTTATGTATGATTGGCTGAATACATCAATGATAGAGACATGGATAAGGTGAGATCTTGTTTATACATTCATATACCTTGTGTAAGATCCGGTGATCTGGTTTCTTATATATTAATGCATATGTAATACATGTTTTGCAGCTACTTAGTCGAAGATCAATGCAAACAATTTGCATTTGATCATGTGGGGTTTTTTATTACATCATTGATTAGTATGGTAGCTAAAGACCCTGATAGTGTTCAACAATATTGTATAGATGCTTTTAGAATTTTCGGTCAGTAAAAGAAGATGATAATAATAGCTTCATTCAATGTCAAGTAAGTTTACTTTATTTATAATTTGGACTTAAGAAAATTCCATTTTATTGTGCATTTTGAGTTATTAATTTTTAACTTTTTTACCTCTAGCGGTAGACATTGGGAGTTACTAGTTATTGACCCCGGTACGTTCACTGTTTATTATTTAGATCCTGCGGGAAGTACATTGAACACTAAAATTGGACACATATTGAGAATGCCATTATTCTGGTGAGAAATATTTTATTTTTATATCCGTTAACATTTGTTATTACATTACTATTTAATTATGCAATTTACTGTGTTACATTAACATGTAGGGGTTTAGATGCATTCAAAAATGCTAGAGGAAATGTCCCAAGGAGAAAGAACCAGCCAATAATTTGGGAGAACGTAAAAGTAAGTTCCCGACTCCAATGTATATATTATTTATGTGAACTGTGCTTAGTTGTATTTTTTAATATTTTGTATGTTTCAATTTATAGTGCGCTACACAAGACAACGGTTGGGCATGCGCATACTATGTGATGTGATTTATGCAGATGATTATCTGACATGCCGCATTGGATATTAATACCATACATGAGGTATTATATATAGTCTCATTAGTTAGTATGAAACATATCAATCTTATTTTTATATTATTACTTATATATATACATCATTCTCTTTGCAGGTGTTTAAAACTGACCACACTATAGGTAAACGCTTAAAAAATGTACATGCTACATATACGATGGAAGCATTAAATGAAATAAGAGAAGAATGGGCAAAAGCCATACAAGCAGTGGCGATTGTAAGATATAATTGGGATGCTGATAGCGATGCTGAATGATATTTTGTAAATGAATATTTCTGAATGTTTATATATGTCTGAATGTTTCTACATGTATTTGAATATTTCTACATGTGTGAATGTGAGAATTGAATTGATGTCTGAATGTATCTACTTGTGTGAAAAAATATTTGTTGACGCCTATAGTATCTACAACCCGACCGTGCAGGAAAGCACGGACGTGGTGGGAAAGGCGTTGCTTATTAGTATCAAACTGACGCCTATAGTACTAAACACGGCCGTGCAGCGAAGCACGGCCGTGCTTCGCTGTGTCGTCAAGGTGTATGGCGTCGGTTGTTAAGTTGTTAACCGACGCAGAAAGTGTCCTAGGTGGTGCTCTTTTTTGTGGTGTGAACCTTATAGACGTCGGCCAACTATATATAACTGATGCCTATATGTCATAACTGACGCCGAAGAGTTCGACCTTTAGCGGCGCCCACATAGGCATCGCTTGAAAACCGTCGCCAAAGGGGGTTAAACAACCGACGCCAAAGGTTGTTCTGTAGTAGTGTTTCACCACAATAAGGGTAGTCTCTTACTGAGACACTTATCTATGTCCGACCAATCTTTCATTTCTCTAAAGTATTGATGGGCCATAAGAGGTTTTCGGGCCACAAAAGTGACTCTCGTCATTGCTTTAGTTTGATTCTCTCAGTTATCTATGTCTTAGTGAAAAAATGTGGATGTGAAATGCTTATTGTAGGTTGTGATTTATCAAAAGATGATAAGACCAGGAGTCTGTGATTATTGAAAAATTGTGTCAACCACTTCGCATGTAAAGAGATCTTTGAGAAAAGAGTGGTCATCTTTCTTCCTACACACCTTTAGTCATTAATTTATTTATTTTTAGTAGGCTAATTTAGAGTCAGGACTAGAATTCTTAAAAAGCACAACATGAAGAATTTTCCTATCTTAGATAGGGTTTGGATCACCAAGATTGGCAATTAAGCTTTCATATTTAAGGTGGAATCTTCTCCTGTGACTATGTCGTTTGGTTGTCGATGTGATTGAGGCATATGAGATTGATTTGATATTGGGTGCTTAGGTAAGTATCCAATGGAAGGTGGTTTTCATGAAGTGTTCCCCTACTGGTTAGCACTTTGTCCTCTGGAGTTTCTATGAGAAATTATCTTCAATACTCTAGTTCTTAGTCTTGAAAATTAGAGAATTGAGCCAGATCAGGAAGTGGCTCTAGAAATTCGGCTCATTTTCCTATCATGATCTACATGCATGAGAGAAAGTTGATGTTGTGGTCATGATGCAGGGTAGTTTTAAAAGATATGAGTGGAAGAGAACTCTTCATTTAACTTTAAGGTCACGAGTAGGGATGCTGGAAGGTTTGGAATCAAGTGGTGAGTTTGGTTTGATTTAAGGTCATGATCTGGGACCCAAAAAGATTGGAAAGTGATTAACATGATTGGTCCAATTTTAGGTCACAGTCTAGGACCCTAGAAGATTGGAAATTGAATAACATGATTGGTCTAGTTTTAGATCATAGTCTATACCCTAGAAGATCATACCTATATCTGATGATTATTTTTCTTTGAAAGTGTAGAATTTAAGCTTTCAGTCAAGATTTGATATTTTTATATTTTATAACTTTTTTTGGTATTTTCTTTGTATTTTTTATGTGATTTTTCAATGACTTTTTGAGAGGTTATGGAAATTTTGTTAAATATCTACGGCCATGTTTGCAATTTTTGTAGAATTTTTTGCTTATAAAAGAGAGAAATGGGAGGAGGGTACGACACCCTTCCCATTTCTTCTTCACAAACAAAGTAGTGGCAGCGACTAGCTCGAAGGCAATGAAGGTGACGACAATGGAAAAAAGAGAGAGAAAGAAAGTTGGAGGATAACTTTGATCTGCCAGGCTCAGAATGGAGTATCACGGCATTCAACTAATCTTCCTCAGTTGTTTTACAAGAGGTGGCACTGCAGCGGTATAGGGGCTTTATTTGAACTGCCCTTGTGGCATTTCACTATGAGTTTCAACTACATCATCTTAGGGAAGGCATGACTCTCATTTTTGCACTTTCGTTTGGTCTTTTTAACGCTTTTTGGTGAAATTTGATTGTTGGATTTCAGAGTTCTTCATGGTATGGAGTTTGACGATGATCGATTTATGTGTACAGATTTGTGATCTGATTGATTTTATCATTTCTCGTTCATCTATGTTCGATTGAGCTATTTCACTTGTTGTCGAAAGCTTATGATGTTTTTGTTGTTCTTGTGTATATGGTAGCTTATGATAGGTGTGGGAAGATCCTATTATAGATGATCATGATGTAAGTGATGATGTAGGGAGTGGGGTGTATGCACGATAACCTTCTTGGTTGAGTTTGTATCTGATTTTACCACATTGAATCCAAATTGTGAGATATTCACTCTTTTGGTTTAGATTTCTACTACCTATAAATTGTAAATGTTTTCATTCCCATCCCCAACATGGATTTTTTAACTAAGGCCAAGGCAAGACCTTAGTCAAAGGATCAACTATATATTGTTTGTACCTATGTAGTCCACAACCACAACCTTAATAGACACTAGCTCCCTTACAGACTTGAGTTTGACTTAGATGTGTCTATGCTTCTTTTAATTGTACTAAGGCTCCTTATCTTGGCTATAATTGTTGTGCTATCACACTAAACTAAAAGTTGAAGAATCATCTTCTTAACTATAGGTAAACTACAACCTCCAAGCCACAACAACTCTTCCCAACAATAATGCATATCTAGGACATGATTTCTCCCAAAGTTCATGGTATTTCAACTTGCATCACTATATCCTTTGACTACATAAGGATATTTGTCATGATGCAAACCAAGGAAACTAGTTTCCTTGATATACCTCAACACTTGGTTAAGAGCTCTCAATGGGTCATGTCAAGACAATTGGTGTATCTACCTAATTCTTTTTCATGACAAACACAATGTATGGTTGTGTGCAGTTCATAAGATGCATCAGATTTTTGATAATATGAGAGTATCATAACTTAGACACAAGAACACCATATCTTTCTTGGATAAGGACTTGGATGAGTCATATTGAGTCTTAATATGTTTACATGATGTGTATCCAAACCTCTCTAGCATCTTCTCAACATCGTGAGACTAAGAGAGTGTAATACCATCAGTTGACATTATGGTTTTAAGTCCTAAAATCACATCAACAACACCCAATTCTTTCATCTCAATTTTTTTATAAAATGATTTTGTCTCATTTACTACTTCCTTATCAAAATCATTAAAATTGAGGCTAAAATATGATATCACAGAAACTAAATTTTTCATGACATTGCTTAGGAGCTTGTTTTAAGCTGTACAAATACATAGCAAGTTTACACACGTTGAATACATTCCCACATTCTACAAAACCCTTAGGTTTGTTTGGTGTATATCTCCTCTTAAAGAACCATATAAGATTGCAGTCTTCACATCCATCTGATGGATAGTGAGATTAAAAATCAAATCTAGCGCTATGAGCACATGAATCATGGTCATGTAAGAAAATAAGAATAGGTATCAAAATAGCATATTCCATCCTTTTGTGTGTACCCCTTGGCAACAAATCAGCCTTATACTTATTTAATATCCCATACGCATCGAGTTTTTCCTTAAAGATCTATTTACATCCAACTAAAGAACAATCAGGAGGGAAATCCACCAATGCCCAAGTCTATTTGAAAGAATTGATCGGATTGTATCATTAACAACTTCCTTCCAAAACTTGGCATTTAGAGAAGTCATAGCTTGTTTGAATGATACATGATCACCATCAACATTGTAAGTGAGGAACTCACTTCCAAAATCCTTATATGTCCTAGGTCGTTTACCTCTCCTTAGTTTGACCATTTCCTCATAATCATAAGATTTAGAAGTGATTGGTTCTGAGTCTTCTCCTACATCTGTCATCCTATCCACATTCTCAAGAATGGAAGATATAGTAATTGGATCCTTTTGAGAAACTTCCTTAGGTACACTAGTCTTCATGGAAGAAACATCTTCAAAATATGTTGCATCATGAAGTTCAACTATTATATTGACATCAAGGCCTAAGATTTTAGATTTTACAATCAAGAACTATAGGCATAACTTGTCTCTACATAACCCAAGAAAATGACATCTACTGATAGTTCTAATTTTTGCCTCTTGTGTTTAGGGACAAGCACCTTTGTGAGGCACCCTCACGCTCAATGATATTTTAGACTTTTCTTTCAGTCTCTCCATAACTCCAAAGGACTCCTCTATTTGTATATATGTGGTCAATCCGTATTCAAATCTCTTCCCACATAAAGTTGGACAAATATAAAGTTTGGAGCAAAGTATTTACCATGTCTATCAGGGTTTGGTTCTTACTTTGTGTAATCTCATTACATTGTAGTGTATAAAGCATAGTAACATCATGAACTAAACCATGGGATTGACAAAATTCCAAGAACCAGCTCAAGTTATACTCTTATCCCCTACCATACCTTAGTCTTTTAAGTATGTTATCTCTTTGTGTTTTTCATTATTTCATAGATATTTTAAATTTTTTGAATGCCACTACTTTACTTTTATACAAATAGATGTAACAATATTTACTAGCATAATGATGAAAGTTATGAAATAACATTTATATAATCCCTAGTTGCAATCCCATTAAATTCACAGATATTAGTATGTACTAAATCCAAAACTTATAAATTCCTATCCATAGAATAAAATGGCTTTGTAGGGAATTTATCTTGCACACAAATTTCACACTACAATTATCCATTTTAGATTCAGGGGTGAAATTTCGATCCATCATATGTTTTATCAAGCCAATATTCACATGACCCAAACAAAAATGCCATATATTAAATGAAATAACTTTCAAGAAAACCAAATTATCATTCAAATTAAGAGTAGAATTTGAAACACTAGGATCTACATGAAACTTAAATAAGTTCTCCAAATCACATAAGTACTCCTTGATAAAGAATGAACCATCTCGAACACGAGTAATAATTAAGTTATTATATTTACAGTATATTCTGTAAACCACTTCTAACTAAAAGTGCACCACTAAGTACATCATGATGAATAATTGAAAGTGCACCCCTGATAATATTATGATAATTAGATGGAATATGTCTAACTTTGTAAAGTGTCAGAATATTTTCCTGAGGAAATTGTAGATCCATCCATCATTCGCCTTTGACTTCTACATAACTAGCATCATCCAAAGTCACAAAATGGCCTGTAGAGGCATGATAATACACAATAGATAGTTATCAGTACAAATATGCATATTACCCAATGTTTGCAATCCAATAAATTGGTTCAAAACTAGAAAGGATTTATGCTTAATATAAATGTGCCCATCATTGAGATTAAAGGAAGTAGTCGTCATGTCGACCACCACCCAGATGTAGTAGCTCTCTTCACACTCTTTTTAGGATAGTCCTGGTTCTAGTGGCCAACCTATCCATAAGTTCAACAAGATTTAGTTTTTTATTTCTCTTGAATCATTGCTTTGGGTGTATGTATGCTCTTATTTTCCTATATTTATTCTTAGAAGTCATAGGATCAACAAAAGGGTTGACATCAATTGGTACCTTGATCACCTCCTCTTTCAAGTGTTCATGTCTTGTTGAAATATCTAGCATAAGTTCACTTAGGGATATTGCACCCTTCTTATGTGTGAGATCTAGGACAAAGGCCTCCAAGACTTAGGGAAGTTTTCAACGATTTCTTGTACTTGACATCCAGGCCGAAGGACTCCTAAGACTTAAGGATGTTTTGGATAATGTAAACATTACAATATTTTTAAAGTAATTTCTTACGCGTTTATGAAAGTTTATGTCACAAGATCTAGAAGTCATATACTTGACCAGATATAGATTTACCAACAACCATCCAAAACTTAAGAAATTTAGAGACAATATGTTTCAACATCATGATTCTCTATTTTATATGCCTTATCTAAAGTATCCTATAGAACATTGCTAGTCGAGAAAAGAGGTTTGGAGCATACAACACACAACTTATTTGACATTGTTAGGAGGACACATCATCTACACAATTGATCATCTCCTTCCAATTAAAAATTTTGTTAGCATTGTCAGGATCATTTTTATCAAGTTTAGGTTCATCCTTTACAAGATGGTTAAGAATTCATATCATCTGGAATCAAATTTTCATATGGCTCTCCAACGCGCTTAGTTTGCACCACCAAATTCTCAAGACATACTGGAAGTATTGATCTTAGTATGATAAATAACATGGTGAAACATGACAACTGACAACAAAAAGATGTTTTCTTTAAGACTGCTAGATTTTAGAATGTTATTACAAGGAATAAAAGGCAATTGTAATTTATTAAAAGGTTTATAAGACAAGTTTAAGAATGAAATAAGAAATTTACGAAAAAACAAAGTAGTAGAAACAATTAAAACTAAGTTAGAAAACTCAAACCATATCGTTCTCTTGAAGAAGAGAGACGTTACTTACAAAAATCAGCACTCCAATATGCTACGTGTCCAGACCTCTCTTTTAGTTAGCATAAATACCAACGATTATAGAGAAACCTTAAATCTAAACCCAAATTAGGAAGCAAAATTGTCATTTCAACAAACAAGATTAACACAATATCTGAAAAGTATAGGTAATTGTTTTCCTTTTCTTCATGAAACTTGGTACCCAATGTCACATCAATGACAACATATTCGACACTATAAATCATGTTCAACTTCATAAAGACCAAAATCAAAACGTATTGCTTAGATGTGATTCAGTTTATATTAGTTACATGTATATGAAAGAACAAACTCAATCTACAACCTATCTCGAGAAAGAGAGAGTACATGGACATTCTAATCTAGATTATTATATTTACATCTTGTCACAACCTATCTGTTGGATAGTATTATACCTAAAAGTATTTTAAACAACCTCATGAGACTCATATAGATTCCCAGTGAGTGGACACCTCCCACTCAAGTTGAGTACATGTATCAACATCAGATTAAGTATATTGAAGTTATAAGAAATGTGTAGATATTGCTGAGTCTGACAAATAGTTCTAGCATTAGCATATCTTTAATGACAACAATCCAATCGATGAGATAGGATATCCACTTCGGCCAAATTCAAATTTTGAGCATATTTAAGAGCATGTATATAAACAAGTCAGTGGATACAACTTACTATAGAATGACAATCATTTAGTATGAGTAATAATTTAAGATCTAAAAAATTAGAATCAATATATAACAATAACATCATCTGTGTGACACCCTACAAGTCAGACCAAGAATCGATCATGTAGTCTTGAAGCTGAAGTCCACATAAGACATGTCTACCAAACAAGATTGTTCAAATGAGAAGTAAATCCAAAATCATAATCACAGTGGATATTGAATACCAGCATCAACTAGTTGAGAACCTTTAAGATCAAATTCCAAATCATACAGATAAGCATATGGAAACATGTTATATCTATAAAAGAATAATTTTTCCACAATATGAAACATATTCAACAATAGTAAGTCTATCAACTAGAAGTAAAAGGAATGTAACAAACATTCAACTCATGTTCTATATGGCTGTCACCTTTTATTCATTTATCTTGAAACTGCTTGGCTTCTACCTCGCCAAGTAGAAGTCATCATGCCTGATTCTCATGTCAACAACTCATCATCACTATCTAGGATTTAGATGGCCACCCTAAGACATCAGCAATAGACACTGGTTCATCATAGGGTTTCCTAAAGAGGCTTGGGTCCTCATCTTTTTTTTTTGGATCTGCATGGGCCGAAGCCCACCCCCTCTCCAAACAGGTGCCAGAGCCCGGATGACCCAAGAGGTTGGTAAATACAGCTGACCCGAGCGGGGAATCGAACCAGCGACCCTTCATGAGGGGTGCGCTGGCTTGACCGCCCGGGCTACGCTGGTCGGGTTGGGTCCTCATCTTGGGTATGAGAGATAGGAACAAATATAACAACATATCGTAATATCACATATCATCATACTTCACATATTTAACAGTTTCATTACATCAGAGTCTATTCCCCATAGACAACAACGTTCACACAAGAGAAGGGTTAGAATCACACCAAATGACTCATCCCTACATCCTAGTGGTCTAACCTTCAAGGTCTAGATCCACACTCCAAAAATCCTTCTCATAATGCTCTGACTACTACAAGGATATTTGTCTCATTTCCCTAGTGTGGTACTTGGGGAAACTCACAGTGTTTAGGGCACCTAACTATATGTGCCATCATTTCACTTATTATTTAATCCATTTTAATCATCATCTATCATTTGTATAGTCTCGAATGGATAGAATGGCATGATCAAATTAAGCTTATCAACGAAGACAATGATTAAAACACGACACGCACATTATTCTTTCCATTTCCACATCATATCATTGTAGTCATCTTCACTAGGATTTCAGCCTGAGACATAATCTCATTATCCATCATTTACCCTGAGCAAGGTTTCTCAAAAGTAATGAATGCATGTTACTTCAATCTCAACATATTTCTTGTCAGTTCATTCCGTACCACAATTCTCATCAAATATTCATAGATACATTAAAAATAGCAAAAATATAAGCATATAGACTTCTCATGCCATTCATCATGCTCAAAACAAGTTTATCATAGAAGATATACGTATCGCATATAATTTCTATATATATGAATATGTCTCAAGGCATAAACGTGCATAGCACATTTATACTCGTATTTCACTATTTACCATTCTTTAGTCAGGGTTACTATTCAACACATATGTGATCTCATTTGAAATCCATCAATTTAGATCATTCTCATAATACAAGTATTTTAACAGATAATTACAATCCAAGAATATATACTTGTAGATCAATTCACATCCTTAAATCTCATCTTATGGTTGAATTCAATTATGCTTATATGCATTCCTTAATACCTCATTTAAGATCATTATTCATTAGCATCACATAGCTCATCATTTTATGGTCAGAGTTAGGTTCTTAGATCCATCTACTATTTTTCATCATTATCCCTTTATTTCATATTCATTAGTCTCAACTTATTTCATTCATGATCACTACTATACTTGAAACAAATCATTCTAAATTTACTTAATGCATAAATTTTCACTCTCGTTGGAATCCTTTATAGTCTAATTTTAGTGCATTTTCATTCATTTTATGTCAACCCATATATATTTAAAATAAATAGATAAAAAATCCTTATACTTATTATTTACATATCACTAATTACTTATCATCACAATTTAGTTCACCCTTGTTTGTTTCTTATATTTCATCTAGATACATGTACCATGTCATTTAACTTATAATGGCATTTTGGTAAATGAAGGAAATCCTTATAAAACTCTCAATTTAGAACGTATCATGGATTAGAGTTACTTCTTCTTACCTCTTAACTTCTAATCATCTTCTCAATTTATTATTAGGTTTACTCATTATAACATATATTATACTAGAATAGATGCATTAGGTTCAGATCATTGTGACGCCTCATGCCACACAAAGTGATATTACTCAAAACAAATGTGTAAGTAATACTAATCAACCAGGTTGCCAAAAAATAGGAATTTGAAACCATTTTCACATAAGCACAAAAATCAGAACTTGTCACATCTAAGTCCACAAAAGCCACAGGTGTCATATCTCATGCCACAAGATTATTACATAACATTATTCACTGGCCACAACCTGTTACATATGCCATATTTGTTCATATAGATACATGCCATATATGTACCATGGCCTACTACCAAATCTTGCATCGATATACATAACAAAAAAAACCTCCCCAAAGATCTAAGGGTACATGGATGACACATAGGACTCTACTACAAAACACTAGCAGCATGTCCAACCTTTCAACAGCTACTGCTCCTCTTGCTGCTCAGGCTCAACCACACGATCTCTACCTTGTCGTACACAACCCCCTAAAAGATTTGGAAACCCAGGGGGTGAGCCAAACATCCCAGCAAGAGATATAACTCTCCACCAACGTCTATTATAAGTATAGATAAACTTAAATTAGCAAGATATCATATATAATTAGGTTGAGGAGATTCAGCTAAATGATATCAATTAAGCCATTAACAATGACTAACAATTCAGGCATCTACAACTAAGCATAAGAACATTTTATATTTTAAGAAGGAATATGAAGAACATGTATAACAGTTGATTTCTCTTACCGGATTATAATTCAAGAAATCAGCACAAAAGATAAGGCAAGGGGTCATTCAATGTGAATCGTATTTGACCCTAAGCAATATTCTACACGGTTATATTACGTCTTTTATTATGCCATGGGGGTTTGAGGTGTACCACTCGAATCCAACTGACCATTGCAAAGTCAAAATCGGTGTCATAAAAGATCAATGGAAGAGTCAGAATCCATGATTACTTGCACTACTCAGTCAGTTCGAGTCTGCATTGTAGTGGTATATACAATCTATAGTCAAATCTATAGTCCTATAAAGACAACAACTCATAGTCAATGCTATGGTCATGTAAAACACCTAGCCCACCTTGGTACAGGCCATGGCGCTAGAAACCATGGTATATGACCCAATCACTGAGATACAACAACAATTGTCCTCTATCACATCATATCATATGCTCATCACTGAGACCCGACCGTAGCCATTCTCAAAACACTTGGAATCAAGATGTCAAGGACACATAGTCACTTGCACCTCGTAAGCTCTACAATATATGCTCTGGGTTTCCCTTGGGAATACCCGTTTCACCATCTAGCAAAGTACTAACATTAAAGATGGATATACGGCACAGAGTTTCTGCATGATTAGGGTTCTACTTGATTAGTTAAGGCAATTGAGTATCTTTTATCATCAATGAAATTACAACGTATAAATCTTAAACAAACTATACAAAGATAAGGGGATAATACAACTCCAGAAGATATAAAACGTATAAGGTGTAAACTTGTCACACTATCACTTGATATCACTGCCAATTCAAGGCCATCAACATTATCACACTATCATGGAATATCAATACTCACCACATCATTTGGAGTATAACACCTCACACTAGGCTTTAGGCCTCCTCCAGGTCATAAGACCCATACATCATTATGATCTCAACATGTCTCAGCAAATCTCATAGCCATCACCTTGTATCATATGATTACCACCATAGCATTTACAAACTATGAAATTTATTCAACCTGCAAGGTTAGGATTATACAGGTGGGAGAGAAAAAATATAATCACATGCTAGTTATCCAAGCAATCTCAACAAGTATAGCACACCCTAGAATTAGAGTTAGGGTTTCACACACATAGACGATTAGGGTTTTCATTTCATTACTTGTCACAAAACCCTAGATACCTCATCTCCCATACATTTGGAACACATTAGGTAATATAAATATGATTAGGATTAATCAAATAATCATCCAAACAGTGTTATGTATCAACATCACTTACATGTACATGTGTAGAAATCTTACTATGTTATGTATATGTAGCGACCAAGTACCCATGTATGTGTGTCAACCATCCTAGGTGACACTTTGTAGTGACCATAAGTATACATGCAAGTGTAGAGACCGAAGGGGTTATCCTGCTAAGGGTAGAAACCATTAAATCACAACACATGTTGTGATCGAAGCACACACCAAGTGTAGCAACCAACTAAGGCAAACATGTGTTGCAACCAACATAATTATTCAAGAGTATCGGCCACAACAAGGTCACATGGGTGTCAACCAAAATAGAACCAACTTGAGGCTCTTTGACCGAATCAAAAACAACCTAGGACAAGGGCATGTCGAGCGAAATAGACTAACCCAACTTGTATTGGCCAAAAACATTGGGGTGAGTATAGCGACCACCAAGGTCAAACTACCTCAACCACACATAACCATCTACAAAATAGAGATAAATCATAGTCAAAACATATGGTAAATGTCAAATCACTAAGCACCATCTAGGAGGGAAAAACTCCATACAAGATGGTCATCAAAAACCCTAAAAAATCTCCAACATGATCCACCAAGAAACAACACTAGAAGAGAGAATACCAAGCTTCAACCTCATGAAAAAAAAATCAAAACCTCAAGAAAGACAAAAGGACAGAACCATAACATGGTGATAAAACCAAGGATCAAGATGCGTGCATGAACATCACCTCAACATCACTTAACAATCAGGTACATGAAATTAGGGTCTAGGAAAGAGAGCAATCTACATGAGAATACTACAAAGTCATAAACCCCAGATCATAGAACATCATCTAACATATTTATATCACATTTTAGAGATGAAAATTGTAGCATTCAAGAACAATTAAGGTGCAATAATAGAAGTGGGAGAAGAGTTATATAACCCGCCTTATGTAGAGTATCAAGCTCCAAGAGCACAATCTTCAAGAGAGAGAAGAAACTTCCAACAAAGATCAACTCCTCTGCCACAAGATCATATCCAAAGAGAAGAACACCATGGTCAAAGAATGTCTCAAGAAAAGAGGGTATCAACCCTAGGCCGAACAGGAGGAAGAAAGAAGAGAGCTTCCTCTCACATGGGTGCCACCATGGTCAAACAACAGTCTTCGACCTTTGTGAGGAGAAGATCTTCAAGATAGGCACCATGGTTGCACCATAGTCTCACCGACAAGAAGGAGAAAGAGAGGTAAGGTTCAAGAGAAAATGAATTCAAGAGTGAAAAAACACTTACCAAGAGAGAGGGTCACCAAGAACCACCACTAAAGAGATGATCAAGATCAAGATCACCACATGCAAGGATGATCGGCCACCAAAGCACCTACATCGGTCCTTCCTCGCTCCACAAAACTTATAGAATGAGCACAAGAGAGGAGGAAAGAATAAGGGCTAAAAAGGATGCTTTCATGAATAAGATAGAGGTTATATACTCAAGGTAGGAGGGAGGTAAGGTGGGTATGAGGTGTCAACACAAGAGAGCACCAAAAGGACACTTGTCTACCAAGGAAACAACTTTCCAACCACTAAACACTTGCATGCATAGAAGGGAGAATACAACCTAGGGAGTGTAGTGACCACCTAGGTTAGCCACATCCCTTGTTATGATTGTAAAAACTAAGGTAGACCATGTAGCGACCGTTGCACTAGGTCACCAAAGAAAACAAGGTCGAAACACACCACTACAAGACAAACCCCTTTGACCATACCACCTTTAGATCACCAAGGTTGAACCAAATAACACCTAGGGAATGTGTTGTGGTCATAGCACTCATCCAAGAGTGATGTTGCAGTCGCAACACACCAAAACCTAGCAAAATCGACACTCAACAAAAAGGCAACTCAAGCAAACCCTAACCTCACCATGTGATGTCACATCATCAACTATGGTCCAAACAAGGTGCCCCATAGCATAATATTCTCTCTCATTATTCTAAGGCACAAGAAACATGCTCTACATGTGACAAATTACAAGATAACCCCTCAACTTGGGTAAATTTAAACTTGGTCCAAAATAAGAAAACATGGCTCAAACATCAACCAAACTGGACCAAACTGAAAGCATACATATGTCACATGTTATAAAAACATCTCAAATGATTAGATCAAGGTTTAAGCATCTTATTAAGCAAAGCAAGCACACTCAAGCACTAATCTAGATTAGGGGCCTTACAACCATAAACCCCTAACAATGATTTTGCCCCTAAAATCCTACGTGACAAGAGATGGGTACTTCCTATGTATCTCCTCCTCAAGCTCCCATGTGGCTTCCTCTACACCACAGTGATGCCACAAAATCTTAACCAACATGATTCCCTTCTTCTTCAACTTATTTACTCTTCTATCAAGGATCTAAATGGGCCCTTCAATATACAACATATCTTCTTCCAACTCAACCTCCACTGGCTGCAACACCAACTCTACATCAAGGTGGCACTTCTTGAATATAGACACATAAAACATTGGATGTAACCTATGCAACTCAGGTGGCAACTCCAACTTATAAGCCACCTTCCCAACATGTGCCACTATAGGGTAAGGTCCCATAAACATGGGAGCCAACTTACCCTTCTTCCCAAATCTCAAAACACCCTTCCAAGGAGAGACCTTGAGATACCCCTTGTCTCCCACTTGGAACTCTAAGGGTCTATGCTAATTATTTGAATACAACTTCTTCTTGTCTTGTGTTGCCTTCAATTGTTGTTGAATCACTATGATCTTCTCTATTGTTTGTTGTACAAGGTAAGGACCCAAAATCTTATTATATTCACCTGTCTCTTACCAACACAATGGAGATCTATAATGTCTCCCATACAATGTCTCATAAGGTTCCATATCAATGCTCCTCTAATAGCTATTATTGTATGCAAACTCTATCAAACTGAGGTGCACATCCCAACTTCCAAAAACTACAAAACATAGGTTCTCAACAAATCTTCTAGAATTTGGATCATCCTTTCTGATTGTCCATATGTCAGTGGATGAAACAATGTACTAAATATCAATTGCATACCAATCATTGTGTGCAGATGTTCCTAAAAATGATGAGTGAACTAAGTACCTCTATCAGATACATGGTAGTTGGGATATCGTGCAACCTCACTATCTTATCAACATATATCTGAGCAAGCTTCTCTGGTGTGTATGTCATCTTCACCAAAAAAATTATGTTCTCTTTGTCAACCATTCAATAAGCACCCATATGGAGTCATGACATTTGGCTATCCTAGGTAGACCAACCAAAAATTCCATCGTGACATGATCCCATTTCCACTTTGGTAGGGGAAACGGTTACAAAGTTCCTACATGCTTCTGATGCTCTGTTTTAACCTGTTGGCACGCATGACATCTGGAAACAAACTCAGCCACGTCACATTTCAAACCAGGCCACAAATACAATTTTTTTAGATTATGATACATCTTGGTGCTTCCTAGATGCATAGTGTACATTTAGGAGTGAGAATCCTCCAAGACCAACTTTCTTAGATCATCAACATCAGGTACCACCGTTCTTCTGTGGTAACATATTGTCTTATCCTCTGCCTCATGGAAACCATCACGCTTCTTGTTATCAAGCTCTTCTCAGATCTGTTGAATCACAATATCATCCTATTGAGCATCC
This sequence comes from Alisma plantago-aquatica, assembly GCA_963693085.1. Lineage (NCBI taxonomy): Eukaryota > Viridiplantae > Streptophyta > Magnoliopsida > Alismatales > Alismataceae > Alisma > Alisma plantago-aquatica. Next base: position 1,742,855,646 of record OY856409.1, on the reverse strand, counting down.
CTAATGTGTGGTTGTAATGTGGGCTTCACTTGTAATTGAGTCAACAAGCTTGCCAACAGGGAGACTTCCAAATTTATGTTCATCTCATGCAAAAATGCTAACATGTCTCTCTTGTGGCACACCAAGGAATATAATTGTGCCTTATCCACAGATGACGAAAGACTTCCTACTCAAAGTGTATGACACCATGTTCACCTTCCCTAGATGATAATCTATGGTGCAACCATTGTCATTAATCAACTCCATCCAAAGTCTCTATTGCATGTTCATCTCTTGCTTTGATAAGATGTATTGCAAGTTCCTATGATCTGTGAAGATCTGACACTTCTCACCGTAAAGATAGTGTCTCCATATCTTCAAGGCATGGACCACATGTATAAGCTTTTAGTCATGGGTGGATAGTCTCCTCATGCTTCTTCAACTATGGCAACGTGAAAGAGATCACATTCTTATCTTGCATCAACACACAACCAGACCATTCTTCAAGGAATCACAAACGATAATGTAGTCATTCCCCTGCACTGCCAGCAATAGCACTGGTGCACTGGTCAGCTTCTCCTTCAAAAGTTGGAAAGCATGTTGGCACTTGTCATCCCAGACAAATGGCACATCTTTCCTAGTTAACTTTGTTAGGGGTAATGACACGGCGTTGAAGTATATGATGAACCCCCGGTAGTATCCTACCAACCCCAGAAAACTGTAGACTTCTATTGGAATCTTCAGTTGCTCCCACTCTATCACAAACTCTGCCTTCTTGGGGTCCACACGAACACCCTCAATAGATATCACGTGTCCAAGAAAAGACACCTCCTTCAGCCAAAACTCACATGTAATAAACTTCGCATACAACTCGTGTTGTCTCAACATGGTCAATGCCTGACGCAAATGATGCTCATGTTGTGGACTATCTCGACTGTATCAAGATGTCCTCTATGAATACTACCACAAAGTGATCAAGACAAGGTCAGAACACCCTATTCATCAAGTCTATGATCGCTATTGGTTCATTGGTTAGCCCAAACGGCATAACCATGAACACATAGTGGTCATACATCATCCTAAAAGCTGACTTCAGTATGTCATCTGTCTTGATTCTCAACTAGTGGTACCCAGACCTCAGGTCTATCTTGGAAAACACTACAACACCTCATAACTGGTCAAACAGATCATCAATCTGCGGTAAGGGATACTTGTTCTTAATCATCACCTTGTTCATTTGTCTGTAATTGATGCTCAACCTCATGCATCCATCCTTCTTCTTGACAAACAAAATGGGAGTGCCCTATGGTTACGTACTTGGCCTAATAAAACCTTTCTCAAGCATCTCCTGCAACTATTTCTTTAACTATGACATCTTAGTTGGTGCCACCATGTACGGTGTCTGAGCTATCAATTGGGTACCAGGTACCAGATTAGTTTCAAATTAATCTCTTTGGCTGGGGATTCACTTAGAAACTCATCTATAAACACATCTTCAAACTCACAAACAAATAGCTCCTCTTGGATACTTGATTCATCACCTTGGTATCCACTACATGCACCAAGAATGCATCACAGCCATCCTCCATTACCTTCTCTGCCACCATCAATGACACCAAATAGGTTGGAAGAATCTTCCTATCTCCTTGGAAGACCCACATCTCATCACCATAGACAAACATCGCCACCTTAGAACTACAATATAAGACCACCTGATACCTCTCCAAAGTATACATCTGAAGGATCATATCGAATCAATGCATGTCAAGAGGTATGGGATCCACTTGAATGTTGTGTCCTAAAAAAGAAAGGACACACTTCATGCAGCTCAGAGGAACCAACCAATAGGGTTTCTAAATGAGGATTGTCACGTCTACGACTAATAGACAAGGAATAGCTAGCAATCACTTCTCTTGTGATAAAAGAGTGTGTTGCATCCGGGTCAACCAAAATAGATATAAAGTAAGAAGAATATAAATTAGAATGAAATAACTCCATCTAACCTATCACAACTCACGGGTTGACCACTCCTTCTGGCTGACTCATCGCATAGAATCGAGCTGTTGTATATTGTCATCCCCTTCCCATGTTGGCTTGCTCAAAAGAACCAATCTGCAATGTATGTCCACATCCTCTGTCATTGCCACTATTGAACTATTATCGATGTTGTGATACTTATTGACTTTGTCTCGGTTGTTGGCTAACCTCTTCATCCTTCATTGGGCAAAACCACTTTGTATGCCCAACTTGCACCACACTTGTAACAAGTCTTGTACTAGTACTACATCTTGGATGGCCTTATCACTAACATTGATACAACACTATGGGATCCTTCCGATGGAAAGGTACGGACTCTACCTTTGCTCGGTGACCACTAAGACTGAGTCGCCAACCTCTATTGTGATGGTGATGCTATAAACCTAGGCTTCTTGAATCTCCCAGATGTTTATCCTAAATACTGTGTCGACCTCTTCTTGGCCTTCGTCTCATGCTTCTCCACCACTGACCGTTCCACTCTTCTGACTGAATCTATAAATGTGGCAAACTTCTCTCAGTTCTCTAAAGATGACATCAACAATGTCAATTCTGTGCTCAAACCCTTCTCAAACTATCAGATCCTCTCCTTGTCAATTGCTTCCACATGAGGACAAAACTTCAAAAGCTCCATGAACTTAGCTTCATACTCATTGACTATCATAGATCCCTACTAAATCTTCTCAAACTGTGTGATCTTCTCATATAGATAGGTCTCTAGAAAGTACTAACTCACGAACTCCCATCAAAACTCTTCCCAACTGATCACAACACCAAGTCCTTACTCCTCCTCACTGGACCACTATTTTCCAGTACTCCCCTTCAACATATACACTTCATGCTTCAATTTATCCTCTTCAGGGATGTTGAGGATCATGAAAGCCTTCTCTAGATTGGTTAACCACAGATCTGCATATGACAGATTTGTCACACCTATGTACTCAAGCCCCTACACAACTCAACCTTTCAAAGGCCTTCCCAGAACTTGAAGATTCTAGGTTGGGGATTGTTGCTCTCACTTGGGGAACAAGCATTTTGTCTGCCATATGTGTCAGTGTGGCCATAAATTGTCCAAACATTGACTGGAAATTGGGATTGGCCACCACTGTCGGGTCAAATTGGGGCATCTCAGGCACAACATCAACCCTATCATGCCTCCTGGCACCACCACCTAGTGTAGCAACACTGCTCTCGGTAGCATGTTCTTCATGTTGTCCATCCATCTTCTCTTCTCTTCTTCTTCTTCTTCTACATAATTAGAAGTTATAATAAGACAAATTGGTAGACACTAGAATACACACAAACACTAGCCATATGTCAATGTAGACTCAGTGAACCTAGAGCTCTGATACCAAACTAAATTGTGACGTTGAGCGCCACACAAACTGATATTAGTCCAAATGAAAGAAAAAGTAATACTAATCAACTAGGTTGCCATAAAACACAGGAATTTAAAACTTTTTTCACATAAGCATAAAGGATGGAACTTATCACATCTGAGTCCACAAAATCCACTTGTATCATATCTCATGCCATAAGATTATTACATAACATTGTTCACTGGCTACAACATGTTACATATGCCATATCTATTCATATATATATATATATATATATATATATATATATATATATATATATATATATATACACATGTCATATATGTACAACCATGGCCTACTACCAAAACTTATGTCGATATACATAAAAAAGAAAATCTCCCCAAGGACCTGAGACTACATGGACGACACATAGGACTCTACTACAAAACATTAGCAGTGTGTTCAACCTTTTAAAAGCTACTACTCCTCTTACTACTCAGGCTCAGCCACACGATCTCTACCCCATCGTCTACGACCCCTTAAAAGATGTGGAAACCCACGGGGTGAGACCAAATGACCCAGAGAGAGATATAACTCTCTACCAATATCTATTATAAACATAGATGAACTTAAAGCAGCAAGATAACATGTATAATCAGGTTGAGCAGATTCAACTAAATGATATGAATTAAGAAATTAACTACAAATGAGCGTAAGAACATCTTATATTTTAAAAAGGAATATGAAGAACATGTATAATAGTTGATTTCTCTTACCATATTATAATTCAAGAAATCAACACAAAAGATAAGGCAAGTGGTCATTCAATGTGAATCGTATTTGACCCTAAGCAATATTCTACATGGTTGTATTACGTCTTTTATTATGTCCTGAGGGTTTGAGGTGTACCACTCAAATCCAACCGACCACTACAAAGTCAAAATCGGTGTCATACAAGATCAATGGAAAAGTCAAAATCCATGATCTCCTACACTACTTGATCAGTTCGAGTCTGCACCACAATGACGTATAGTCCAACTACAAAGATAGCAACTTATAGTCAAAGATATATCTTGTAAAGACAGCAACTTGTAGTCAAGGCTATGGTCCTATAAAACACCTACCCAATCTTCATACAATTCATGACGCTAGAAACCAGGGTATACGACCCAGTCATTGAGGTAAAATCATAGTTGTCCTCTATCACATCATATCACATGCTCATCACCGAGACCCAACCATAGTCATTCTCAAAACACTTGGGATCAAGATGTCAAGGACATGTAGTCACTTGCACCTTACATACTCAATAGCATGTGCTTCGGGTTTCCCTTGGGAATACCCATTTCACCATCCAGCAAAGTAATGATGTTGAAGATGGATCTATGGCACAAGGCAGCTACATGATTAGGGTTCTACTTGATTAGTTAAGCCAATTGAGTATCTTTTAGCGTCAATCCAGTTACAACATATAAACCCTAAACAAACTCTACAAATATAAGGGGATAATACAACTCCAAAAGATATAAAATGTATAAGATGTAAACTTGTCACGCTATCACTTAATATCACTACCTATTTAAGGACACCAACATTATCACATTGTCGTGGGATATCAAACCCTCACCACATCATTTGGAGGATAACACCTCACACTAGGCTTTAAGCCTCTGCCATGTCATAAGACCCATCACATCATTATGATCTCAGCATGCCTCAACAAAGCTCATAGCCATCACCTTGTATTATATGATTACCACCATAGTATTCACAAGCTATGATATTCATTCAACCTACAAGGTTAGGATTATATAGGTAGGAGAGAGAAAATATAATCACATGCTAGTTATCCAAGCAAGCTCAACAAGTATAGTATACACTAGAATTAGGGTTAGGGTTTCACACACATAGTCGGTTAGGGTTTTCATTTAATTACTTGTCATCAAACCCTAGATACCTCATCTCCCATACATTTGGAACACATTAGGGATTAGAAACATGATTAGGATTAATCAAACAATCATCCAAATATCACCATGTATCAATCGTCACTTACATGTAAATCTTACTATGTTATGTATATGTAGCGACCGAGTACCATGTATGTGTGTCGACCATCCTAGGTGACATCTTGTAGCGACCATAAGTCCACTCATGCAAGTGTAGCGAATGAAGGGGTTAACCTGCTAAGGGAAGTGACCATCAAGCCAGAACACATGTTGTGACCGAAGCACACACTGAGTGTAGCGATCAACCAAGGCAAACATGTGTTGCGGCCAACATAAGTATCTAAGAGTATCGACCGCAACAAGATCGCATGGGTATCGACCAAAAAAGAACCAACTTGAAGCTCTTCAACGAATCAAAACCAACCTAAGACAAGGGCATGTCGAGCGAAATAGACTAACCCAACTTGTATCGGCCAAAAACATTGGGGTGAGTGTAGCGACCACCAAGGTCAAACTACCTCAACTGCACATAACCATCTTCAAAATAGAGATAAAACATAGTCAAAACATATGGTAAATGTCAAATCACTAAGCACCATCTAGGAGGAAAAACTCCATACAATATGGTTATCACAAACCCTAAAAAAATCTCCAAAATGATCCACCAAGAAACAACACTAGAAGACAAAAGACTAAGATTCAACCTCGTGAAAAACTGATTCATAACCTCAAGAAAAACATAAGGGCCCAGCCATAGCATGGTGATAAAACCAAGGATCATGATGCGTGCTTGAACATCACCTCAACATCACTTAACAATCTGGTACATGAAATTAGGGTCTAGGAAAGAGAGCAATCTACATGAGAATACTACAAAGTCATAAACCCTAGATCATATAACATCATCTACCATCTCTATATCACATTTTAGAGATGAAAATCCTAGCATCCAAGCACAATTAAGGTGCAATAATCAAAGAGGAAGAAGAGTTATATAACCCGTCTTATGTAGAGGATCAACCTCTAAGACCACAATCTTCAAGAGAGAGAAGAAACTTCCAACAAAGATCAACTCCTCAGCCATAAGATCACCTCCATAAAGAAGAACACCATGGTCAAATAATGGTTCAAGAAAAGAGGGTATTAACCCTAGGCCGAACAAGAAGAAGAAAGAAGAGAGCTTCCTCTCACATAGCTGCCACCATGGTCAAACCATAGTCTCCAACCTTTGTGAGGAGAACATCTTCAACATAGCCACCATAGTTGCACCATACTCTCACGTCCAAGAAGGAGAAAAAGAGGTAGGGTTCAAGAGAAATGAACTCAAGAGTTCAAAAACACTTACCAAGAGAGGGGATCACCAAGAACCACTACCAAAGAGATGATCAAGCTCAAGATCACCACATGAAAGGATGATCGGCCACCAAAGCACCTAGATCAGTCATTCCTTGCTCCACAAAGCTTCAAGAATGAGCAAAAATGAGGAGGAAAGAAGAAGGGCTGAAAAGGATGCTTGCATGAAGAAGAGAGAGGTTATATACTCAAGGTAGGAGGGAGGTAAGGTGGGTATGAGGTGTCAACACAAGAGAGCACCAAAAGGACACTTGTCAATCAAGAAAACAGCCATGCAGCCACTAAACACTTGTATGCATAGAAGCGTGATACAACCTAGGGAGTGTAGTGACCACCTAGGTCAACTGCAACCCTTGTTGTGGTCACAACAAACTAAGGTAGGCCATGTAGTGACCGCTACACTAGGTCACCAAAGAAAACAAGGTTGAAACGCACCACTACAAGACAAACCCCTTTGACCATACCACCTCTAGATCACCAAGGTCAAACCAAATAACACCTAGGGCATGTGTTGCGGTCACAACACTCATCCAAGAGTGATGTTGCGGTCGTAACACACCAAACCCTAGCAAGGTCGACACTCAAAAACAAGGCAACTCAAGCAAACCCTAACCTCACCATGTGATGTCACAACATCAACCATGGTCCAAACAAGGTGCCACGTAGCATCATATTATCTTTCATGATTCTAAGGCACAAGAAACACACTCTACATGTGACAAATTACAAGATAACCCCTCAACATGGTTAAATTGCAACTTGGTCCAAAATAAGCAAACATGGCTCAAACATCAACCAAATTGGATCAAACTGAAAGAACACATATGTCACATGTTATAAAAGCGTCTCAAATGATTAGATCAAGGTTTAGGGCCTGTTTGGTAGGGTGTAGCCGGATGACAAAGTGCGTGTTTAATGTACATTTTTACATTGCGAACTCACACAACTGCACCCTAGTACACCCAACCAAACTAGCCCTTAAGCATCTTATTAAGCAAATCAAGCACACTCAAGCACTAAACTAGGTCAGTGGCCTTGCAATCTTAATAAGACTTGTTATCTTCAATTGAAGTAATAATACCTAAAGTTGAACATTTCATCACATATACAAGATTATAACAAGTTTAGGATCTATTGCTCATACTCATTTTAATATAAAATTTCTGGGGTATTAAGAAGTCATCTTAGTTCAGCACATCAGGACAGTCATATTATTCAATAATTTCATCATGGTGTACATAGGTTCATTGAGTCTATTCAAGACACATGGAAACCCTAGATTCCTTTCCACACAATCAACCAATCATTTACAAGCATACAATAATGCATTAGCTCATTTGAGTCCATCCCTCAACATTATCCCTAGACATGGATTTCCTCCATATTAAAGCCACATATATTCATAATCATAAACATAACATATTCAATTCAAGCAAGGATTCGAGATTTCGGTTGAGCAACTCATGCTTATTGACTTCAAATATGATTACATACATGTCAACTAAATTTCTAAGCATATCGCCCATTGGGCTACTTTTAAAGAAAAAATGGTGTAGAAAGTATAGTTGTCTATCCTTAAGACTTTCCATGTAACTTGAATCAATAGATTGGGTCAATGAGAAAAATCCAAATTAATAGCATTTGATTCCATAAAAATCTTCCAAAATGGTTACCCAATTCCATACAAATACAAACAAAAATTTTGATCAATTTAGCTGGATAGAATTAGGCTTTCCACATGATTATAGAGTTTAAGATGGAATAAGAACTCACCTCAGGTGCCAAGCACCTTAAAAATGTCTTGCATAATTTGAATTCTAGAAATCCAACCAAATCGTGAAGATTGAATCCATTTCTTGCCATGTTCAACTCAAAAATCATAGATAAGGAGAATAGGAGAGAAAGAAAGAGAAAAGATGATGGTTTACTATAATTGTGCTTAAATCAGAGGGACAACGGGATCAAGACATAGGAGAGAAGATTCATCATAAATTCATATCTAAATTTGAAGAACTGACATAAATTTACAAGCTATAGGGAGTCAGAATCCTAAATTAGTCGTTCTGACGATTTTCTCCTTCAAAACATTAATCTCTATTTCTCTCTCAAATTTTGTATCATGGATAGGAACCACGGGTTGTGAGAGATACTATGATTTTAGGTTGATTATATAGGTCAATTGAGGTGCTTGGAACATTTACGAGCAAGCTCAAAAACTATTTTCAGTCTTCCTTTTTAGTTAGACAGACTGGTTGGTCGACCGAGTTGTTACTGATAAAAAAATTGGATGACACCAGACTCTGTAAAACTCCAACACCATCCAAAAATTGTGAAATTTAACTGAGTGTCCGAGATTGAGTTACCAAGCTATAGTTAAATTTTCAAATCATTTGGATGTACCAATCGAAAGATAAAAAGTAAATACCAGACTGTTATATTTCTACCTGAATGCATGGTCGCGAGTTTGTCCTGAGGAAACTTGATCGACAAATAAGTCACAAAATATTCAAAATTCTGATATTTTATAGGAACATTTATATTTGAGTTATCCAAACTATCCAAATTTCAAGTAAATTAGTTTTTTATAAAATACTAAAAATCATTTAGTAGAGTACTATACTTATCATATTTGTAATCAAAATTCTCATTTCGGTCAATTAAAATTTTCCATTTCTCAAACCCTAACTATTCTAAACATGGCATGCTTTGAGTTTCTCATTAGGTTTAAAACATCATAATTAAACATCAATATGAATCAATCTTTAGCAATGATCAATCTAGTTAAGCATGCAATAATCTAAGTAAACCTTAATTAGATGACTGATTTGGAAATGGGTCGTTACACTCCGGGTGCGTGATGTCCTTCCGGTATTGATCTGATCACAAATCTATAGAAAGAGGTTGTCTTGCTCACACATAGATGACAGACAACGATATCACTGGTACATCTCAACAATTGTTAGGTACCACCACCCAACATATAACGTCAAGAGAAAGAAAGGGGACAAAGAAGAAGATTTCCAACACAGAAAACAAGTTTCATGAGAGAAATCATGACAAAAAGTGGCTAAGACAAAGGCAACAGGTTTTGAACGTGAAACTGAAGATGTTATGAGTTTAAAATCTATGTTAAACCCTGAGCTTGAGGTCTTATTTACATAACTTCTATGCACAATCTTATTCCCATTTTGACACAATCACACGACACTCTTGTACGTGTAAAAAGAATATGTGAAATTCATTTCCAAATCAAAAAGTATTAATTAAATAATTTATGAAGTAGTTATCCAATTGTGCAAAAAAGACAGAAGACAATTCCTCCAACCTACAAGCATGTACCCGACGAGCATACGTGTGGGTTGTGATCACCATATGCACCACAAGGGTGAGCATACCCTCAGAGTTCTTGGACACTAGTTGTCACATAAACTCCTACATATAAGGAGTACAAAAGATTTAGAAGTGGGCAATCTAAAACTAACCAACTTCTCATTGGTACAAAAGACAAAAGAAACATTTTTCTCCACATCCTATATGTACTAGCTACACCTACATTGGGCTTAACCAATGCTAAATAATTAGTTAAAGCTAGTTAACAATTTTGTCTTTTGTTATAAATGTAATACTTTGATTGTGATGTGACTGCAATTTGCATTTGGCAATACATGAGTTAAATCTGGACACATGGGTCCCTGAGTGGAGTCTCAATTCCCCGTTTAGGATTCAACTCGGTCTTTTGGATCATGTTTTCCACGATTAGAAAGTTCAATCAGACTTCGCCTCTTTTTTACACTTATGTGACACAATATTATGATTGGAACTGAATTGAGCGCAACTTTATTGCCAAAATGGAGATTTGCCCTCAATTCGGACAGAGGAATGTCCCACTTATTGGACTTACTCAACCTAAACTATAAAACCCATATTCATTGCCAACCACGGGCTTAGGGCATCAAAAAAGCAGTCCAAAAATTACATCCTTCTCAATTATGATAAGGAGTGGACCCATCCCCCATAAAGAAAGTAAATGGGATATAAAAAAGGACTTGCTCCTCAATAATTTAATAATACTTCAAAAAGAGCTGCATCCGTTTTAATCCTTCTCTCTGTTGGCTATCTGATACCATAATGTTCGCTTACATTGTCATGTGCATCTAGCTAGATTAAACTTGGAAACCTCCGACAATGCTAGATTGCTAGAAATCAGGACAGGTAAGGTTGTAGAGGAAATTCATGACTTCTATCATTTGCCAGACACGGCAACTACTGCTGGCGTAGAGAAGAAAGTATGACGTCTTGGAGAGAGCTATCCCTCTGCATGGCCGCTTTGAACTCTTCAAGAGTAACCTTCCCATCACTATTGGCGTCCATTCGCTCGAAGATCTCATCCAGTTTGCCCGGTTCTGTGATATCAGCAGGAAGGCATTCCTCGGGTATAGCCTACACTTATTTTAATAAAAGTGAGCTATCCAGCAGATTCTGACGTGCATAACGTGAAAACTATGAACTCTGGATCTCAATATGCTAGTTATTATCTTACCCGTAGCATAGAAGCAAGTTCGTCCTTGGAGATCCATCCGGACCTGTCTATGTCATACATCTGATAAACAAAGTATTAGACAATCTAAAAGAATAACTTGCAAATGCACAAACCTATATCATCAAGGCTTTAAAGAGCTTTAAAAAGAAAAGTACGTCAAAATCTCGCTGTAATATACAGGAGGAACTATGTGCATGCATTCATTCAGAAAGCAATCTTACGCCATATGCTCGAAAAGGATTTATAAAAGATGGAACTGGAGCCAATGACATGCAACCCTACTGTACAATTCCATACTATAAAATCTGAGACGCAAAGTTAGTCAGCTTTAAAGTGCAGAAGTGTGAAAACTATGTCCCATGAATGAAAGTAATCCCACCCCATATGCTCGAAAAGGATTATATAAGATGGAACTGGAGCCAATGACATGCAAACCTACTGTACAATTCCACACAATAAAATCTAAGACGCAAAGTTAGTCAACTTAAAAGTGCACAAGTGTGAAAACTATGTCCCATTCAGACGGCATTGGCATTATCTAAGCCTCAATCAAAACAATGTCGAATTAGCTGTCTGGATTATTCTTTTCCAGGCATCTGTGTTCAGCTTTAGGAAGATGGAAAACTGAACCCATCTCTAAGAAAAAGCTTATCTTCAACTCAAGCATACAATATGAGTAAACTCGTTATGTTGAAAAACCAAGCATGGAGAAGTCTGTAGCATAAAGAGTTCTTTCCCTGACATGTAAATCTATGAATACAAAACATTCCCCTTAAAGGTGACAGTGATCCATCAAATCAGACGATTTACTTGAAGCAGTAACTGAATATGCCGGGCGGTGCATCTAAAACTATCAAGAAAATATCAGAAAAAACTCTGATTTAACAGATATTGAGACAGGATGAAACCAGCCAGAATGCAATCGCAGTCACAATTACGCTAAGGGCTAGTTTGGTTGGGTGTAGTAGGGTGTAATTATGTGAGTTTGCAATGTAAAAATGTACATCAAACACGCACTTTGTCGTCGGGCTACACCCTACCAAACAGGCCCTAAGAGTATAACAAGAAACTATACAACACACAGCACAGCATGGATGTAGAAGCCAACAACGTCGATGTTGCAGCTATGCCACCTCTAAGGAGACCTGAGAGGACCTTACAAGTACAACTGGAATAACAGTCTCCAACGTGCATAACAGAGCACAGGCATGGAAAGGAATTGACTAGTCAAAATGACTCACATCAGCTATCAAATTAAACCAGACAATATCAGACGATTTACTTGGAAGCAGTAACTGAATGAGCCGGGCAGTGCATCTAAAACTATCAAGAAAATATCAGACAAAACTCTGATTTAACACATATTGAGACAGGATGAAACCAGCCAGAATGCCATCGCAGTCACAATTATGCTAAGAGTACAACAAGAAACTATACAACACACAGTACAGCATGGATGTAGAAGCCAACAACGTCGATGTTGCAGCTATGCCACCTCTAAGGAGACCCGAGAGGACCTTACAAGTACAACTGGAATAACATAGTCTCCAACGTGCATAACAGAGCACAGGCATGGGAAGGAATTGACTAGTCAAAATGATTCACATTGGCTATCAAATTAAAGTGTTTGACACAACAAGCATGTGAAATCCAGATCTGGATGCACAGACAAGTGTGCGAGATAAAAAAAAGAAGTGTACATAGTGTGATAAAACTCGCCATAATTTCAAAAACTCCTCCATTCATGTGAACACTAAGTGGCTGCATGTTTTGTGCGAGCATATCCTTGCATGCATTATCACAACATTTATGCATATGTGTATGGTAATGTATCACCCACATGTTTCCGATCTGTAAAAAATGTTTGAGTGTCTGTTTTCAAGCATAGGCTAGTATTTTTATATACCTGATTGTATAGCTCCACACATCTTAACACCCTAACCACATATCTGCTATCTTTAATCCCCAACCCTGCCACAGATACCTGAGTTCACGTAGGAAACCTAGCAAAAGCTGGAGCAATCAATTTCATGTCACTGCAGCTCTCCATTGCAGTTGGGAAGTCGACTCTCCTTGGGCCATTTTTGCTGCTGCCATCACTGCTATATCGGGCTAAGACCCCCATCAGTGCTCTTCTACACCAATTTCTGTTTGGTCCATCAGCTTTCTCTCCTCAGTGGTGTATGCTGCTCTTCTACACCGATTTCTGTTTGGTCCATCAGCTTTCTCTCCTCTGTGGTGTCTTCTACATACGCTTGCAACTTCTTCACAGACTTTGCTGCTTAGGACACGCCATCACTCTTACGCAGTGGCCTCAAAACTTACCCTACCGGGTTTATTGCTGTCTTCACATTCCACCTTTGTTGTTCAGTTTCGGGGAACCTCCTCAATTCTTAGTCTTATCTTTATAGTGATTCAACATTTGATTTCAACAACTACAAACATTACATCTGTTAACTCTTAGGGCCTGTTTGGTAGGGTGTAGCCGGATGACAAAGTGCGTGTTTAATGTACATTTTTACATTACGAACTCACACAACTGCACCCTACTACACCCAACCAAACTAGCCCTTAACAAATTCCAAAATCCTTCCTTTCATTTTTCCACTTATGTTAAAAGTACAAAAAAAATCTTCACTAGGCATGAATATTTGTATTTTATGTATCGAAATTGTACCAGTGATTTTCAATTTTTTATATACTTCAAAATGCTAACAATATTCGCAGTTGGTAAACATTTGTTTTATGCGTACTAAATTTGCTCCAGCTATGTAATGAATACTTAAACCAGCAGTGTCACATCCTAATAATGATAATAACAATATTGATGAAACCTCCATAGCTTGAGAATGAAGACATATGGCCCAACTAATAGTTTTTAGCCTGATTTGTACGGCATTTGAGTGTTAGTAGAACTCTATAATTTTATCACCTTATGATGATATGATTATCCTAATAAAATTTAAGATGCGGTTAAGTGACTTGGAATTATCTTAAGTATCTTGTTTAATGTGGAGTTGTGGGTTAAAACTAAGATAATAATAACGCGAATATGATATTTCCAGTTTTGGGCCAAGAAGTTGGACTTGCGATAGAGGTGGCTACGAGTTTTGGGGAAGGTGGATTCCTTTCCAGAGTATAAATCACAACATGAACCGGAAGGCCAATCACACCATGACTCAAAAAAAGAGTTTGGAGAAGGTTTCCTCCGATAAATATGTCACTCCTTGTTTGTTGGTGAAGAAACCACATTATGTATAAAGGCAGCACGAATGACAGATTTTCTGGCGTGCAACTTGATTTCTGGTGTGCAACTTGTCATGGGAACGATGTGACCTACAGTCATAGGACTCCAAAAACAACATGATGGAGGAGAAAAGAAGTTCTGAGAGGCCAAGTAAGAAGCAGTAGAAGAAGTCCATGGCATTAGAGTGGCTAGATGAGAAGGTGGGGTGTGGCTGGTGCTCTAAGGTGACAAGGGTACTACGAAGCTCCATGAAGCCACCACAAGGGAGAAAGGAGGCTATAGGAGGAGCAACATGAGAAGATTGATCCCTGTCAGCCGACCGAGGCAGAGTCGCACAACGGAAGGATCTAAGCCCCTCTGCAAACAGGCTAGTGGTCGGAGCAACGCATGAGTACAAACCAAATTTTGGAGTCGAAGGGCTTGAGCAAGAGAAGAGTCAGATGGATATCTTGTATGAACAGCATCGCATGCACAGCAGAAACAAGGGAGGAGATGACGGTCTTCCATGGCCAACCTCCACGGCCACCCTGATGAACTGTGGCGGTTGTCTAGGAGGCATTGGCGTCTCAAGCATTACAGAAGCCCTTGCAAGAGGCGGGCAACAGTGCTACCACACTTGGACGGCATGACCTGCATGAGAACCAGCGGAGATGGATTGGCACTCGCGAAAGTGAAGACAAAAGAAAAGAGGAACGGACGGGTCTGGGTCAGTTGGTAACCAAATCCCAAGGTAGGATGCACGAACATAAGAAGGAAAAGATAAAAGAAAAGGAGAAAGCCTAGTTACAATCCCTCAGATAAAGACTGAACAATCCAGATTGTCTATGAATGCAGTTTTTTGTGTTTCATATCTTTTATCTAGAGGTCTAATCATGGCAAACAAGATACCTTTAGAAAGATATTGAAGTCTAGATTCTTGTAAAATACTAAGTTGAGGATATTTAGATGCTTATCAAGCCAAATATATTGTGGAAAGATATAGGTGTGATGATGATATGTGTGATAAGTTATGCCAGGAATATCGAATTTTGATGAAATAAGTTTCCCTGATCTTATTTTAAGGCATAGAACATATATACTTTATGGGTGATTTGATGACTATAATTCATTAAGATGGTTTTACCGATTAGGGGTATTTTGGTGATTGACGTATTGATAGAAGGTATAAATTAAGGGAAATTTCCTAGAAATCTATTTTGAGTTATGAATAATGGTTATACTATTGTGTTTGGCTTTAATATTGTTAGAAAATAGTATCAGCCTATTTAATTAATAGGTTAATTAGTTAATGGGCTTAAGTGTCTCGGCCCATATAGCCTGCCTTGAGTCCCATGTCTCCACCCTTTCTCCTATATATAGGATAGGGGTGTGCCATCTAATATAACACAACAACATAAATGAGTTTTTCCCTCACCTTTCAACATGGCATCAGAGCGTGACCTGGGGACTTAACCTTAGATGTCGATCAAGAGAAGGAGATTTAAGAGGAAGAACAAAGAAACTGCAATAGGAGGAAGATACTTAAAAATTGGAGAAAGAAAACAAAAAAGAGAAAGAAAAATGCAAATGGCGAGCAAGAATTTAGAATGGGAAAAACGCAACTGGAGAGGAGACGTGAAGAAGAAAGAACAAGTTAGAAAAACTAAATTACAAAACAACAGTATAGGAACTGCAGAAGAAAACTTGGGGGGGGGGGAGAAGCAAGGAATGAGGTATCTGATTTCGATGCCATTTCGACAGCATGGAAACCGAATTTTTTTGAAATTTTGACGGAAATTTCAATTTGATAAATGCAACCGTGCGTGTTTCGATGCCAAAATGAAGGAATTAATTTATGAAATTTTACAGGTGTGATCTCTACACCTAAATGCATCGTTTTATGCAATAAAATTTTATGTGGGGGTAGGTTGGGAGGTCCTTATGTGGGAGGTAACGGAACTATTCTGTTTCTTGAGGAGTTCGATGAAGGGTTTTGATGAGAAAATGTAGGAATTAAGTTATGTGATTTTGCAAGTATATGCTAGATTGGATATGTAGGGCATCTCCCACACATTTTACTTGGGTTGATAGTTTGTTATTGATATTGACTCAATAGTCAATCATTTCATTGGTCCCAAGAACACTAGTGCAATGTTTCCAAGCTAAATCATTATTTGTTGGTGTGGTTGTTTCCTAGCACCCTCATTGTCTAATAAACCACCACTAGCATACATGTCGTCCACATTGAAGAAACTAAAAAAGCCTACATAGCATAAGTATTTAATAATTTGACTAACAAATATTAGGGAATGCAGTGCAACTATGATATATTATATGTATATACTATGTATGAGTACTAAATGGTGAAATAACCACAATCCCCCTTTACTCCTCTTCAAAAAAACAACAATAACAAGGATTGCAATTATCAAAATTTTCACCGAAATTTCAATCAAAAAATTTTAGTTGTGCACAAAAAACCTTGAAATCCATCGAAATTCATCGAAATTTTGATAGATGCAATCATGGTAGCAGATTCGGCCGAAATCGACGCAGTCGCATATTTTGGTAGCAGATCTCATCGAAATCGGAATTTTTGGCAATATTTCGCCAATTTTGACAACGCTTCATTCCTTGGGAAGAAGAAATCAGGAAATTGGTCTAAGACACTATAATACTTGACTAGGGACATTTGATGATATTTTTCTTAGCATCCATGAGGATCCCATTTTCAAGTTATGTACTTGAAGTCTTGAGGCTTTGGACCAATCATTATAAGGACATTTATTGTGTATATCATCATTGTACTAATTAATTGCATCAATAAACTAGAATTACCTTTACTAACCGATTTAAAAGTACAAAATATCCCTATAGACCTCATCCAGTGGTTGGCTTCTAGGACATATACACCAACTGTAAGCACATCAGATGTCCGCAAGTGCAGAGCCTCAGGAGGTAGTCAAAACAAAAGGATACAAACACATTTCTTAAGAAGTTAGCTTGGTGAGGTGCCATATACATGATCCAAGAGTCTAAGTCAGAATGTCCCGATGTTATATCATGTAATTAGAGATCTTTTGTAAAGCTCTATGTTATGAAGTTCCTTTCCTAGGAAAATGATGAGAATTTAATTCATATCTTGTTTGTAATGGTTCTCGTCTAATATTATTGTAATGCATATCATGTTTGTGACACTCCCAATTTGAAAAAAAAAATATTTAACTTTCGCTTATGTGATATAGAAACTGGGCATTACAAGTAGACAAATATTTATCGAGTTCATATTTGCGAAGGAAAACTTTAATATACTTTTTGTAGTGAACGTTGTAATGGCAATAAACTTGCATTCTTTAACCTGACGGATGGATCATTTGTTTAGTGGATTATTGTATGCATAACGCATCAAGTCATTACGTTACGGCCTTTTTATTTCTTAACATTGTAAATGTATGGTTGCAGGTGTACAGGTTTTTTTAGAGATTCTATCAATACTGCATTCACTTTTTAGGACAATTTTTAGTAATTCGTTTGATTATGCAATAATATATAGAGTTAAGTTTTGTGCTATTTTTGTATTTTGTCTTCTCTTTGCAAAAGAGATATGTTTGACATTACATATAGGCAATGTTTTAAAAAACGTTAAGCGGTAACCGTGCGGACAGCACCTTGTAACTGGTTAAGCGGTAAGCGGCCGATTTTTTAAAAAACGGGTTTTAATTTCCTATATAATTTTATACAAAATTACATATATATGTATATAAATACTAATACTCTTTGAAACTTTTATATATATCTAAAGATTCTAAACACTCTACCCAACAGTAAAAACACCCAATTAGTTTATAAGATAGCTATAAGACAATAATTATAGCCATAATATAATAAATAATAGATTTGACATAGATAAAATACCCCACATACATGATTCAGAAATATTTTTGCATCACATGTTTACATAGTTAAGCAGTAAACAATAGACTCATTATTGGATACCTTTCTAACTTATTGTTATATGCGCATATCATCAATTAGTCATACATTACAGCAGTACAATTAATTAAAGTATGCATTCTAAAATTAGATAATAGTTACATATATTTTACTTGTATAAATTACACTTTACAACAGTACCCTATTATCCCAACTTGCATACAAGTATGCATTCTATTAAAACTAGGCTTATCATAGGATATTTAATGTATATAAGTTTAATATATTATAGTCAGTAATACTTGGGACCATATAGTTTATATAAAGTTACAGGTGTACAGCAAAATTTAAAAAAACGGACAAAAAACGGCCAAAAAGCGGGAAAAAAACGGGTGAAAAACGGGAAAAAACGGCCGATTAATTACAAAAAAAGCTAACCGGCGATTTTGCCAAAAATCGAACGGCTGGGCCATTGGGCCGATTAAGCGGCCGTTTAATCGGGCGCTCAGCCCGTTTTTCATTTCACTGCATATAGGTTTGCTATGTGTTTAATTTTTCCTGTCTAATGCAGAAAATAGAGATGTAATCAACTGCATAATTAAGCATGTGTGTAGTATCTGCTGCTGATGTTAATCAGGTCACTAGGTCACAGGATAACTTTTCTAGTACTTTTCAAGCCATCTAGTCTGACCTATGATTTTCAAAAATTGCTCATATTCTATATTTGTATGCCCAAAAGGAGGTGGCAGAAAAATTCATGTAATAAGATGTCCAAGCAATACACGTAATAAAGACAGAAATGATACCTGAAAGCACAGTTGTAAAGCATCATCTCCCTGTGAATTTCTGAGACTTGAAAGGCCACAAAGAAGCTCCCTCATGTCCACAGTTCCATCACGGTTATTATCAAACAGATCAAATACCCGAGAAGCAAGAGGGAGTAACGAGTTCATGTTCATAGCTCTCAGTACTTCTTCAAATTCAGAAAGAGTGGCATTGTCCCCATTTGCACATCTGTCGTTGAGTAGTCACCATATCAGTAGGAACAATATAAAATTGGCCAACTTGTATAAGCCAATTATTGGCATGCAACTGCTAGTAAAAATCTACTAGGATTGTCGCAAGTATATTTGCATTGTCAATTCAATTTCTTTAGTTGAGAAAACTAAATTTTCATTTGTTAGCAATACATTATTATGATCTGTTAACATGTTTAGTTTTGTGATATTTATTTTGCATTCTTTAGTATCTTGTCTTTTATCCCATATTGATGAACTCGGTTTTGTACAGACGACTCCTATCTTATATAAGGAGAGGTTCTATGCTTGATTGCTTGTATACTATTGTCTCAATATTAGAATCCTATTATTATTTTACATTGTATCAGAGCGGCTTCATCCTCTTTCATCTCCCTTAAACCTAATGCTTCCCCACCACCATCTCTCCTAGCCCCCCTCTTCCCCCTCCCCCACACTCCTCACTCCAGATTTGCTGCCGCCCCTTCGTTCTCCACCTGTCATCTCTGCTACACCCACAGCCACCCCACTCGATGCTTCTGCCCCCTCCCCGCCATCCTCTCCCCACCCCCAATCCACCGCTCCCCACGCCATTCCCCTCCCCCAATCCTCCACCCCACCCGTGGTACCCCCACCACCTTCTCCCCCCTTCAGCGCACCCGCCAGACCTCCAGCCTCTCCTATCACCGCTGCCACATCTAATCAGTAGCCCCCCACCCACAACACCTCCCCACCCTCGCCACAGCCCACCCACCATTTATCTCACTGGCAATCCTACACCCCACCTACATATCCTATCCATCACATCATCCTTCCTCTGCCACACTTTGTTTCCTTTTGATCCTGCTTTGATTCACTAAGTCCGGGTTGATCCTGGTAGAGAACTCCTTCAACTCGGTTCGGCTTCTATTTTCGGGAGGGACTTGCTCCCCCCCCCCACGTCAACCTTCGCTCACATGTCAATCTAAATTGATGATGTGGCATTGGTTTATTAATCAAAACATTTAGATGCCCATGATTTGGCTTTTGATATTGAACTACTGCTCTACCACATCTTTCTGATAACTTGTGTGGTATGAGCAAGAACTGGATTTCATCATGGCCTCTAATGATAACTTAAGAAGATGTAACCACTGTAAAATTGGATGGTTCACCATATGTGGTCAGCTTCTTTTGAGTTGTACGTCGAGGCCCAAAGCTAGTACTCTCACCTTATTACTAGTGCACCTATTACTCTTGCCAAGACTGTTGATGAGAAAACTTAGTTATATGACTTGTGGGTCAAGGATGACTCTAGAGTGATGACCTGGATGATCAACAGTGTAGAACCTAAAATAAGTGAGTCCCTTCTGAGACTTCGAACTGCTAAGGCCATGTGGGATCAGTTATCTCATGTTTACTCACATCAACAAAACCCTAAAAAGGTGTTTGAAATCTTTAAAAAGTTGGTTAAAAAAGAATTCTCTAATGATACATGTGTTGAGGATTATTATAATCAATGATGTGCTCTTTTGGATGAATTTGAATTGACCATCCCCTGACTTATGACATCATCGAAAGAAATGAACTGCAACTAGTATAATTCCTCTCTGCACTACATGATTCCTTTGCAGGAGTCGTAGATCAAATCTTGTCAAGTAATCCTCTACTTGAATTGTGAGATGTCCTGAAATGGGTCCAACGCCTACCATGTATTTCTCCTACTGGTTCGTCTGAGGCGTCGGCTCTTTCAGTACGTTTTGGTGACTCTGGTTGTGGCACAAGTCGTGGCCATGGTCAAGGATGTGGTCATTTTAGACCATCTGGAGCTGGATAGGGCCAGCCTCCTTCTGGATCGGGACGTAGTCAGCCCTCCACTGGACCTAGCAACAATCCCCCTCTTGAATCTCGTCATTGTAAATTCTATGGGCGAAATAATCACAATGAAGATTGTTGTTCGGTGAAACATGGTTACTCCAACACATGGGCTAATTGGCGTCTACTGACTACACTAAGAAAGAACTGACCTAAACCTCCATTACTTTTGTGGATTGGGTCTGAGCTGAATTTGAAAAGCTTTTCCAAGAACGACACCCAACTCCGACATCGACTACACGCCACGATGGTGATTCCATTTTTCTAGCATCCTCAGCTTCTTATGGTAAAAACAAACGGGTCATCAAATATGGTGATTCTACTCATATTTCTGGCAATTCCAAACTTTTTTTTGTATGAGTACAACTTCTACTATTCCACCGACTATTCACAAAATCAGTCCGCATGGCCGCATATAATCTCGCTTATGTCTATTCAGTCACCCTACGACACTGCATATTACTAATCAGTCCACTAAGCGGTCCTAGGCCACATATACTCCCGCTTGGACGATTACACGGCCGATTAAACTCTGCTTTTTGAAAAGCCCAATACTTATGTCTATGCATTCATACATGCATGCATACATATACATACACATTTCATTATATATTAGAATTCAAATATATAATCATTTATTTGTATATATATACATTATAATATATATAACAATTGCAACACATTTGTACATTTATATGAATACCTTTTGACATATTATATGTATACATACATATATAATATATTACATACCTACATATACAAACACATATTTGATCATGTATGTATACATTTTCATATATTCACATTTATGCACACTCTACACATATAAGTACATCTATACATAGTTATACAGGCTCCCGCATAGGCCTAGGCCCCCTAGGCTCTAGGTGAACCGCCTTAAATTGGGCACCTACATTTTCAGATAACTGAAGTGGATTCCTAATGCCTTTTAGGCCCAAATTAAGACACTTGAAGACCAAATTAGCATGGATAGGTCTAGACTTGGTCAAACTAGATCAAGTTTAGTTATATAGGGAAGAACTGGATCTGATTTAGGCCAAATCAAATCTAATTTGGGCAGATTAGATCTGATTTAGGGGAAATAGGTCTAATTTCGAGAAAACATGCCTTGTTTGGGGGAGTTGGGTTTGTTTTCGCCAAACCAGGGCTTGTCGGACAAACTAGGGGAAGTTACGAAAAATTAGGCCATGCTATGCCAAAATAGGTCTGACTTCATGCAAGTTAGGGCAGACTAAGTTAAATTAGGTCTAATTTAGATCATGTTAGATCAAATTAAGGTTGAATAGGTCTAGCATAGGTCATGATAAGTGCATTGTAGGTGAAATTATGATTTATTAAGCTTAAGGATAACCAATACAAATGTACATAGTGATGTATACATTTGAATGTAGTTGAATGTATATGCAAAACCATTTATATATATGTACAATATTAACAAATATGAAGAATGGCTAGAAACGCTTAGGCCCCCGCCTAGGTGCCTAGGCCCCCTAGGTTTCCCTTAGGCCGGAAGGACCGCCTGTCGCCTAGAAAACTATGCATCTATATATTGTACATTTTCATATTTGCACATATTGTTAATATATTTCATATTTATTCTATTTTGTAATTTCTATATCCTGCTGGACCTCTATGTAAATTATCCAGTTTCTCTTATTAATAAAAAGGGAGAACGCCTATGGCCTCTCTCAACGCTGCATTGCACGTTTGTGGCACCACATTTCACATGGTACCAGAGCATGGTTCCTAATCTAACCCTACCCAGCCGTCACAACCCAGCACTGCCGTCGGTCGGCAGCGTGAACAGTATTTCCGGCGGTGAACAATACGGCATGAACAGTAATTCCGGCGGTGAACAGTAACTCCGACGTGAACAATAATTCCTGCGCAAACAGAGTACGTCGCCAGCCTTCCCCGGCCGCCGCGCCGCCGGCCCAAAGCGGGCGGAGCAGCCGTCTCCCGGGCCAGGCGTCGTAGCCGTCGTCCCCCCTTCTCTTCTATCTCCGGATCGTCGGGTCCTTCGGTTGATCCAACGGATTTCTAAATCCCAAACCGACGGGTCCGTCGGTACGTAAGAAATTCCTAATCACATCTCCTCCATGTGTGATTAGGAAATTTCAGTTGGGGGTTGTGGATGCGTCAGATACGCATCTGATCTTGTGACGTGATGTGTATCTCCTCGTCACCCATATCTTCTTGTGACATGTATCAATCTGTCACTCTTCTTCTCGTCAAATCATGAAGGACACCAAGGCATCTACCATCTACAGTGAGATGTCTCCTATCCCCTCCATCAAGCTGAACGGGAAGAATTATCTCTTATGGATGAATGATGTCCATACTGTATTGGAGTCACGCGACAGGGCGAGACACATTGATTCTGATCCTCCTGCACTTACTGACAAAGGCTATGTTGAATGGAAGCGTCATAACAGTCTGGTTGTGGGGGGGCATGGAACCTGGGATTGCCTCGAAGTTCATGTTCTACACTACCGCCAAAGAGATCTGGGATGCAGTGAAGAAACATTATTCTCAAGAGAAGAATGTGCTTCGTAAGTTCATGATATATGATCGTCTTATTGCAGAACGACAGGGAGACAGACCTTTAGAAGAATACTTTGGAGTGATTCAAGGTATTGCACAAGAGCTGAGTTTCTACCATCCAGTAACTGTCCAGGAGCAAGTCAAAGACAGAGATGACTTGATTACAACAAAATTCTTGTCTGGTCTGAGTTCTTCGTGCAGTTCATCCCGCAGTGTTATCTTAGCTTCTGATAAACTTCCTAGTTTGGAAGAGGCCTATTCAAGGATTTTACAGGCAAATTTTGAACCTGTTAATCCTACCGTAGTCTCATCTCAGGGAGATTCTCATGCTTCTGTAGCTGCTGCAGTGAGAGGACGGACAGGTATGGGTCGAGGACGTGGAACTCGCCCTAAGTGCACTTTCTGTGACAAACCTGGACACAGTTGAGAAATGTTGGAAGAAGCATGGTCGACCTGCTGCACCACCTGTAGGAGCAGCAAATTATGCTACCACTACTGAGTCTACTGAGCCTCCTGCTTCGAGTTCTGGTCTTTCTAGCATTATACTCACCAAGGAGGAATATGATAGATTTATTCTGGCTACTCAGCATCTGAGCTTGGGATCATCATCTTCAGCCAATTTGGCATCCACCACTGGTAATCAGGCTACCTCTTTATTGGCTTCTGGTTCTACTTCATCATGGGTCGTTGACTCTGGAACGTCACAGCATATTACTGGTATGAGGAGACTTCTTCATTCCATTAACTCACATATTCCTCACAAATCTGTAACAATAGCAGATGGTTCAGTGAGGAGAGTGTTAGCCAGTGGATATGTTTCTCTGACTCCTGGAATTGATCTTAAATCCGTACATTATGTGCTTGCTTTTCCTTTTAATCTTCTGTCTGTTGCTAAGTTGATTGATACTGTGAAATGTACGGTAACTTTTGGACCTTCTTGTTTTGTATTACAGGATCTCAAGAGTATGAGGACGATTGGTGGGGGGCCTAGGAAAGGTGATCTCTACCTCTTCCACGGTGACAGTCTGCCTCGCCAAGTGTCTGCTCCTGCTCCAGCTGTCATGTTGAGTGGCTCTCCGCTCTCCCTTACTGTGGCACTATAGATATGGACATCCTTAATTAGAGAGCCTGAGAAAGTTAGAACTAGAATTGTCTCAAGTATCGTCTCTAGAGTGTCAGTCCTGTCAACTGGGGAAACATCATAGAATGTCTTATCCCGGTCGTGTCAATAAACGGGCGTCATGTCCTTTTGAGTTGGTCCATAGTGATGTCTGAAGTCCTGTAAAAGACCATAGTTATAATGGTTTTCGTTATTTTATCTCTTTTGTGGATGACTTCTCGCGTATGACTTGGATTTATTTGTTGAAAAGTCGAGAGTCTGTGCTATCTATTGTCAAACATTTTCATCAAGAAATAAAAGTTCAATTTGATTGCAATATTAAAGTTCTTCAATCTGATAATGCCTTGGAGTATGTTCAAAGTGCTATGGTTGGTTTTTGTAGTTCAGTTGGGATGATACATCGTACATCCTGTCCTCACACTCCTCAGCAGAATGGGGTAGCAGAGAGGAAAATTCGTCATCTCCTTGATATTACCAGGACAATCATGTTTCAATCTAATGTTCCTAAGCGTTTTTGGTCTGACGCCCTTCTTACTGCTTGTTTTCTTATCAACAGGCAACCTTCTTCTGCTTCAAGGACGTACTCTTTTCTATGTGCTACGTCCCAAAGATCAACCTTTCCTTGTTCCTCTTAGAGTGTTTGGTTGTACTTCTTTTGTCCACAATTTTGATCCTAAGGCTGATAAGTTATCTCCTAGGTCAATTAGGACTCTCTTTCTTGGGTACTCCAACACTAGCAAAGGGTACAAGTGTTATTGCCCAAGTCTTCGTCGCATGTTTGTGTCTAGAGATGTGACTTTTCATGAATCCACTCCATATTTCTCTAGTGTTCCCAGTAAGGGGGAGCAATTATGTGAGAGAGTGCCACCATCAGATGTTAGTGAGAGAGTGCCACCACCACATCAGAGTGAGAGAGTGCCACCTATTATTCCTGACTATACTATAATTCAGGAAGAGCATCCAGCAGATGGTCCGCCAATTCAGCAATATTCACATGTTTATAGCAGACGAGGCAGACAAGATCCAGAGGAGGTAGCGACTCCAGTCTCTGAGCCCTCCCCATCCTCCTCTACTCAAGGGATTCCCGAAGAACCGTCTGACCTTGATGTTCCCATTGCTGTTCGCAAAGGTACCCGTTCATGTATTATTTTGCATCCTATTACAAATGTGTGTTGTTTGTCCAAGTTATCTCAGCAGGCTCGCTCATTTGCTCTTGGGATTGGTTATGTGGTCATTCCAAGAAATCAACTTGATGCCATGAAGGATATTGGCTGGAAACAGGCTATGCATGTTGAAATGTCTGCTCTGTTACAGAACAACACCTGGGAACTTGTTGACTTATCTCCAGATAAAAATGTTGTGGGATGCAGATGGGTATTTACAGTAAAACATAATCCAGATGGTTCTGTGGAGAGATTGAAAGCTAGACTGGTGGCAAAGGGGTACACTCAGACATATGGGGTTGATTTCTTTGAGACCTTTTCACCAGTGGCTCATATGAATTCTGTGCGTATTCTTATTTCTCTGGCTACTACATTTAACTGGCCTCTATTTCAGCTCGATGTCAAGAATGCCTTTCTTCATGGTGATCTACAAGAGGTGTACATGGAGCAGCCACCTGGTTTTATTACTCAGGGGGAGTGTCAGAAGGTGTATAGACTGAAGAAAGCCATCTATGGATTGAAACAATCTCCTAGAGCTTGGTTTGACGAGTTCAGTGATGTTGTGCTTAAGATGGGTTTTTCTCGTTATGTTACTGATCACTCTTTATTTTATTCTACTTCTTCTGGTGGATCTATTATTATTGTTGTGTATGTTGATGATATTGTTATCACTGGTAGTGATTCCACAGGCATATCTCGTGTGAAAGCGGGCTTGCAGGGGCACTTTCACACAAAGGATCTGGGAAAATTGATATATTTGACAGTCACACGTCCTGACATTTCTTTTGTTGTAGGAGTGGTGACTCAGCATATGAGCTCTCCAAAACAGTCTCATTGGACATCTGTCTGTCGTATTCTGAGATATCTGAAAGGTGCACCTGGTAAGGGAATCACCTATTATAGGCCGAAGACTCATGTATCCACACTGTCTCTTACTGGTTATGCAGATTGGGCTGGTGATCTGAATGACAGGAGGTCTACGTCTGGATATTGCACATTTCTGGGGAATCATCTTATTACCTGGAAAAGCAAAAAGCAAAATGTTGTGGCAAGATCTAGCACGGAAGCTGAGTATAGAGCAATGGCTCATGCATGTTGTGAGTTGCAGTGGGTTCAATTTGTACTTTCTGAATTAAAGATTCATGTTTTGTCTCCTATAGAACTCAGATGTGACAATCAAGCGGCCATATACATTGCTAAGAATCCAGTCTTCCATGAACGTACTAAGCACATTGAAGTTGACTGCCACTTTATCAGAGACCGGATCAAGAATGGAACTGTTGTGACTCCACATGTCAAGTCTGAAGACCAACTTGCAAATGTTCTTACAAAGCCATTGAGTCTAGCAGCTTTCCAGAGTTTTTGCAACAAGCTGGATCTACACGATGTGTACACTCCAGCTTGAGGGGGAGTGTTAATATATTTCATATTTATTCTATTTTGTAATTTCTATATCCTGTTAGACCCTCTATGTAAATGATCCAGTTTCTCTTATTAATAAAAAGGGAGAAGGCCTATGGCCTCTCTCAATGTTGCATTGCATGTTGCATTGCGGCACCACATTTCACACATATATTACAAACGCATTCCATATATAGACATATATACATTAATAAGCATATATCATACATGCATACATTAACATTTGTGTAATCTATATCTTATTTTTTTTTATTATATCATTTGATGACTATAATATTGGTTGGAAAAAAAAATCCAAAACTACATATACTTTGGGCATATACTCTATGTGGTAGCCTCTATCCCGTACACTTCATACTACTTTCCTGAATAATGATTCCAACAATGACTGTTGTTGACGGTAATCAAGCCCTATACACGGGGTTGGTAAATCCAAACTACAAATAATTTTTTGCTGAGATCTGCCTCATATGTTCCTCGCTTTCCTCTGAACCTTCTTTCTGTGAGTAAACAGCCAAATAACTTTAGTGTTCTATTACATTTGACCTGGATGGATGCGTCTTTCATGATCTCCGCAAGAGGAACAGGATTGGTCCAGTCCATGAGGGAACAGACTGCTGATACTATCTTGATGATCCACATACTGCTTTGCAACTATATTCGGTTGTTTCGGGACTTCAGTGGCACTACATGTTAGGAAATCCATCAGCATCCAAGCTCAAGCATTTAATTCTTTATGTACTTTGAAACTCATTTTAATTGTAAAGCATGTCAACTAGGAAAACAAACTTGATGTGTTTCTCCTAGAAAAATAACTTTGTTCCATGTTAATATATGGAGACCTTGTTCAGCCACAAGAGTAACCAGATTCGGTTACGTTATGACCTTTATTGATGATTACTCGCGGGCTACTTGGTTGTTTTTACTTACAGACAAGGCACATGTCATGAACACTATTACTACATTCTTTGTCCAAATTAAGACTCAATTTAATAAGCCCATCAAAAAATTCTGGACAGACAATGCCCTTGAATTCATGCAACATGTTATCAGCCATTTTTTGTAAAACCTTAGCACCATTAATCAAGCCTCATGTCCTTACACCCCTTAATAGAATGGTGTCGCCGAGCATAAGAAATTAAGAATCGCCACCTCCTTAATGTTGCTAGGACTATTATGTTATATTGTCATGTTCCTAATCCTTTTTGGTTTTTATGATATCTCCATTGCATGTTTTTAGATAAATCACAGGCTATGAAGCACGGATACTCCAAAACAAGTGTCGTACCCGTATCCGATACGTATTGGATACCAATACTCCGTGGATACTCCTGGATACGTATTGGATACTCCTAATACGTATCCTTCCGTATCCAGTCAGTAAAACTAGAAAAAAAATCTGGGCATGACATTGCTTGATTAGCGTTTGACACCAGCTCATGTCTCAACCCTCTCTGCTAAGTAGTAGCTTGCAGCAAGGCTGTCATAGTTGCTTCCTTGAAGTAGTTCAAGGTTAGTCACCATTCCTCTTGCTAAATGCCAATCTTCCTTCTTCTCTTTATTGTTTCTACCTCCTATGTTTTTTGGGATTTCACTTTTTAAAGAACTTCAATATGTAATCTGGATTTTTGTTTGTTCTTTATTGCAAACCAATTCATTCACCTTTACATGGTACTTCCAGATGCTTTCACTGCTAAGGTGCAAGTTTTATGCATGTTGATGTCCTCCATATTCTATGAAAGGCTTCAATTTAGTATCGTTGGGTTAACATGCCTCTTGTTTTGGTGACTAAATCCATTGTGATTTATTCTGGATTTCTATCTAGACAATATCTATTTCATCTCCTTTGAAGATAATCATTGCATCCCCATCCTTATGTCTCCCCCTATGAAGCACTGATACTCTGAAATAGGTGTCCTACTAGTATTGAATACATATTTGATACTAATACTCCCTAGATACTCTCCAATACATACCAAATACTTCTTAAGTCGTATTCCTTTTTTTATTAGCAGGAAATGACCTCAATGCAGCCAGGATACAACCAACCCATTTAGCAGCCAAGAGAGCACCCCACTCGCGTGATCCCTCAAAATCCCAAAACCATGTGACTTCCAACTCTAGACTCCCCCTATTGTATTGTGATTTGAGAATGAAATTGGTATTTTCTGTTAAAATTTCAAAATGAACATTAAAAAAATTGTTGTATCCATGTTGTATCTTATATTTTCGAAAATTGTCGTATCCCCGTACCGCACCCGTACCCGTATCCATTTCTGTATCTATATTCGTGCTTCATAGTAGCTAGCTATACATGAGAGAAGATAGTTTGGTATCACGGATGAGACAACTCACTTTACAACACAGCATTACATGATACATGAAATGTGAAAGGTTTAGAATATGATATTATCATGTCTTTTTGTAACTTATCTCACATTAATATGAATGAAAGGCCCCTTTTTAAATCATTGTTTGATATTATAGCATTGGTTTCCATTTTCTTTAGAAATATTGTGACTTTTGAATGAAATTTGATTGTCTTCATCTATTTTTAAAATAAATATATTTCTTTATTTTTAAAAATATGAAAATAAATATTAAAAAATTGTCGTATCCATGACGTACCACTATCCTCTATTTTTGAAAATTGTCGTATCTGCGTACCCGTATCCGATCTGTATCCGTATCCGTGCTTCTTAGATCGCAAGCCTTCTTCTGTCTTGAACAACTAAATCCCGTATAATATCTTGTACCCCAAAGCTCCCCTACTTTCTATGCCACCTAAAATTTTTGGCATTACCTATTTTCTACGAAATCTCCAGACTGATTTAACCAAACTCAAAGTAAGATCACAAAGTGCATCTTCTTAGGGTACTCCGAAATTCGGAAAAGGGTACAGATGTTATGAATTCGCTATTAAGAAATGGTTTGTGGATATTCTGTTTTTTGAGCAAACAGTGTACTATTTTAATTTGGGTTCAACTCTATCTCCGGTTAGCTAGTTGATACCCCTCTTCCTGTGCTTGTTGAACCAATACCACCTGAACTTGTTGCTCATGTTCCTCTCCACGTTTACCAAAGATGTTGCAAGACTGCAACTCCCTCCATGACCCCTCCCTCAACCAATCCTCCATCTTCGTTGGCAGATGACGACACCAATCAAGTGTATCCTGATTTGGAGACTCTATTAGCTTACAAAAAGAGGTGCGCTCTTGCACTTTACACCCCATCGACGATTTTTATTCTAATGCTAATCTTGGTTCAAATTTTGCCAATTTTACCGTCGCTCTTTCCACTATTGCTATTCCAAAAATTGCGGCTGAAGCCTTGACACGTCCTACACGATGTCGTGCCATGGGAGTAGAAATGGAAGTTCTTCATACACAACATACATGGGACTTGATGGATGCCCTGGGGAAGGAAGATAAGAAGAATAGCTATCTTTCATATCCAAGCCCAAACAGCCCAAAGTGTTCCCCAACCGCATGCATACATCCGTAAGTAACTTAGTGCAACATGGCAAATTTCATTGAGAGGAATCAGACGTTCATGTTTCCTTTGTAGGCTGTCGATGGATCTTTACAATTAAATATCAACATTATGGCACGGTTGAATGCCTTAAGGCCCGTCTTGTTGCTAAGGGCTATATACAGACTTATGGCATAGATTACTTTGAGACTTTTTGTCTATTGCTCGTGTTAACTCTGTTTGTATTCTTAATTATGTGGTTGTCAATAAGAGTTGGCCTCTTTTTCAACTCAACGTCAAAAATGCTTTCTTATATGGTGATCTGCATGAGGGGTACACGGAGCAACATCCCAAAATTGTTGCTTGGGGGGTGTTCTAAAGTGTGTCACGTAAAGAAAGCCATTTAAGGACTAAAACATAGGCCAAGAGTGTGGTTTTGTACGTTAAGTCAGATCCTTGCTAAATTTGACTTTAAACGCTTACATTTTGATCAATCTGCATTTGTAAAAATAACTATTGTTGGAATAGTTTTTGATTGTGAATATGCATAATAACATCCTTTCTAGGAGTGACCATTAGGGTATTCAAGCTACCAAGGAATATTTACGCAAACACTTTATTACTAAAGATCTAGGACATTTGTGCTACTTTTTGGGAATTGAAGTATCACATTTTCTTCTAAGGTATGTCTATCTTAGCGCAAGTATGTCCTTGATCTACTACAAGAGACTTGCATGTTGGGTGCCAAGCCAGTCAACACACATCTGGATCCTGATACTAATTGGGATGATGATTCTTCTCCTTCATATCCTGGCAATAAGCAATATAGAAGACTTGTAGGCAAGCTCATTTACTTGACAATTACATGAGCAGACATTACATCAACAATTTGACTTGTTAGTAGGTATCTTGATAAACCTTGACAATGCTAGTGGAACGTTGTGTGCCACATTCTCAAATACTTAAAAAGCTCTCCTGGAAAGGGTCTTCTATATAAGAAAAATGGACACTGCAAGATTACTAGATTTTCTAACTCTGACCATGCTGACGGTTGGCCGGGCTGATTGTAAATATACCTCAGGTTATTGCACCTTTCTAGGTGGCAACCTTATCACTTGGAGAAACAAGAAGAAAACTATTTTTGCTAGAATCGATGTTGAAGTTGGGTGTCGTGCCATAGCTCAGACTGCATGTGAGCCGATGTGGGTTCAAGGCTTATTAACGGAGTTTGGAGTCTGTGATTCGGATACCATGCCTATGTATTGCGATAATAAAGCCTCTATCTTCATTGCAAGTAATCCCACATTCTATAAGCGCACCAATCACGTTGAGGTAGAGTATCACTTCATCAGGGAGTCCATTCTATTTCTATCAAGGCACATATCTACTCCATAGTCCATACATTAGGATTGAGGATCAGCTCGCTGACATTTTTACAAAACCACTGCCAAAGACAAGATTCATCTCTATGGTGGACAAGTTGGGCATGCATGATATCCATGCTCCAGCTTGACGGGGAGTGTTAACATATTTAGTTTTATGTTATTTATTTTGTGCACTTTAGTATATTGTTTATTATCCCATATTGATAAACTCGGTTTTGTACTGATTCCTATCATATAAGGAGAGGGTCTATGATTGTATTCTATTATCTCAATATTAGAATCCTACTATTATTTCAAATAATCTAAGCCCGTGGGCATAATTTTTTTGTGTTTGGGGGTGGGGTATGGGGTGGATGTTGGATAAAAAATTATTAATACCACTGCAACTGATAGTCTTTTGTGTTTAAGCAAGGGACCTTTTTTTTTTGGAAAACAAAGTTTGCTTCTATGATTTATACTTAAATTGCAAGAGAGAACTAAGAAGACAGTATCTCACATTCTTCTGAAATGGCCTCTGAGATTTTCAATTTCCTCTTGACTGAGATCATGTGATCCCAATAGCGATTTTAGTTTCTTCACCCTCAAAGAAACCTTGCTGCTCAGAACACTGGCAATAGCAGCTGCACGGAATTTCCTACGAGCATTAAAGCTTTGAAGCCTCGAAACGACTTCAGCGTCCATGAGATCCTGCTTAGCCAAGTCTCCTATCACCCAAGGATGCTGCAAAAGCTGTTCCAATATAAAAATATACAACATAAGAACAGAAACGCACACTCACAGCAAAAGATAAAATTTAAGAAGAAATTATTCTTACATCCCCAGCAGTTGGCCTTTTATGAGAATCAACAGATAGAAGGCCTGAAATCAAATGCTTTGCCGATGATGATATGCTTTTCCAAGTGTGTTCGTAGAAACTAAATTCACCCTGGTTATGTTGATTGGATAGCAAACACATCTCAGTTTGATGATGGAAAATAATTAATGATCTACGAGTGATTCCAAATTTAAGGGGAAAATTAATAGTGACTGAAAGTCAGATGAATGCATTTAGCTTTTCAATTAAAAAATAATTCCATTAAGCTTTAGGTAAGGTAATGACACAACGTATGATATTATTAGTGGGAGCAATGGCCAAGTTTCCTACTCCCATCAAACCTGATTCCTCAACCCGATCAACCTGGTACCACTACTACGAGTTTTCAAAACATAACAAAGAGATGCTGCATACAAAATACATAGAAAATGAAATGAGATGAGGCATCCATATGTAACTTAAATTATGACTTCCCCCTGATCTGTAGTATCACTATTACCAGCCCTTATCCTCCCAAAAAATTAGGCATATATGTTTTTTCCTCCGTTCTTAATATTGTAAGCTCCCTTATCAAACTTAAACTAATGTCTATACCAACTAAGCTAAATAAACAACTCTCCACCACCATCATCATCATCATCAACTAAGCCTCAATCCCAACTATGTTGGGGTCGGCTACATGGATCTTTCTTTTCCATTCAGCTCTATCATGGGTCATATTCTGGTTGAGATGTAGAGATTCAAAACCTCTATTTATAAGCTCTTCCCATGCTAATTTAGGCCTTCCTCTTCTTCTATTAATTGTGCTTGCCTCAATAGTATTGCTTTGTATAGACGCATTAGTCGGTCTACGTTGCACGTCCATACCATCTGAGTCGGCCCTCGCGCAACTTGTCCCCAATGCTCGCCACCCCTACTTTATTCCTGATATAGTCATTTCTCAAGCGATCTTTTCTTGTCTTCCCACACATCCATCTCAACATACGCATTTCAGCCATGTTCGTCTTGTTGAGTCCTTGTTACTTCACCGCCCAACATTCACTCCCATAGAGCATGGGTAGCCCAATATTCACCGTATAGCAGTTTTATAAAACTTGTTTTTTAGTCTGAGAGGGGATCTTCCGATCACACAATATTCCAGTTGCACTCCTCCATTTCAACCATCCTGCAGTGATCCTATGACAAACGTCATTTTGGACATCGCCATCTGTTTGAATGATAGAGCCCAACTAACGAAATTTATCACATTTTGGTATATCTACTCCATCCGACTTGGCTCCACCATTCACACTGCGAGATTGGCTGAAATTCCAATGCATAAACAACTCTCCACTAGAAAAAATTTCATGATCATGACTTTGTATCAAGGAGGTTGACGAGAGTAAACCCATTAGCATAGTAACAAATTCGGTATTCGGGATACGTGCGGTCGAGCTGAAAAATTCGGTATTCGGGAATTATGCGGAAAATTCGGCTTAAAAAACGGTCAACGTACGGTAAAAGTACGGTCAGCTATTCAGGAAAAAGTCGGGAAAAAAACGGATATATATACATACATATATATACATGTTTGCAAAAATATATTAATTGGGCAACAAACTTAGATATGGAGTGCAAATTAAGGTGCTACAAATGAAAATTAAAGTTTGCCACATCTTGGCTACCAATGAATAGGGGAAATACAAGAGAAATCGATGGATGAGATTTCAAAACAAATTGATATAATCATGGAGATTACAGCCACAATACTTAGTTAAAACATAGAAGAGACTCTACTGTTGTTGGATTACTAGATGAGAAAAGGGGAAGGTGACTATGGGGGGGGGAGGAAGACAGAGAAGGTGAAACAGTAATCTGAAATTGATGGAAATTAGGACAGGGGCCGATGGAGGAAGGGGGAAATATGATGGCGTGATGGAAAATTTAAGGAGGAAGGTTCAGGGGAGGGTGCCTGTTGGGGAGGATGAAGGGGGATGGTTGGGTATGGCTTTCATGCCACAACAAACTTCTGGTGGCCGCAGCAACTAGGTGAGAGTGAGGGGATGGCGGGGCAGAAAGATAAGTGAGGAAGGTTCATGGGAGGGTGATTGTGCAGCCGACCTTGCTGCTGCGGTTGTGCAGCTGCTGGAGCGGGAAGATAGATGAGGGGATGAGGGTGGACGGAGGATGAGTGGGGGAAGATCACAGAATATTAGGAGAAGAGGGGACGAAGGAGGGGAAGAAGTTGAATTAAAAAAAAATACATAGGGGACATACCTGGAGAAGCAGCTGTAGGAACCGAGGAAGCTGCTGAAAGCCGCCGCAAGCGCCGTAGTCGCAGCAGACGTACGCCTGATTTGGGTCCTGCAGCCTCAGGCGGTACTCTCCTTCTCGCCGGCGTTGGGTCCTACAGCCTGCAGGCAGTGCTCCAGCAACTGCTCCTCACCGACAATGCTGCTCCAGCATCGGGCGCAAGAGGGGTCAAGCTTCAGGGAGTCGAGGGATTCTAGCGGGGGAGTCGAGGGGTTCTAGCGGAAGTGTCTTGAGGGTTTTGGGAAAACCCTGTAGTGATGGGCTGAATATGACTGGGGAAAAAAATAAGTGGGCCGCACAGTACCGTTCAAAACGCGAAAAAAACGAAAAAAACACGTTTAAAACGAAATGTACGTATAAAACGCGTATAAAACCCGTTTAAAACGTTTAATACGGTTTGAAGTATAAATCGGCCGTAACATACGCTGGACGAAAAAATCGCGTTTTAAACGCGTTTTTTGTTACTATGCCCATTAGAGACATGACACTCTAGAAGATTTCTCGTGATCATGACATCATATCAAAGAGGTTGACAAGAGTAACCCCATTAGCAACATGACACTATAACCTATTGGCAAGGTTCTGTTTAAGTAGCCGGGAAACTGAAAGAGAAATGTTCACCCATTGAAGGAGTGCTAGGCGAGGTAAATTCTACGGACCAGGGCCTGACTTTAGTGTTTGCAGCTCCAATTTAACAAGCGAGAGCTTCTTCTCCTCAGATTACTTCTCAAACCAATGGTTTAGGATCATACAATCGACTTCTACATATGTGGTGGGTAAGGAAAGGCACATTCTTATGCCAACTGCAATGGGATGAAGTTTAACAGCCCGGATTGCATTGATGTGAAGCAGTTTTGACCCCTTAGTTCTTTTCTTTTGGTGTGTATATTTGAGGGGAAGGAGGAAAGTGTGGGCTTGTAAACTAGGAAGCATGCACACTTCCCGGAGGTTGTCGTGTCCGTGTCCGACACGTGTCCAACAGGGACAGGTCGTGGATCCGACTCAGACGTGTCTAAGTCCCCCATTTTTATTAGGGGTTGGACACATCCCCGGACACGGCTTGGACACACTAGGACACAACCCATCACTGGCACATAAACTTCCTCACCATTCCTGATACACGTCTCCCCCTCCTTATCACACAGTCGCCTAGGTAATGACTTTTCCTCCACCTATAGAATTTGGACTCTCCTCTCTCTCCACTTGTAGTCAACCTCTCCTCTTCCTCTTCCTCAGTCTCCTCTCCTTCTTCCACCTCCAATACCAATGTTCTATTTGTCCATCACCACCGCCAACAACAACAATCTCCTCTTCTTCCTAATTCTAAATGTGCATCAATGTTTCACTCTCTTCTAAAAATAACAACATATCTCCTCTTTTTTCTTTGTTGTCTACCACTATCACTATTTTTTACTGTCCAAATTTAGATGTGCAAATATAATAATGTAAGTTCATATTGGTATTTGGTACTTTGTAACTCGTTATTATTTGTGAACAAAATTTCTATTTATTAATATATTTATTTTATATTCAGTTTATTTATATTTTGTAATTTCTATTTACTATTGGACCTCTATGTAATTGTCTCAATTCTCTTATTAATAAAAGAAAGAGGATATGTAGTGTATCCCTTCACCGCTGCAACGCAAGCAACCTTGCGGCACAATGCTTCTCACATGGTATAGAGCGACGTAGGGCCAAAGGATAGACCAGCCGCCACCCTAGCCAGCAGTCGGCAGCCGACACAAAGACCAGCCCCCACCGCCACCAGGGGCAGCAACAGTAGCCGCCAGCCAAGGCCAGCTGTAGCCACCGCCAGTGCCAAGGCCAACCGCAGTCACCGCCGGCGCCAAGGCTAGCAGCAGCAGCCGCTGCCAGGGAGAGAGGGAGCCGTCACCGGCCAGCGGCCGCTGCCTGCACCAAGGCCAGGGAGAGAGACAGTCACCACCGGCCAGTGGTCTCGCAAGATCTGCCGTCAGCCAGCACGTCAGCGGATCTCTTCCATTAATCCGACGGATCAAAAATCCAAACCGAAGGGTCTGCGTCTACGTTGAAATTCCTAATCACATCTCCTCCATGTGTGATTAGGGAATTTTCAGTTGGGGGTCGCGGATGCGTCAAACACGCATCTAATTTGTTGACGTGACGTGTATCTTTTCGTCGCTCCGTTCTTCTCTTGATGTGTATCACTCCGTTATCCCGTCCTTCTCTTAACGTGTATCACTCTGTCATCCTATCTTCCTTCTAAATCATGGAGGACACTGAGGCATCGGTCGTCTATAACAAGATGTCACCTATCTCCTACATCAAGCTAAACGGAAAGAATTATCTCTTGTGGATGAATGTTGTCCATACATTGTTGGAATCCCGAGACAAGGCGAGGCATATTGAGTTTGATCCTCCTACGACTACTGACAAAGGCTATGCTTGTTGAATGGAAGCGTCACAACAGTCTGGTGAAGACATGGCTATGGGGGAGCACGGAACCTGGAATTGTTGCTAGGTTCATGTTCTACACCACTGCCAAAGAGATATGGGATGCAGTTAAGAAACATTACTCTCAAGAGAAGAATGCTCTTCGTCAGTTCATGATATATGACCGCCTGTTTGCAGAACGACAGGGAGACAAGCCTTTGGAAGAATATTTTGGGGTGATCCAAGTTATTGCTCAAGAATTGAGTTTCTATCATCCAGTGACTGTCCAAAAACATGTCAAGAACAGAGATGGCCTGATTACAACAAAGTTCTTATCCGTCCTGAGCTCTTCATTCAGTTCAGCCCGCAGTGTTATCTAAGCTTCTGACAAACTTCCCAGCCTTAAAGAAGCTTATTCACGAGCTTTACAGTCAAATTTTGAACCAATTGATTCTAAAGTTGTCCCGTCTCAAGGAGATTCTCATGCATTCGTAGCTGCTGCAGTTAGAGGAGGTCGTACAGGTACAGGCCGAGGAGATGGCACACGGCCTAAGTGCACTTTCTGTGGTCGTCTTGGACACACGGTGGAGAAATGTTGGAAGAAGCATGATAGACCTTCTACACCATCTGTGGGGAGAGCAAATTTTATTGGCACTACTGAGTCTTCTGAGCCTTCTACTTCGAGTTCTAGACCTTCTGGCATCATACTCACCAAGGAGGAATATGATAGATTTATTCTGACTACTCAGCATCTGAGTTTGAGATCATCATCTTTTTCAGCCAACTTGGCGTCTACTACTGGTAATCAGGCTACCTTGTTACTGGCTTCTAGTTCAACTTCTTCATGGGTGGTTGACTCTGGAGCTTCACAGTACATGACTGGTATGAGGACACTATTTCTTTCCATTGACTCCCATATTCCTCACTAGTCTGTGACATTAGCAGATGGTTCAGTGAGGAGTGTTAGCCAGTGGATTTGTTTCTCTGACTCCTGGAATTGATCTTAAATCTGTACATTGTATGCCTACATTTCCATTTAACCTTCTTTTTGTTGCAAAGTTGATTGATATTGTGAAATGTACGATGACATTTAGACCCTCTTGTTTTGTATTACAGGATCTCAAGAGTATGAGGACGATTGGTGGGGGCCTAGGAAAGGTGATCTCTACCTCTTCCATGGTGAAAGTCTGTCTCGCCAAGTATTTGCTCCTGCTCCTGCTATCCTTTTGAACGATTCCCCCTTACTATGGCACTACAAATATGGACATCCTTCTCTAGAGAGCTTGAGGAAGTTAGAACCTGATTTATCACATGTGTCTTCATTAGAGTGTCAGTCATGTGTAGTTGGGGAAACATCATAGAATGTCATATCCCAGTCATGTCAATAAACAGGCTCTTCATCCCTTTGAGTTAGTCCATAGTGATGTTTGGGGTCCTATAAAAGAAAGCAGTTATAATGACTTTCGCTGTTTTATTTCCTTTGTGGATGATTTTTCTCGCATGACATGAATTTATTTGTTGAAGAGTCGAGAGTCTGTGTTATCCATTGGCAAGCATTTTCATCAAGAAATAAAAGTCCAATTTGATTGCAATATTAAAATTCTTCAATCTGATAATGCCTTGGAATATGTTCAAAATGGTATGGCTGATTTCTGTAGTTTTGTTGGGATGATACATCGTACATCATGTCCTCACACTCAATAAAATGGGGTAGCTAAGAGGAAAAATCGTCACCTTGATATTGCCAGGACGATTATGTTTCAATCCAATGTTCCTAAGAGATTTTGGTATGATGCTTACTTACTGTCTGTTTTCTTATTAATAGGCTTCAACGACATACTCCATTCTCTATCTTACGTCCTAATGATCAACAATTTCTTGTTCCCCTCAGGTTGTTTGGTTGTTCTTTGTTTGTCCACAATTTTGATCCTAAGACTGATAAACTATCTCCTAGGTCGATTAGGACTTTCTTTCTTGGTTACTCTAACACCAGCAAGGGTTACAAGTGTTACTGTCCCAGTCTCCGTCGTATGTTTGTGTCTAGGCACATAACTTTTCATGAGTCCACTCCATATTTCTTTAGTGTTCCCAGTAAGGGAGAGCAATTGTGTGAGAGTGAGAGATTGCCACCATCAGAAATCAGTGAGCGAGTGCCACCACCACATCAGAGCGAGAGAGTGCCACCTATCATTCCAGAATATACTGTAATTCAGGAAGAGCAGCGAGCAGATGTTACTTCACTTCAGCAATATTCACATGTTCACCACAGACGAGGAAGGCAAGACCATGAAGAAGTAGTGACTCCAGTTCCTGAGTGTAACATCCTGATCTCCTGCCCAAGTTAAAACTCCTTATTCAAAGTTATTAATTAAAACAAGTTTCTTTGAGGATTTTTTTGTAAAATAAATTTTAATGTTTAAATAATCTATTATGATATATTTAAAAGCTTTTATATATTGAAAATGTAATTGCGGCACTTTTTGTCAATTTTTGAAGAAAAAAAAATATTTTTGTGGGTAAGTACATAAGCAGGTAGTTGGGTGGCAAGCAAGTTGCTTATGGAGGCAAGCATGTAGCTGTGTAGCAAGTAGGTAGCTTGAGTAAACACACTACTAGGTAAAGAAAGTAGCTTAGTGTCATGCTCATCTCTTAAACACCTAGCACATCCTAATGTTTGACACATACCCTACCATGTGTCAACTAATCCTTGATAGACATCTTAAGATGACACATATGCATCCATGTGTCATATAGCCACGAATTTCTCTCTTAAGATGACACCTAACCATCCATGTGTAACATAACTAGTAAACATCCACCTAAAGATGACACCTTGCACCCATGTGTCATCCACACACTTTTTGCAATTAGGACCATGCTACCCTCCACCATTCCTATATATAGAACCCTCATTCACTCCACCATAATCACAAGTTCTCTCCTCTTCATCCCAAAGCAAAGGTGAACGCCCCTTCTCCCTCCTTTCCCATCTCCTTCACCATAAACCTTCCATCTCTCACTAGATTAGCAAACCACTTTCTGTTTCTCTATGTTAGTGAAAGGAACCACCTCCCAACAATCTCTCTATAGAAACCTACTACCTCCTTCCTCCACCATAGTAAGAGAAACCCAATACTATGTCTTCCACAATATCCTTTCTCTAGAATATATAAGCCATCTCTCTTCTACCCTAGTGAGAGAAACCCTAGAAGTTGATCTAGCTAGGAACGAGGATCGAGGTAATGGCAAATGCGACAGAATGTTGCCCAAATATATCAAGATTGGATATACCTAATGATGCTATGGTCTTATTGTAGAAATATGTATTAAGGACATAAAGGTATGGTTCCCACATTTTGTCATCCAAAAAGTAGGGTTTATTATTGTTTAATATGATATTCAATTCCTATCGTAAACTATTATATCATTATCAATAAAAGGTATAGTATAGAATGGTTTGGTATGATATGCAGTAAGAGTATAAGCATACTTCATATACTTTCCTAAAGAATGAATAAGTGATCAACTATACACAACCTCTTTATTAATAAGCTAGGTATGACTTCCATATATTCGTCCATATTATCCTTCAAAATTGAGTTTAAAGGTTTTAGATGATAATCAAGCATTTCTTTGGATTCCAGTCCTATTGTCTTTTGGTTCCCTTTTCCTTTATTTCTCCCTATTAATCGAGTCATGTAATATTGTTGGAAAGTGGAATTCTATCAGACACTTCTAAGGCGACTAGGAGCATGTTTCATTGATGCATGTAGCCAGTAAAGAGGAAAGGTTATTAAATTGGTCCCGTGTTCGCACGGGGGGACTCCCAAACTCTTGCGCGCTCCTGGCCATAAACTTGTCTGATTCAAAACCACAATCCCACAAGTTTACATTTTATGTGTCATAGTGAAATAATAACCAGTGATTCATTTACTCGGCTACCTTTTGATCTCTCCAACTCTGAATATCCATCAAATAGTTGTATATCTTTGATGATATTGGGAGAAGTGTTGGTAACAGAGTCGGCATGTCTTGGCCGGGGATTGATACATTTGGGATCCGGATCTAAGTCCTTTGGAGTCAGGGGATGGATGAGTATAATGCTCTACCATACTCAGGCCCACACTTGGGTTGTTCATGTAGAGTGAAGCATGATCATGTTAGTAATGGGGAATAATCTCCTGCAAAGATTAAGCATGCTAACTAATGATACTCCAAGTGGCATTTTGTGCAAGGAGCACCCTCTTCCGGTCTTGGAAAGGCGACCGGTGGCTACATGTGGTAATCTGATTCATTGTATAGAGCATGCAATGTGCACGAGTCGTTGGGGGTGTGCCAGGGTACTTCCAGGTGTTTTGGTGACCCTAATGGACTAAAGTCTTGGCTAAGCATAGTTTTTGTAGTTGCAGGCCAGTTGCCCAAGGTGAATTGACACCCTCTCTGAGAGTTGTAGTTAAACTCGTTTATGGAATAAGGTCTCCCATTTTGTTATCTTTATTGGAGAAATACCAATAATTCTGATTATGCTCCACTTTATCGCTCTTATTTTTGATAAATTTGTCATCTGATAAATTCTTAATGAATATGCGTACATACACATTCCTTATACATCATTCTAGTAGATGGTATGCAATATCGGTCTGAACTTTTGATACTCGGGTAATATATTAAGAATGTAGTTATGTTAATAGTGTCTTGTTTCTTATCTCTATTTTCCATACTTAGACATTTGTCTAACACATACTCCCCCATTTGGGCTGCGACATATTATTACATGTTGTAGATTACTATTTGTAGGACCTTTCCTTGTAGAAGACTCATCTTGAAAAGATCCTGAAGGGCGTCAAGCATAATCACAAATTCGGTATTCGGGATACGTACGGCCAAGTTGAAAAATTCGGAAATCGGGAACTATGCGGAAAATTCGGATAAAAATCGGTCAACGTACGGTAAAAGTTTGGTCAACTATTCGGAAAAAAGTCGGCAAAAAAGCGAAATATATATATATATACACCCACACATATAATGATTGAAAATGACTAAACATCGAACTGATTACACTCAATATTAGAAGAAGGGGAAGAAGTGGGAGCAGCAAGCAGCAGGCACAAATCAGGGAAGAAAGGGGGAGAATGGAGGAGAAAGATGGAGCGTACATGTAGAATGTCGGGGGTTACTACTCCCGGTGTGTCGGAGGATAGAGGAAGGTTGGACGGTTTAGTGGAACCCTACTACAAGTTAAAAAGGATGTGGAAAAAATAAATGTGAAGCAAAAAGTACAGAACTGTTTAAAATGGCAAAAAAATGTATTAAACGCGTTTAAAACGCAATACGCGAATAAAACGCGAATTAAACGCGTTTAAAACGTATTATTCGGTTTTGAGTTTAAAACGACCGTCATATACAGCACGTGAATAATACGCGTTTTAAACGCGTTTTTTTCAAAAAAACGGAGTATATTGTGACTATGGCGTCAAGAACCAAACACGGATCAAGCTTAATTTTTAAACGCATGTATCATTTATGATTGATGTAGGAGATAATGTAAAAACACCTTTTGTAAGGGTGTAATATTTTGAAATGAAATATTGTTTATCTCACTCTTATGATTTGATTCTTGGTGCCATATTAACGACTCGGTTTCAACTACTTGATTTTCGAAGGAAGAAAATCAGGTAGTTGAATCGGGGACGTTACTCTGAGCCTTCTCCATCTCCCTCTACTCAAGAGACTCTTAAAAAACCATTTGATCTTGATATTCCCACTGTTGTTCGTAAAGGTACTCGTTCCAGTACTACTCGTCATCCTATTGCGGTTTGTGTTTCTGTCAAAATTATCTAAGCAGGCATGTTCCTTTGCTCTTGGGATTGATTCTGTGGTCATTCTAAGAAATCATCTTGATGCTATGAAGGATATTAGTTGGAAACAGGCAATGCAATCGGAAATGTCTGCTCTTCTACAGAATGACACCTGGGAGCTTACCGACTTACCTAAAGATAAGAATGTTGTGGGCTGCAGATGGGTATTCACAGTGAAACATAATCCAAATGGTTCGGTAGAGAGATTGAAGGCTAGATTGGTGGCAAAGGGTTACGCTCAGACATATGGGGTTGATTTCTTTGGGACTTTTTCACCTGTGGCTCGTCTAAATTCAATATGGATTCTTATTTCTCTGGCTACTACTTTTGACTGGCCTCTATTTCAACTTGATGTCAAGAATGCCTTCCTTCATGGTGATCTACAGGAAGAGGTGTACATGGAGCAACCTCCTGGTTTTGTTGCTCAAGGGGAGTGTCAGAAGGTGTGTAGATTGAAGAAAGTCATCTATGGGTTGAAACAATCTCATAAAGCTTGGTTTGACAAGTTCAGTGATGTTGTATTAAAGATGGGGTTTTCTCGTTCCGTGACAGATCACCCCTTATTCTATTCTAGTTCTTTTGTTGGATCTATTATTATTGAAATATATGTTGATGATATAGTTATCATTGGCAGTGATTTTGTAGGTATAACACATGTAAAAGAATGATTGCAGAGGCATTTTCTTACAAAGGATCTGGGCAAACTGAGGTATTTTCTGGGCATTGAAGTACTTTGATCTCATGCAGGTACTAATTTGTCTCAAAGGAAATGTGTTGGATCTACTTCATGAAACAGGTATGAGTGAGTCCAAGTCATTGTCTAGTCCTATGGACTATCATGTAAAGGAGAAGACTGATGATACTGATTATCCAGGCCCAGGATATTACAGGAAGATTGTTGGTAAGTTGATATATCTGACAGTCACTCGCCCTGACATTTCCTTTGATGTAGGAGTGGTGAGTCAGCATATGAGCTCACCACAGCAGTCACATTGGACAGCAGTTTGTCGCATTCTTAGATATCTGAAAGGTGCACCTAAGAAGGGGATCACCTATTATAGACC
This sequence comes from Alisma plantago-aquatica, assembly GCA_963693085.1. Lineage (NCBI taxonomy): Eukaryota > Viridiplantae > Streptophyta > Magnoliopsida > Alismatales > Alismataceae > Alisma > Alisma plantago-aquatica. Next base: position 1,742,810,871 of record OY856409.1, on the reverse strand, counting down.
TAAGACTCCTATTTTTACTCTTGTTCTTATTGGCTATGCAGATGCAGATTGAGTTGGTAATCTGAATGACAAGAGGTCCACATCTGGATATTGTACTTTTCTAGGAAATCACCTTATCACCTGGAAAAGCAAGAAGTAGAATGTTGTGGCACGATCTAGCACGGAGGGTGAGTATAGAGCAATGGCTCATGCTTGTTGCAAGTTGCAATGGGTTCAATATGTGCTTTCTGAATTAAAAATTCATGTGTTGTCTCCTATAGAGCTCAGATGTGATAATCAAGCTGCAATATATATTGACAAGAACCCAGTCTTCCATGAACGCACTAAGCACATAGAAGTTGACTACCACTTCATCAGAGATCAGATCAAGAATGGGAAGGTTATGACTCCTCATGTCAAATATGAAGATCAACTTGTTGATGTTCTCACAAAGTTGTTAAGTCCAGCAGCTTTTCAGAGTTTTTGCAACAAGCTGGGCATACAGAATGTGTACACTCCAGCTTGAGGGGGAATGTTAATATATATATTTTATATTCAGTTTATTTATATTTTATAATTTCTATTTACTGTTGGACCTCTATGTAATTGTCTCAATTCTCTTATTAATAAAAGGAAGAGGATACATAGTGTATCCCTTCACCACTGCAATGCAAGCAGCCTAGCAGCACTTGCTTCTCACACTATTAATTTGATATTATTGTGTTTACGGTGTGGGCTTGTTTGATAGTATGCCTTTGATGGCGTAAATTTCATGATGTGTGTTTAAATTAACATACAAAATTAAATATAGATTGGATGAAACGATCTTTATGTTTGAATGGGCTTGTTCTTTTTTGTGTTTATCAATGTTTTAAAAGCGTGAAGCGGGAAGCGAGAGGACAAGACCTTGTAGATGATCAATCGCCAAGCAGGTGATTAAGCGGGTGCTTTTTGAAAAGCGAGTGTTTTTTGAAAAGCAGGTGCTTTTTGAAAAGCAGATGCTTAATTTTTCAAAAAAAATGACAATTTATACACATACATAAATAATAATATGATATGTGGATGTTTTACATTGTCAACCCTATGTATTCCTTTAAAATTAATATGAAGAAACAACAATAAAGAGTTAATGAATTCATCCATCTACAGCAAATCATGTCAGACTATTAATATAAAATAGCTAACTAGCTATATTAAATAGTAGCTAAGAATATATTAAATCAGCAGCTAACCATACATTCATATTCATTTAATATAAGCTTATAAGTATATACTCATGAATATCAAATCACATTATTGACATCAATGTTACTAAGCATAAAATACCTAACATGGGAAAAGCGAGAAAAAGTGGGAAAAAAGCGGCCAAAGCGGGCTAAAAGCAGCCGCTTAACCCAAATCCCTCAACAACCGCATAAGATACATTTAAATCGACCAGGACGTTGTACCGCTTAAGCGACCGCTTAAGCAGTTGCCTAGCACGGTTTTAAAACACTGGTGTTTATACATAAAAATTGTTAGAAAGTACTAGTAGCCTATTTAGTATACAGGTTAATTAGTTAATGGGCTTAACTGCCTAGGCCCATATAGCCTCGCTTGAGTTCCAAGTTTGTAACGTTTCTACCCTTTCTCCTATATATAGGACAGGGATGTGCCATCTAATATACAACACAAGTGAGTCTTCCCCTCACACTTTTCAATAATATACATATATATATATGTATATGTATACTTCTTTCTCTTTGCCATGCTTGACGTCGTGTTCGTGTCCTATATTATTGAAAATTATCATGTCTCATACTCGTGTCCATGTCTGTGTCTGTGTCCATGCTTCCTAGCTTGTAAACCTACGCCGGCTACCCCCCTACCACCCCACCAAAATTCAATCCCCCCAAGTAATCATCCAAACTGAACCCATTATTTGTATATATGCGTAGAAGGATTTCAAAATTGGATATTGTACAAAAGAAATTGAAACTATCATTTTTTTGGTAAAAGTGTGGTCAGTCATCCTTGTCATTACATATCCAAAAGAAAAGCAGCAACCATTCAACCCCTGCAACGTGTTACTACATTTCAAATGAAACATAGACGATCAAGAATACTAAGATTACCCTTTTTGAATAAGATTAATAGGATATGATAGACAGTCGAGAGGGGACAAGTTATGTCTCTATATAACATGATGGAGCCATATTTATGTTTAAGAATCCACTCACGAGAAAGATTTTCCCCACTAATAGTGAGGATCCAAAACATCAAATTCCAAAAACTTAAAAACATGTGCATCAACCCCATTTCTTGGCAAAAAATTGGTTTAGACTGAGGTTTAGACTATGAAGTATCGATACTCCAAAATAGGTGGCATGCCTATATTGAATATTGATACTTCATGGATACTCCAAGATATGTATTGAATATTTCTAAGTCGTATCTAGGCCGTATCCAACTAATCAAATGTAGAAAAAAAAATTAGCACCCAAGGCACTAACTCCTCTCTCAGCCCTCTCTACTAAGTAGCAGCTAGCAACAAGGTCGTTGGAGTTGCTCCCCAGAAGTCAGTACAGTCACCATTCTCCTTGCTAAATGCCATCTTCCTTCTTCTCTTTATTGTTTCTACCTCGTCCATTTTTTAAAGATTTCTCTTTACAAATGAACATGCCTAATCATGGATTATAACGGTTCTTGATTACAAACCAGTTCATTCACCATTATATGGTACTTGTGGATGCTTTATTTTGTTGAGTTGCATGTTTTGTGCACATTGATGTCCTCCACATTCTCTGAAAGGCTTCCATTTGCTACCATTGGCTAAAGTACTTGTTGTTGTGAATCTTGTGATGACCACATCCATTGTGATTTATTCTGAATTTCTATCTTGACTATATCCATTTCACTTCCTTTTAAAGATAAGTGTTGCGTCAGCCTTTTGTCTCTTCAGCCTTGTCTTTTACACCATCTGTTTTTCTAATTCTGTCAACTTGTCTTACTCTCCTAATGTTTGCATCCACACTTGTATATAGATTTTGGAATAGTAGTATTGAATTGTTTTTGATATAATGTCTACTTTCAGTTCTAAATGTACATTAACATATGGCTCCTAAACATAATTTCAAACCATATCTAAAATTATTGATCAATTTGCGTGCTAATAAAATGCTACGATTTAATATAAAACTCAGTTTGACTTTCAATTAACCCTTCACTTTTTTATGTTTATGTCAATTACATTGGATTTTTTCATTTTCATTCTTATAAATAAATATATTCATTTGTTTAAAATTTAAAATAAACAAAAAAAATCATATCCAAGTCGTACTTGTATCCTATATTTTCAGAAATTGACATATCCCCGTACGCATACTCGTACTAGTACCGTACTCGAATTTGTGCTTCATAGGGTTTAGAACATGCAGTTGTCACCATACTTGAAAAGGCAGCAACATGCTAGGGCCCCTTGACGCCTAGGCATCTTAATTCTTTTTGTTTCAGACTAGGAAGCACGGACACTTCTAGACAGCCCCCGTGTCCATGGTGGACACGTTTTGAACACGGACACTTCCCGGACACGGCCCAAAACGTTTTGGACACGGCTGGGACATGTCCAGTTCATTTTGGTCTTTTTCCGCATGCCGAACACAGCTGGACACTGCCCAGACACTTCTTGGACACACTGCAACTGCTGCTGCAGCAATAGCCTATTTCAGAGTGCAAATGTTGAATATACAGTTATTGTTCTTGTCTTATTACTGAGAAAATGTAACATACAGTTGAGATCTAATCAAAAGTACAAACAAATCTGCTGAATCAGAATTAATTGTTGAAATTACAGTCTGATAAGTTGGTTAAATGAGTAATAGAACTCATATATATATATATATATATATATATATATATATATATATATATATTCTGTAATACACTACAGTTACAAAAACACACGTTTAGTTTTCTATTCATATTGTTTCTACTACACAAATGAAGACCTAGGAAGCACGGATACGGATACATTTCAGATACAGGTACGGGTACGGGTACGGGAATATGGCAATTTTTGAAAATATAGGATACGGGTACGGCATGGATACGGCAATTTTTTTAATATTTATTTAAATATCTTTTTAAAATAAATAGTATATTTATTTTAAAAATAGATGAAGGCAGTCAAATTTCATTTATAAATCACAATATATCTAAAGAAAATAGAAACCAAATCCATAGCATCGAACAATGATATAAAAAGGGGCCTTTCATTCATATTAATGTCAGATAGAAGTTACAAAAAGACGTCATAAAATCATATTCTAAGCCATTCACATTTCATGTATCATTTAATTTTGTGTTGTAAAGTGTGTCATGTCATATGTGACACCAAACCATCTTCTTTCGTCTATAAGAAGTAATTAAATATTTATTTATACAAGAAGTATATCCAAATTCCAAAATTAAAAAAATGAACTGAAATATGAAACAGCAGAGGCAATTATAGACAAGTAGGTATATTAAAAGCAAGACATGGTGAGAAAATCAGAACTACTAAACAACAAAATTAGAGAAAGCTAGAGAGGCTTACGTTCAAAAGGGATGAACAAAGACAATGCCAAAATAGAATTCCGAAAAAAGTTAAGGTAGAAATTCAGAGGCTAGAGGCTGTAACTACCAATAGAAAATTGAATCCCTTTGGAGAAGATGAGGCACAAAGGCTGTATGTTCACCACCAATAGCCCGTTGGAGAAGATGAGGCACAAGCCGCACAACAATAGAAATATGACGGGGACTGAAGCAAAACCAAGCTTCAAAATGTATCTATCGCACAAGCCAAAGGAGCTGTTTTACTGATTTGCACAGAGAATCAGTAAAAACGCAGGTCAATCCGTTAAAAGGTCTTAAAAACAAAAAAAAAAGGCTTTAAATGGGTCGGGCCGTATCCAAAATGTATCCAGGCTGTATCCAGGCAAAAAAAGCAGAAAAAAGGGGATACGGCTGGAGAGGTATCTGATACATATTTAGGTGTATCCATGGAGTATTGGTATCTGATACGCATCGGATATGGGTACAGCACCTATTTTGGAGTATCTGTGCTTCCTAGATGAAGATCCGCATCTATATGCTTATAAGATTATACATATATAGATACATTAATCTGAACAAATTTTAAAATAAATTTCAGTTCATACATTGCATATATAGTAAAAAGATATTTTCCCCTCATTCAATGTCGTGTCCGTGTCCTACATTTTAGAAATTTGCCGTGTCCCATGTCCGTGTCCGTGTCAAAACTGTGTCCGTGCTTCCTTTGTTTCAGACCATTTTCCCCATTTTGTACATATTTTTTATGGTTAATCGTTACATATATACATATATTTTATGGTTGATCCAGTGAAATAAAAAACGGCCAGGCGGGCCGCTTAAGCGCCCATGACCCCCAGCCGCTTAATTTTGCCATTAATCGCCCGCTTAATCATTTTGAACAAAATCGCCCGCTTTTTGCCCGCCTCACCCGCTTTTTCCCGCTTTTTTGCCCGCTTTTTTCCCGCTTTTTCCCGCTTTTGTTTAAAAATCCTAATGTAAGCATCTAACATTAAGTAATTACATAGCCAAGTAGTATTGACTATAATATACAAAACTTGTATACATTAAATGTTCTATGATATAGCTATTCCTAATTTAGAATGCATACTTTGTGTGTAAGCTGTAATAATTGGGTACTGCTGTAATGCATCTAAGTAAATATCCTATTGCTCTATTATACTAGTAATGCATGATTAGTTTTACTGATTTCCTTGCTGCTTTCAGTGATTAATGATTGGTACTGCTGGTTAGTATTACTTTAGTGATTACTTTAATTCAATAATTCATAGTTTGTTATATACAATTACTGATCTGCTTGCTGATTTTAGTGATTAGAGATGCTGATTAATAGTAAGTATTGATGAATACTTAGTTAATTACTGATTTGCTGATTAGATATGTATAGAAGTTCCTTATAAATATATTTTTTATATACACATACATGTAATTTTGTATAAAAATATATAAAATTTAGACACCCGCTTTTTCAAAAATCGCCCGCTTAATCGCCCGCCTACCGCTTAATCGGTTACAGGGTGCCGTCCGAACGCCTCCCGCTTCCCGCTTTCTAATACATTGGGTTGATCCCAAAAAACCACAATATGAAAATTAGATTCAAGGTACAGACCAAGACACAAATAAAAATGGCATTGTGGTTATAATGCCTTCAACTGCCTGACATAGATAACAATCTTAGATTAGACTAGTAGAACTCTAAAAAGGAAGATTGATACTCAAAAAATAGGATCAAGAACCAAAGTCTCAAGGTGCAGGTTTGTAAGGCAAAAGATACTCAAAAAATAGGATTAAGAACCAAAGTCTCAAGGTGCAGGTTTGTAAGGCAAAAGCCCAAAACTGATATTGTGGTGATTGAACAAGCTAAACTTTATTGTTCGGCTCCTTACCCATTCTGCTTTGTTACTTAGAAACTACCATTTGCGCCGTCTTACACTAATAACGTTGTTTGTAAAAAAAACTTCAATCTTGAATTGTAATGTTTTTTCTATATGTCAAGAGCGGAGTAAAAAGAAAGTGTAAGGCCCCTAACCTTGCTTAATTCATAAACATGCTTATTTGTCATAATAGGGAGATTAGTTTCATAATTTAACTTTATATTATGACTTAATATCAATTGACAAAGCTATGTTTTAAATTTGCAATTCTGACTTTGTTTGCTCAAGTTCTACAATTTTATGTGCTTTTGAGGGTTTATCTGCAATTTTCCCTTTTCTAAGGACCTAGCTGTAATTATGATGTATGTATATTTTGTTTCATGGTGATCTTGATAATTGACAAAGTCTTAGCTTATTTGAATGCTTTTGGACCTTATTCTATAAAGGTATCAATCCCTTACATTAGTTTGGTGTGGAAATGATGAGAAGTGCACATGTTGGTGCTTGCTTGGCTTCAACAACCGAAGGTTGTTCTGCATGATCAACAGCCAAAGGTTCTTCTACATTCAACAACAGAACGTTGTTCTAGGTGTGACAACTGAAGGTTATTCTGGATGTGATAACCAAAGGCTAATATGGGTGGTCAACCGAAGGTTTTTTTGCATGCTCACAAACCAATAGAAGTTCTACACGTTCATAAACTAATATTTTTCTGGATGGTTGTAAACCAATGGAGGTTCTGGACATACAAACCAACAGGAAAAATAACCCTTTGACCGACGGAGATGCTGCTTTGGATCCTCTGACTTTCTCTTACTTCCATCCTAACTATAAAATATCCCTCTCTACTCCCTTCAAATGAACATTTTACCCAACTCGTTGTTGTTTCTAGAAACCAAAAGAAAACCATTGATTAACGAGGGGGAACTTCTTGAGGGAGAAACCTTACAAGATCGTGGATCCATGTTGTTGTAAGCCTTAGATCTAGATCCCCTAGGACGGACCTAAGCTTTCTTGCCTAGTTTCTTGCTTTGGGCATGTAAGATCTTCTATCCTAACTTCTTTTCTTATCGTTTCCCTCTTCTCTCTTCTTCTATGGACGGAGCCCATGGTGCTTCTAGTTGGAAACTTGTGCACGTGGTTAAAGAACCTTCTTTTCTTATTTCTTTGCTTTGGATACACTCTGTTCTTAAAAATAACAACTTTTTTGGAGCTTTTGCAGGATAAAGCTCGGGTCTTTGCCTCTCTTTTTGTGGTTCCTTGTTGTTTAGACGTTTTCCTTCACCATTGAAGCAAGTGATATAACTTTTGTTGCATCTCTTGCCTACTTATGACATGCAGAATGTTGATCTTTCTCTCTAAATTCGTACTAGACTAGAAGATGGCCTTTTATATATTGTTTTACATGAGCAAAGATGATAATACAAAGTCTCATCTCGCTTAGGTCCTACGTACATTTCTTGTTGTACTACCTAGTGTTCCTTTAAGCATGCAAGCACTGACATTCGAGATACAAATGTAAAGAATCTTGAAAATGTCATTTTTATAGTGTTTTGGTAACTAAGGAAAGGAAATCTGACCCTCATGTTGATCCTTGTTGTATGATAGTCATTCCATATAAATAGTACAGTTTTTAATTACTGTTTTGGTGCTGAAATGATGATTGAACAATATTCTATTAAGGTTGCTCATGCATGCTATGTTTGGAATCTCCTTTCGCTTAATTCTTATAAATAGCAGAACTTTCACATTTATTGGAGTTTTAAACTGAAATTTGGATGTTACCTTGTGTATGACTCATTAAGCTTTCTGCAAAATTTCGATACAATTGATATTTCTATAAGGAATTATTATTGTTTGGTATTCATGACAATATGGTCGTTATGTGCCCTAGTTTTGAGGTTGGCTCATCTTTATGCCATGGATGGATAAATATACCATGACCTAGTTATCAAGGCGCCCGCCTAAAACTAGGTGTCCAGCCTATTAAGTGCAGTAAGTGGGTGTTTAAGGCCTTTTAGGCCCAAATTAAGCCATTTAAAGGCTAAATTAGCATGAATCAAATCTAGATTTGGTCAAATTAGATCATGTTGAGTCATTTTATGGTTGAAATAGGTCTAACTTTAACCAATCAGGTCAGATTTTGACAAATTAGGTCTAATCTAGGAGGAAACAGGTCTGTTCTGCAGAAATTATATCTGATTTGACCCAAAATGGTAAGTCCTCATAGTGCTGTTTGTTAGAAAAAATCTACTTCCTCGTATGTTTGTTGTTCTTTCTACTTTTTCTTTTCTTTTTTTATCCTATCTCCTGCATTTCGTTCCTGAATCCTACTTTGATTTTTTATGGGTTATTTCTCCTATATTCCCTCCTAAATCTCCTCTCGCATCTACTATTGTTTGCATGTTTCCAATTATTGTCACTGGCCTATTCTTTCTTCCTCTTTATTTTCTATTTCAGCACCTGCTACTGCTGTTTTTTTTTTCAATTCTATCTCCTCTTTCAATCTCCTTTTATTGCCCTTGTGTTAGTCTTATTCTGACTTCTTCCTGCATAACTCCTACCATTTGTATGTTTCTTTTTATCTCGTTTTCTCTCCCCAATTCCTACTTATCTTCCTGTTATTGTTTCTTTTTCTTCCTGTTAATTCTCTTGCCCTTGATTTTTCTATAGTTGTCAAATCAAATTAGACTTATTATAACATTTAAAGAATATAAATCACATTATTACATATAATATCATGTGTACATACATTTAAATATGTAAATGAAAGAAAAAAGTAAAAAAAGGACCAGAAAAGCATAGGCACCCGCGTACGTGCCTTTTAGCTTAAACCCACCGCCTAGACGCCTTGACAACGATGTACCATGATTGAGTAACATGAAAATGTTACATACATTTTATATCTTCTGAACTTGCAATCTATGATTTATTTTTATAAGGATCATTTAGGAGCTTGTATGTAACTTGATTGATGCAGTCAAAAATACTTAATTGACTTAATTAATCAAGTGTAACTTTAATCATGTAGTTCCCTGAGACCATAGAACTATCTCAGTGTTAGAACATACTGGATACTGAAACCAGTAATCCAAAGGGAATTCAGAGTCGTATATTGTTGAGTATATGCATATGCTTGGCGGTAGATCTCTGTCATCCCGATTCCAACGTTTTAGAGAGCGGTTGTGGTCGTGTCTCGTATTTTATACATTAGAGAGTGATTGTTGTCGTAACTCGGATTTGAGGGTTATATTCTAATTTTGGTGTTGTGGCATGTGTACCCAGGACAAACCAGATTTGTTTTTTAGTAGGTTGGGCCATTATGCCACTACAGTTTATCACTCGTACTGACTGAGGGAAAGATATCTTAAGATTTCGGCCATCTTAGATCATATACGGGTTGATTGCGACTTCACAGTGGTCAGCTATTAGTTTGAGTGGTACGCCTCAAACTACCCATGCCTTCATAAAATGTGTTACCCAACCGTGTAGTATACCAGTTAGGGTTATTTTGGCGAACCCATTACATGATGACTATTGCTTTGGTCTTCTTACTAGTATGATAGTATCATATGTGATTCATATCTTACATGTTCATTTACTTGTGCATGTGCCTTTACTCATACATGTTCATTTTATAGATCCTAATTAGTTCTCTAACATGTTATAATATTTGTTTTAACGGATATAATCTTCATAAGCTACTTGTAAGTAATAAATGTTATTAAAGGTTATATCATATGAATGGGACTTGGGGTTTTATATTGTGGGTTTTCACACCTTTTTAGTGATCAGCAGCGCGGTCAGACCCGAGGTGGCGAGGAGGCTCAATTTGGAGACCAGTGAAGATGAGATGTTGTTGTGGTTCATATTAAAGTCCTAGAGCATGTACTCTTAGGTTGGGCATGGGGTTTATATATGCTGCATACCGACTCAAATTTTGGTTGTATATCATGAACAGTATAAATGTTGTAATTATCAAGAAGATACCTTTTGTATATCTAGAAAAGAAAAGTATTGCTTCTGATTGAGTGAATAAAACAAATACAGTGCTCTCTCTTTTATAAGACAAGACAGTAGTACAGCGTTTAGAGATAAGCAATATGGGATAAAGAAACAAGTGACTAAAAGACAAATAACCAAAAAACACTAAGTAAAAAATAGCAGTAAAGTGTATATACTAATACTCCCCCTCAAGTTGGAGCATAGATGTCAATCATGCCCAGCTTGTCAGTCATAGCAGTGAATCTAGATTTCGGAAGTATTTTGGTGAAGATGTCAGCCACTTGATCAGAGGTATGAGGTAGGGCGTAGATATCTGGCCAGATAAGACAGCTTCTCGAACAAAGTGACAATCAACCTCAATATGCTTTGTTCGTTCATGGAAGGTTGGATTACTGGAGATAAAGGTAGCAGCCTTTTTGTCACAGTACATAGGGATAGGAGTAGAATTAGAAATGCCAAAGTCTTTCAGCAGGCTCCGTATCCAGAACAGCTCACATGTAGTATGCGCCATGGCGCGATATTCTGCTTCAGCACTCGAGCGAGCAACAACCGTATGTTTCTTACTGCGCCAGGTAACCAGATTTCCACCTACAAAAGTACAGTAGCCGGAGGTGAAGCGTCGATCGACCTTGCTCCCAGCATAGTCAGAATCAGAATACCCAACAAGTTTACAGTGACCATGTTTTTTATACAACAGACCTTTCCCAGGGGAGCTCTTCAGATATTTGAGAATGTGACAGACTGCATCCCAGTGACATTGTCGGGGTTTGTCAAGATATCTACTAACAAGTCCAACTGCAGATGTGATATCAGCACGAGTGACAGTAAGATAGATGAGCTTACCAACCATGTGTCGATACTGATGGTGATCAGGATAAGCAGGAGAATTCTCATCATCCCAGTTGGTGTTTGGATCCAGAGGAGTACTAGCAGGCTTTGCACCAAGAAGACCTGTTTCAGATAGAAGATCCAGAACATATTTACGCTGAGATAGGCACAATTCAGAGGCTAACCGAGAAACTTCAAACCCAAGAAAGTAGCGCAAGGTGCCTAAATCTTTGGTGACAAAATGTTTCTCCAGATAACATTTAGTTGCCCGAATGCCAGCAAGATCACTCCATGGTAGAATGATGTCATCAACATATACAATCAGAATAACAATGCCAGAAGTAGTCTGTTTAACAAAGACAGAATGATCAGATTGGGAACGTCTAAAATGAAATTACTGAAGAATGGTGCTCAGTTTATCAAACCAAGCACGGGGACTTTGTTTTATGCCATAAATTGCTTTCCGCAAACGACAGACTTTGGAGGACTCCCCCTGAAGCACAAATCCGGGAGGTTGTTCCATATAGACTTCCTCATGCAGATCTCCATATAGAAAAGCATTTTTCACATCAAGCTGAAATAAGGACCAATCAGAATTAATTGCAACAGAAATAAGTATGTGAACTGAATTCAGCCGGGCCACAGGTGAAAAAGTCTCAAAATAGTCGACGTCGTAAGTCTGTGTGTAGCCCTTGGCAACAAGCCTAGCCTTGAGACGCTCAATCGTGCCATCTGGTTGATATTTAATAGTAAACACCCAGCGACATCCAACCGGAGAACAATCAGTGGGAGGATCAACCAACTGCCAAGTGTTACGATCAGTAAGAGCCTGCATCTCAGCTTTCATGGCCCGACGCCAAGCTGGATGCTTAAGAGCCTGAGAAGCATTTTTAGGAATAGAAACAGCAAAAAGAGCAGCAGTAAAATTGGCAAAGTTAGTCCCCAGGTGAGCAGTAGTACAGAAATTCTCAATCGGATGTTTGGTACACGTTCTAGTTCCTTTCCTTAAACAGATAGGAAGATCTAAGTAAGAAAATACCTGAGGTGATGACTGATCTGGCATTGAGGAAGAAGATTCTGGAGGGGCCATAGAGGGAGTTGTCATCTTCGGTCTTCTTTGATAAACTTTCAGTGGAGGAGCAGCAGGAGCAGTATCAAGGGAATCAGAATCATCAATCATCGGTAATGGTGTCTACATCAATAAATCCGACGTAAGAGCAGACCCAGCAGAAGAATAGAATGGCATGTGCTCGAAGAAAATAACATCAGCCGAGACCATCCATTTTTTTGAAACTGGATCATAACAGCGGAACCCTTTTTGAATCCTAGAGTACCCTAAGAAGACACACTTGATGGCACAGGGATCAAGTTTGGTTAAACCAGGACGTAGGTTTTTAACAAAGCAAGTGCTCCCAAAAATACGAGGAACAGAAAATAAGGGCGCATCAGGGTACAAGATTTGATAAGGGATTTGATTCCCAAGAACAGAAGATGGCATGCGGTTAATGAGATAGCACGCAGTGAAAATAGCTTCAGGCCAAAAACACTAGGGAACATTATAGTGAAAAAGTAAAGTACGAGCAATTTCAAGAAGATGTTGATTCTTGCGTTCGGCAACTCCATTTTGTTGTGGGGTGTAGGCACAGGAGGTTTGGTGAATAGTACCCAGTTTGCGACAAAAACTGCTGACCCAGGATTGCATGAATTCAAGAGCATTGTCAGTGCGAAAAAAAATTATAGGTTTGCTAAACTGGGTACGTATTTCAGCAAAATAAGCAGTAATAGTCTCAAGAATATTAGACCTATCCTTTAGCAAGAAAATCCAGGTGGTCCTAGAGAAATCATCAATAAAGCTCAGAAAGTAACGGAATCTAGAAATACTCGAGACAGAACGAGGTCCCCAAACATCAGCATGTATAATATCAAACGGCTGTTTTGAACCACTACATAATTTCTTTGAAAAAGTTGCTCTAGTTTGTTTGCCCAATTGACAAGTTTCACAATGAAAAACAGAATCTGAAATATGAGGTAGTAAATGCTTTAATTTGACTGCCGACGGGTGTCCCAAACAATAATGCCATTGGATGTCAGTCACAGAAGATGTCAGATACGCCACAACCTTTGGAACATCCAAGTAATATAAACCATCTGGTCCCTCATGGCCCAAACCAATCTTCGTCCTCGTGCGCAGATCCTGAAAAACAACACCATCCGGGTCAAATGTAATAGAGCAACGAAGGCTCTTCACAGTTCTACTGACAAATAACAAATTTATAGGAAACGTAGGAACATATAAAGCAGAGCGCAGAGGTAGGCATTCAGGAGTGCATATATCACCAAAACCAGTAACCGGTGTTTGAGAGCATGGTTGTATAGGCGGCAAGGCGACCAGGCGTTGCCTGGGGACGCCCAGGCGGAGGCCCAGGCGTTTATATATATATATATATATATATATATATATAGATAGATAGATTAATTTAATGGATACATGTAAAATTTATGAAAAATACAGTTAAATCAGTATATGGTTAAATAATATCAAAATCAGTACATAAATAAACACAAATCAGTAGATAACTAAATAAAAATAGTAGCGAAATAAATACAAATAAGTAGATGAGTAAATACAACTAAGTAGATAAATAAATACAAATCAGTTGATCAATAAAGTTACATCAGTAGATGATTATATAATTTCAAAATCAGTACACAAATAAATTCAAATGAGTAGATAACTAAATAAAAAACAGTAGACGAATAAATTCCGTAGATGAATAAATACAAATCAGTTGATAAACTATTATAAATCAGTAGATGATTAAATAATTCCTAAATTAGCACATAAATAAATACAAATAGTAGATGAATAAAATACATTAAATACAAATCAGTTGACAAATAAAGTTAAATCAGTAGATGATTAAATAATATCAAAATTAGTACATAAATAAACACAAATCAATAGATAATTAAATAAAAACAGTAATAAATAAAAACAAATAAGTAGATGAATAAATACATAAGTGCAAAAGTAAATACGAATCAGTTGATAAATAAAGTTACATCAGTAGATTCTTATATAATTTCAGAAGCAGTATAAATAAATTCAAATGAGTAGATAGCTAAATAAAAAACAGTAGATGAATAAATTCAGTAGATGAATAAATACAAATAAGTAGATGAATAAATACAAATCAGTTGATTAACTAATATAAATCAGTGATGATTAATCAATTCTCAAATCAGTACATAAATAAATACAAATAGTAGATGAATACATATAATATATATAAATCAGTTGATAAATAAAGTTAAACAGTTGACAACTAAAGTTAAATCAGTAGATGATTAAATAGTATCAAAATCAATAAATAAATAAACACAAATCAGTAGATAAGTAAATAAAAACAGTAGATAGATAAATACAAATAAGCATATGAGTAAATACAATTAAGTAGCGCCTGGGCGGGTCGCCTAGCCCGCCTGGCCCGCCTAGCACGCCTGGCATAGCCTTTGGTGTTGGGCGCTCAGATATAGAGACCCCATTGGCCGCCTGGGCGCCCGCCCGTACAACACAGTTTGAGAGCCGTCAGCCAGAGTAACAAGAGGTATAACAGTAGTATTATGTAAATGAGAAAATAATGTAGGATTGCCAGAAATATGGGATGTCGCACCCGAATCGATCACCCAAGTGTTTTTACCGGACTGAGTCAAAAGAGCAGTGCTACCATCAGTGGAGGCCTCAGTAGAAGAAGCAAGGCGTGCTTGTAGTAGTTTCTCAAACTCTGATCCGATCCAATCAGCAAACGGAGGTGCAGAAGTAGTGGCAGTATCAGGCTGATCTGTGGTGACTTGATTCGCCCAGGCTGGCTTCCCATGCTATATCCAGCAACGATCTTCATTGTGATTGGTACGCTTAGTCCCCGACCACGGCCGCGTCCACGAAAGGGTTGTTCCGTCAGAAGAGTCAGGTAGGTTTGGCGAAACGGAAGGCAGGCGTTGAACACACTTCAGAACGTCTCTCAAGGTAGGAAGGGGATCACTAGAGAGGATCTTATCGGATTCCGTCCCCCGACACCTTCCTCCGGTGCCCCCCCCAACCCTTCCTTAATTGCGTATATGAGCATCGGCTCCCCTCCGTTTCGCAGACCAGTAAGGAACTTGACAAGTTGAAGCTCGTTCCTTTGACATTGGATTTCCGTGATATCTGCAGACAGAGGATGGTAGACCTCGAATTCATCCCAGAGAGCACAACAGTTGTTGTAGTAATCCTCCACGGAGTCAGTAGCAGAGTACTCCTGTTTGACCAGTAGCTTGAAGATTTCAAAAACCTTCTTCAGATTCTTCTGGTGAGAGTATACGTAAGAGTTGATCCCACATATCCTTGGCAGTCTTGAGGCGAAGGAGAGACTGGTTGATTTTAGGTTCCGCACTATTGACCATCGACCATCCAGGTCATAATACCATAATCTTCCTTGGACCAGAGATCGTAGGCATGTTTGGTCTTGTCATCAGCATCAGCAGCAGGGATGGTCGGACCCTTGGTCGACAGATGAGAGAAACGCTCTTGAGTCTTGACGTACAGTTCAATTAGTTGGGACCATCCAACTTGACGGTAGTGACGCACAGATTGCAACGAAGGTCAGGAGTCGCCATCCGAGATGATAGAGATAGTCAGAATCAAGGGCGCAGATAGCAGCAGAGGTAGAAGTCACCAGTCAGCAGCAGAGGTAGAAGTCACCAGTCAGCAGCAGAGGTAGAAATCACCAGTCAGCAGCAGAAGTCCAACACATGGACTAGAAGTAGCAGATACAACCCTCGTAGGGGCAGCAAGAGAAGATAGAAACCTACGCCAACATGGAGGAACGATCACTCCACCATGAGGCGCAGGCAAACAGAGCGGAAGACGCTTTTTACTACGTCAACGTGCTAAAAACTGGAAAAGTACCGAAGTTGTCCGGAGGTTTCAGGGAAGAAGATGGGTAGAGGATTGGGTGTACTTGATGGATTAAGCCATGGTAATGAAGTGGGTTAGGGTGTTGAAAGGTGGTGGAGGGTTGACGGAGAGGTTGGTGGTGGCTGGAGTGGTGGCGGTGATGGCTGTGGGCGGCGGCGCGGGGGGGGGGGGGGGGGGGGGGGGGGGGGGGCAGGTGTGGCGGCAACGCAAGGGGGGGTGGGGAGGGGTGGATGATGGGTGGGGAGGTGGTGGTGTGGTGAGAAGAGGATGGAGGCAGAAGGGGCACCGGCGGAGAAGAGGGGAGGCGGCGGCAGCAGGGGCAGGCTGCAGCCCACCAGGTGGCAGCGCAGGGAAGGGAGAAAGAAGAGGGAGAGGGGCAGCTAGGGTTGGGGGGGATGAGAGGCGGCTAGGGTTTAGGGAGGATCGGGACGCTCTGATACCATCTAGAATAGAAAAGTATTGCTTCTTATTGTGTGAATAAAACAAATACAATGCTCTCTCTTTTATAAGACAAGAGAGTAGTACAGTGTTTAAAGATAAGCAATATGGGATAAAGAAACAAGTGACTAAAAGACAAATAACCAAAAAACACTAAGTAAAAAATAGCAGTAAAGTGTATATACTAATAGTATACAAATTGTGCTTGAGACCACTGAACTCATATATATCTGATATAAATATGTGTGAGATATAGGCCTTTGTGCAAGTGTTCTTACGGAATGTTCAAAAAAATTATTTCGGTTTCAATTTTGTACATTTTTGTTAATATGATTAATCAGTATTTAATCGGTGTTTGGTTTGAGTAATCTCGTTTGTATGGCGATTTGTCACTAAAAGCCTCTCAAATTACATTAAAAAACTCACTATTTTCTTTTAATGATCATCGGCTTCTAGATAAAAACAAAGATATAAATGAGTTCAAGGGAGTTCGAGAGCATTTCCCCCTCGGTATAAACATCTCAATACTGAATAAACAAGGTATATAAGTAAACTATTTGGAAAAATTGCTTCAAGAAACATTTCATTACTTTTCTCAAATGTATCAAACAGAGAAACAGATATTATGTCCCTTTATTTCACCTTCCACATTGTCTGTCTTACTAGTTAAAAAGACAAAAATATGAAACAAAACTCACCGCAAGTATCCTTTGTTGTTTATCTTGAGTTGATGTTGGATGGAATGGCGGATACCTGTTAAAGTTGTATGCATGTCATACTGAATAGAGGAACCTTCTTAAAAAGCCAGAGAAGGATTAGTTTTACTTTTCAAGAATTATTGATATTTACCCTGACAGAAGGATGTACAAGATTACTCCAACCGCCCACATGTCACTTGCAAAAGATACACGGCCCTGAGATAGAGCTTCTGGAGATACATAATCTATTGAACCAAATAATCCAACGACTGGGTCAGTGAAATCCTCGACAGAGCTCAGTCCAAAATCCATAATCTTCAAAGGAGCATTCTTGTTGTTGTTGAGAAACAAGCAATTCTCTGGCTTCAGATCTCGATGGACAATGTTGGCTCTGTGAAGTGCATCAAGTCCGTTTGCTATCTGTTTAATTACTTCTGCTGCTTCCACTTCACTGTAGCGTTCATTGGCAACAATCCTGTCAAAAAGCTCGCCACCGGAGCATAGCTCCATCACCAGATGCACACCATGCAGATCCTCATATACATCATACAGGTGAATCACATTTGGGTGCGGAGAGACGTCCTCTACAATCTTCCTCATCACAAGAATCTCATTCGTCAGCAATGCCTCTGAGATAGAGACTTGTTTCCAAGTTGGAAATCTCAGAGAAGCAGCAGCTTTCTCTCCATCCTGACTCCGTGGTGCTCCAGGAAGCAGGAATCCTAGTCTTTTAAGGGTTTTGATGGCAACCTGCTTCTTGTTTCCATTTGATTTGCTGATTCCCTTCCTCACCATGGAGAATCCTCCCTTGCCAAGAATTTCAACAACATCATAGTCCTCAAGCAATTTTCTGGACATGGCTGGAGTAACCTGCAGGAGATAATAATTAATTAAATTAAACATAAGGAACTATGCTATTACACAGAAGAAAAAAACAGCATACGTTGTTTGAGCATAAAGATTAAAAAAAAAAAAAAAGCGGGGCTGTAAGGAGTGATAACTCGAGCTAAATTTGTCAACAGAATCTCTTGAAATTGAAGGTGAAACAACTTATTGTAGTTATAAACACAGACAGATATAAGTGAATGGCAGCGAAAACATCATCTTGGCTAGCATATGGCCGGATAACATAACTGTAAGCGGCCCCACTAGGAGCAAAATTTGAGAATAAAGAAATCAAAAAAAGCAAGAGCGTATACAAAGACATAATTCTGCATCAAGGAAAGAAGACTACAAAAATCAGCCAGCCAAATTAAGCAACAGAATCACTTCGGATCATATAATCTAAGAAGGAAATTTGCTGCTCAAAATTCACTTGCCCCTACGCCATCAACTATGTCCAGGCGCACTAGAGATGGAAATGTGAATGTCAAAGTCGCTGGAATTATCCATTTCGAAGGACTGAAAGTTCCCAACTCGTTCAAATACCAAATCAAAGAATCCAGATCGTTAAGACTCCATTAATATACATACTACGAACTGAAAATAAAAATAAAGGGCACTCACCTTGGCCGTTGCCTAAATGCCGACACTGAGAGTGAGCTGCTCACCTCAGTTCGTCGTAGAATACTTGAGCTGCGCCCGCTGCCAGCATTCCTGCCACAAGACCGAGAACGGTAAGCACTCGGTAGCTTTCCCTCGCCTTGGACAGCTCTGCCGGCTGCTGCTGCTTTTGGCTGTTAAGGTTGACTCCTCCTTGCTGGAAGAAGGCAAGTCATACGCGGAAAATAGCGGTCAAAGATACCAAATGAGTAGACGTCCTGAGATGGGTATGCTCCTGTTCGCGTCTAACGCATAGTAGCTTCTGGGAATACAACAAAGGAAAGGCCGGCAGGGGGAGAAGAGGTTCGCGCGTCAGCAAATTCCACCTTGAACGATGCCTTGCAAGAGGCGCCAAAGAGGGAGGTCGGAGGTAAAAGGAGAATAGCTACCCAAACTGCAAAAAAAGCGGACGACGGGAAGGGGCAGTATGACCCGTTGACCCATACCCTCGGGAGCAATGGGTCGATAGGAAAAACAGACCAACTCCGCAATAAAGAAATAGGGCTATGACGTGGGAAGAAGGCACGGATATTCCAGTGCGCGGTGACGAATGGGCTATAACAACTCGCCTTCAGTGAGGTCAAAGGAGAGGACGGGTAACGGAAGTACCAGTGGTAGCAACAGTAGAGCCTGAAGCCGCAGTTTTGGAGGTGGCGTTTCGGCGCTTGCCGTGGCCTTGGTGCTTGACGGTTGGAAACAGCCGGGCGGCTGTGGAGCCTTTCGTGCTCCTGCCGGTGCCGGTGTGGCCATATATGCGCAGCCGTTCTGGACTCCGTACGCTTTCGTAAACCAATTTCTTGTCCAACACAAAATAATTGTCGTTCACCCCGCTCCAATTGGTTCGGAGCAAGGGCATGTTTGGTTTCTTGAAGAATTTTAGCATATTGGATTGTATTTTGGCTGCTTTGGTTTACATGATTTCGGAAATGGGCTAATCTCAAGATTTCCGGATATAATAGGAATCCTGCATTTAAGTTTCCATCAAAATTCTCCCGACAAAATCCAGCTATAGCCGGCTTGTGGACTAAAAAAAATTAAATCATGTATTTTACAAATCCTTCAAACCAAACATAAACTTTGTGTTTGCGGGATTTTGACAATGCCGTATTTTACAAATGTAGGATGGCATAAATGCAGGATTGTTGAAAATCCAACAAACCAAACCAAAGGTGCCTAAGTGGATTAACAAAATAAGGGATTCAAATTCCGAGATGCCTAATTTTATATTTCACACCGGATTGAAATCCGTTAATTTAGTTGGGTGTAGTCGGGTTTAGTTGTGCAAGTTCACAATGTAAAAGTGCACATCACACACACACTTTGTTGTTCAACTATACTTCATCAAACATTTCTTAAGGGCTATCTTTTTACACCAAAAAGGACAGGTTCAATACGACTCAAAGTTAATATGTGTTTATAGAAACATACTTCAAAGGATATTACACCATTTCCTTATCCCCAACACAATTCCGATTTTAAGTTTAAGTCACCCTCAACATGATTAGGGATTCAACCCTATTTTACCCCGTACGATGGCATACGTGTAATTGTTTGGGACCGACCTCGACCCTTCCATCCCACACTCCCCAATCATTCGCCCAAACACCTCCCAACATCCTTGTTTCCCTTTGCTTCCTCATGGCACGTTGATGTTGTGCTATGGATGTGTTCCTCCTATAATGCTACACTTGGTTTGGCTCTTTTATGAGGCATTTGCCACATGTGGTCGTTATAATAGTGTGCAACAAAGTTGATGGCACCACCGCTTCTGGTGGCTAGGGCAAGTTAGGATTTCACTTCTTTCATCACATGTGCTTTATGAGAATCATGAGGTACTTAATTCCCCTCCGCTCATTCTTCTTTTCCCGGTTGTATTGTCACTTTCACCTTATTGTGGGGAGCACATTTGTATTGTCTAAACCCTAGCCTTTGATACCTTCTGCCTTATCTCTGATATTGTCTACAGACTTTATTTTTTCATTTGTATTTGGGGGAGAGCACTTCCATGGGTAGCATTTGCTTTGTTATGGTACTCCATCAATATATACCTTTTAATTTCCTGCTACAACCCCTCACACTCCTCCTCATTAACATAGACCTTGTTGCACATGAAAGAACAAAAAACCAATGTCAAGTCATGTGGTGTTCCTTACGGAGATAGCTCATTCTCTTGTGTTTATTTTGGTTGTAACTATAATACCTTCTTTATTTTATTATTGTTACTACCGTGTGTTGTTATTTTGTATGAATGGCATGACTTGCTTCTCCCTTGCTTTCGAATTAGTGTTTGGATGTGGGCTTGTATTTGGTTCTTCTTTTCACAAGTACCACGATCAATATATACTTTTTATTGTTATTGATTTAATTGTGGCCACACGAACCATTTCATAGTTATTTGATCTTATCATGCTAACTTATTTGGGGTAGTGTTCAGTTTTATGTGATATTTCCAACCCTTGTGTGACTCTTGTATGCTAGGACTGCGAGAGTTTCTCTTGGTATGGGCGGAGGAGGAACTTAGGGGCAATATTTTAATTAGGATAATGTTATCTTTTACCTTTGGTTAACCTAGCTTGATTTTTTTTGAATAATTGGTTGTTTTGTTACTTTTTATTGAATGACTTCCACTTTCATGCTTCAGTCAATTTTGTGTCATGCTATGTGAAAGCATGAAAATTGATTATGTGGTTGTTTTGTTGGTCTGATATAGATGGCTTTGCACAATCAATGTTTGACCAAGTGATGAATAATTGTTATCTGGTTGATTGATTGTTTTGTTGATTTTTATGGAACTATTATCAAAGACATTGCCCAATGATGATGAACACCCCATTCATTATTTGTAGTGCATCAAGACGTAGCCTGCATTTATTTTTTAAATGAATATTTTTTGTACAAATAACTTGTTATTGTCTATACCAATTGATGGTGTTAAGCCATTGCTCATGAGAACCTACTCCCCCACATTATTGTCTTGGCTTGAGGGTAACTAAACTTTTATATGTTGTGATATTTGTTATACTTAATTTCTTTTTGTATACATTATGTTATGTTTGAGAACATTCTTTGTCCATGAGTCAACATCCATGTGCTCCCCCATTATTGAGTCAACATTCATGTGCTTCCCCCATTATTTCTTTCAGTCGGTTTAAACTCTTGTATATGTTAATCCTTTTTCTAGTTCATGTCATTTCCGAGGGCAAAAACCTGAGGTAAATATGACATGTGATGTCTTCATGTCTTGTGTGGTATTGATAATCTAGTTTGTATTTTGTAATTGGTCTTTCTTAGTATTCTATATTGTGCTTTGTAATTGGTCTTTTCTTTATTTACTCTTGTTGTTGCTATGCCCTAATGTTTATTTATAACAAATTTGTTTTTTATTACAAAATTTGTAATCATGATTCAGTTTTATTTTAAGTGATAGCATATGTTGTCTTAATTATCATTCCTAATTTTTATTACTATTATGGGTCCTGGTTCCACAGTCAACAGTGCATGTCATGTTCAACTGTGTGCATTGATTTTAGATTTGGATTTTCTGTTTGTGTTTATGAGATTGTGTTATGTCCAAATATTAGATTTTGTTGCATGTTGTAACCCCATAAATCTCAATTTTGGGGTTTGTTATGTTCTCCCATCCCTTTCATCTTTGTCACTATCCTGGGATAGCTATTGTTTGTTTTTTTGTTCTTCATTATAATATATGTATTGTAGTATTCAAATTTGTTTTCATCCATGTTGGATTACGAACTAAATTGGATTTTGTTCAGTTGATTATAATCTTGATTATAATTTTGATACATATAAGATACTTAAATTATATACCATTACTTTGTGTTTATTGTATGTAGTTTTCCAATGATAAGTCCCATGATGACTGAATCATGATTACTTCTATTTTTTGTTGATCAGATTATGTTATGTCCAATTAGTGTGCTTTTGTCAAATGTGGTAGCCCAATGAAATCTCAATTTTGGGGTTTACTACATTCTCTCATCCCTTTCATCTTGGTCACTATATAGGGATAACTATTCTTTATTGTCAGTTCTTCATTACAATATATATATATATATATATATATATATATATATATATATATATTATAGACCTCAGATTTGTTTTCATCCATATTGGATTACACAACCAGAATGGGTTTTAGTCTATTGAATCTGATCTTGATTATAGTTTTTATATGCAAGTAGTATACTTAAATTATGTTAAATTGTTTTGCATTTATCATTTGTGGCTCATGATGATAGAATTCAGATTGATTCTGCTTTACTATTTGTGTTGAACATATTGTGTTATGTCCAATTAATGTGCTTTTTTCGAATGTGGTAGCTCCAAAAATCTCAACTTTGGGGTTTAATGCATCCTCCCATGCTTACATCTTCATCGCCGTCCTAGGATAGCTATTCTTTGTTGTTTGTTCATCATGACAATATATGCATTATAGTTCTCAAATTCATATTCATCCATATTGGATTACAATATACACATGCATAGGATGCTTAAATTATGTTTGATTTTTTGTGTGCTTATTAATTGTGATTTTTCAATGATGCATGGCCCATGATGACTAATTCAGGACAATCATCCTTGCCTTTCACAATGTGTTGTATAGGTGTAACATATAGTTGTTGAGGAAATCTAGTTGGACACAGTATAACCAGCACATTGGTGAGCTGAATTTGATGACTATTGGGTCTAACTTGTTAACCCAACAAATACGTGATGCACCCATGACATGTTAGTCAATTTTGACATTTCAAACTCATGAGTAGGATATAGTTTTTGTGGCAATATTTTGGTACATGATCACCATCCAAATCTACACAGTTGGGTTGAATTCCATGTGTAGATCTTGTAAGTGATTTTCTATTAATTATCCCCCCCCCAATAATTGTGCGCTCCACATGAACCTGAAATTTCATTATTAAATATGGGTAGGATACTATGTTTCTATCATTATCAATAGTCATGATAGTTCTGAGGCCAATAATCTGAGGTCATAACTACATGATGAGTTCAATCGTGTGCATTGATTTTAGATTTTCCTTTATTATTTGTGTTAATCATGTTGTGTTATGTGTGTCTATTATGATTTTATTGCATGTGGCATCCCTAGAAATCTCATTATATAGTTTACTACACTCTACCATCCCTTTCATTTGTCATTTTAACTGAGGTTCTTTAAGTTCTTATCTAATCTTGATTATATTTATGCATACTTAAAATATGTTCAACTACTTTCTATTTATCAATTGTGGTTTTCAACTGATGAGCGGCCCATGATGACTGATCTAGGACAATCATCCCTGCCTTTTACACTATGTTGTACATGTGCAACATGTAGTTGTTGTGGAAATTTAGTTGTACACTATGGTCATCAAATCAGCAGACTTTCAGGCTAAATTTGATGGTTACTAGGTCCAACTTACTTACCCAACAAGTATGTGTTGCGCCCATGACATGTTAGTCATATTTGACATTTAGGGCTCACATGTATACTATCATTGTATCAATATCAAGTCTTGGTAGTTTCGAGGCCAATAATCTCACACTTATAAGAGGAGTTCACTGCATGCATTAATTTTATGTTTTCTTTTTTTTGTTTGTGTTAGTCAAATGTGTTATGTGCATTTATTATGCTTTTGTTACACATGATTGATAAAAAAATCTCTATTTTGGGGTTTACTACATTCTTCCATCACTTTTATTCATAAATTGTCCTGAGGTTTTTAAGTTCTTATCTGATCTTGATTAAAGTATATATGTGCATAGGATACTTAGATTATGTTCAATTTTTTTTATTTATTAGTTGTAGTTTTCCAATGATGAATGGCCCACGATAAATGATCTTGGACAATCTTCCTTCCTTTGACAATGTGTTGTATAGGTGTAGTATATAGTTCTTATAGAAATTTAATTGTACACAATTGCCATCAAAATCAGGTTGCTTGCTAGTTGAATTCAATGGTGACTGGGTCACCCAACATGTATGTGTTGCACTCGTGACATTTTAGTTAGTTTTGGCATTTGGGACTCTTGTGTAGGATGTAGTTGGTGTGGTAAACTTTTGGAACATAATACCCAATAAAATCTACGTCATTGGGTTTAAATCTATGTGTAGATCTTCTTGGAGATTGTCTATTAATGATTCTCCTAGTAATTGTGTGCTCCACATGACACTCAAATTCCATTATCTAACTTGTGTAGATACTATCTTTGTATCATTATCAATATTCATGACAATTCTGAGGCCAATAATCTGAGGCTACAACTACATGTTATGTCCATCCCAATAATCCATCAACGATCATGTTATGTGTAAGTTCTTATGGTAGCCCCAAAAATATCAATATTTGGGGTTTACTGCATGCTCCCATCCCTTTGATCTTCCTTTTATGGTTGTGTTAATTGGGTTTTTCTTTTATGTTTATTTTCATCCATATGGGATTGTTGGTTTGGTTTTTTTATCCAAATTAGACTACACAATAGTTATCTATTTGTTCAATCCATCAAAATATGCATGTTTTTTTATCTTCAAATTTCTTTTCATCCATATTGGACTATCCATTTAGACTAATTTTCATTCATATTGGACTGCCTAGTCATATTTATTTATATTTATATTGGATTGTCCATTCAGTTTTGTTTTCATCCATATTGATTTTTGATTCATTTTTATTTTCATTTATATCAGAAAATATAGTACTTGGTTGTTTGTTTTATCCACTAATATATGCAAAACTTGATCTTTGAATTTCTTTTTATCCATATTAGACTATCCATTCAGATTTGTTTTCATCCATATTGGATTTTTCATTCAGAATGGTTTTCAACCACATTACAATACACAAAATTTTGTTGTTTATTATGTCCATAGATATTTATTGTATTTGTTCTTTAGATTTGTTTTCATCCATGTTGGACTGTCCAACCATATTAGTTTTCACCCATATTGGACTGCATACCATTTTTTGTTTACTTGGTCTATTGATTTTATGGTTTAATGGGAGTGAGTCAGATTTGTGTCAAAATGGTACAATGAACGGCAGCGGGTCAGATATGTTGTAAGAACATGATCTAGTTCAACTCACTATTGATGTTGTGGGGAAATAGAGTCGACTGATAAAGTAGCAGAAATAAAATTTTAATGCATGATTTGTTAACTAGAAGATCACATCAACAACAATGTATCAAGAAAGGAAAGGTTGCAATGTTATACCTAATTTTGGAGCAAGTTCAACAACAATCCCTTGTAGAAGTATGTGACTTTCTTTAAGCTACACCTAGACAGCATCAGCAATGGCCTCCTAGCCGATCACCACGGATGACAGTCCACTTTGTCCTCCTAAAAGTAGGAAACAACCTCCTCACCTCTATACTAGTCCACACACACCACCTGGAACTCCACATTGCGCTACTAGAGACAATGGGAAGGAGTTGTCCCTTCGAACGTTAGGGTGCTAGCACTGACTTACTCTCCTAATTGTCTCTCCCTTATTGTCACGGGTAGGACTTGAACTAGCTCTCATGGTTACCATAACCAAAGAGGACAACAATTATCAGAGCTTATTGTTGTGTTTGGGAAGCCCCAATACCCCTTTATTTATAGGAGAGGCCAGTGTCAGGGTTTCCAGTCAGTCTTGGAGTCGAAGAGATAGAAATCATGAATTTTATGGAAGCTACAAATGGAAAACTTGTTGTTTCATAGTTGAAATGGTCAACTCACGGTTGAATTGCACAGTTCATGTCATGAACCAGTCATGTGCTTTCATGTTCTGAATCAAATCGGTATTCAATATTTGATCAATGCAAAACATGACGTCATCATCAATCCCTGATCCAATCGAATTGATCCTTAATTCGGGTGGTTCATCACATGAACTTGTCATCTCAGACCTTGAATCAGTCAGTTCATGCCCTGGTTCAACCATTGATCAGCCAATGTTGTTTCCAATTGACCTAACACTCCAACTGATCAGTTCAATACTTAAAGAAGTCAGTTCAGAGACCAATAAGCAATTTTAAACTAGTGTTGTTTAAATTGAATACATAAACACTTTAGTAATCAAATTAAACATCATTCATGAATAAATCCTATTCTAAGTACATCACATGTGTGTGACCCTATAGGTCCCAAGTTACGCTGGCAGTGAATGTCCGTAACTAACTTATAACATCACAAGTAATGAACAGTATCTAGCAACACATCGTTGCTACCCAAGTAATTCCAAAAGTTGGAGAACAACTTCAACTTATAATTTGTGATCAATGTTGTTGTGATCATATAGTTCCTTTATCTTTGATATCTAGATTGAACTCGAGGCATAGAATGGTCATCCTCTCAATACTCAATTTAAGTTCCTTGAACTAGAGCAAACCGTCTGAGATGCATGTGAGTTCAAATATCATCTATTGAATCACATGAGTATGGCCATATGTTTCTCAGTCTCCTTTATCAAGTATTCTGGATATCAATCTCCAATAGGAGGGACACATCCCATCTACATCATACATACTCGATCTCCATGCGTCACAATGCACCTGAGAGTCACCTTTATGGCAACCCTTATTCTAGGTTACATTGGATGATGTCAAAACACATCGAATGATGTGTGATGAGTGTAGGGGCTTCAGGCCTAAGAGCCACAATCACCACTATCCTATGCGAGTTGATTCTGACTACCATACCATGGTCTCCATGTTTCACTCTCACGGTGGGCCTGTCCGATATACTCTTCTCTAACACATATATGTGTGCTTGACTTGATATCACATATCATGACTAATGAGACTATGTCATCAGTCAACACACACAGTAGTCTTATGTATTACTGTTGTTTATTCTGCTTCTATAGTAATATCTGACTAGGAACATAATAAGAATGTATGTACTCTTATCATACATATGATCTCATTATTCAGGTCCTCAACCTAAAGACACATTTCATCAAGTAACATCATTCTTTAGACATCTATTATATCTATGTCATCATCTCATGATTGAGACAGACATAATAGACAAAATTACCTTTATTACTATCAAATTAGGTATCTAATTCCCCATTACAATTATCATATGATTGGCTCTCTAGGCATACATACCAACAGACTCCCACTTACACTTAGAGCCAATAAACCACAAATCTCATTCCAAGTGATTTTAAAAGTCCATCATGTTTTTGTTGCGCAAGAGCTTTTATAGTGGGTCAACAATGTTTTCTTCTAGTCAACATTTTGGAAGTTTTACATCTCTTCATTATACAAATTCTCATATGAGATAGAATTGTTGTAGTATGGTATCTGATATTCCTTTGCCTA
This sequence comes from Alisma plantago-aquatica, assembly GCA_963693085.1. Taxonomy (NCBI): domain Eukaryota; kingdom Viridiplantae; phylum Streptophyta; class Magnoliopsida; order Alismatales; family Alismataceae; genus Alisma; species Alisma plantago-aquatica. The sequence continues at coordinate 1,742,782,627 of OY856409.1, read as the reverse complement.
ATCAATAGCTCCATCACAGTCACAGTTTTTCTACTGTGCCATTTTTGGTTGGAACATCCCACAAGTTCATCTCTATGAACTTATTGATACATATAGTATCTTCTGTTGTTCATATAACACCAAGATACTCGACTTCTATTGTAGAATTAACAATTATATCTTACTCTGAACTTTTCCAACTTGCATTTCTCATTTTAAAGTCAAACACAAATTTAGATTGTGGTAATTAATTTTATGTGTCATTTTGAAGCTTGCATTGGTGTAACCCTTTACAAACAACTCTTCCTTAATACCATAACCAAGGAACATGTACTTTTAGTTCTTATTAAGTACTTTAAGGATGTTCTTTATTGCACTCCACTGACTTTCAATGGGATTTGACTGTTATCAACTAGTCTTGTCCGATAGATATGAGATAATTGGATGAGTATTCATCCTCCCATCATTTCCAATACATACGAGATAACATGATGAGTATGTAACATTGCATACATGATAGATCCAATTACAAATGCATATGACATCTTAGCCATGTTTTTCCCATTCTTCACAAGAACTGCGACACTAGGATCTTGAGAGATTGATTCCATGAAACATGGACAAATCTTTTCTCATTGAGTCTTATATGTTGACCCCTTGAACATCTTATTGATGTATGTGCTCTTTCTTAGGTCAAGAATCTTTCCAGATATATCTCTAGTCGATCTTGATTCTTATCATATAGGATGCTTCACCTAAACCTTCATGCAGAATGGACTTTCCTAGTCATGTTTTAACATTTGTAGTATAAGGATGTTATTCCCCATCTTTATGTGGAATATATATATGCTCCCACTAAATTTTTGTGATCACATATTTCATCTTCATTTTGACTAAAGTCAAACTCTTTAACTGTTTTGTCAAATTGAAGATTCTAGTTCTGAGATGCTTGCTTCAATCCAAAGATTGACCTTTGTAGCTTACAAACTTTATTTGCATTAATGGATTTATAAAACCTTCAAGTTGTATCACACACACATCCTCATGATTATTCATGTTAACGAGTGTTGTAACATACCAAAATCTAGAACCTTATCCTATTCCAAGGTTAAGAGGTTAGAGACCTTAGTTCTTTGGGCTTAGCCAAACAAGGTTGAGGATATACGTAATGGTAGTTAATGGTAACTATTATATGTAATGCGTGAATAAATCACCCTAACATATATGCATGAAAATAAATATGACATAATACCCTCGTATTAATCATAAGACCAATAATGGATAAATAAAATATGTCACATGAGATAAATGATGAATATAATAAATAATTCTTTTGGTTGTAATGTGAAGATATATGACACAATTGGAAGAATGATAATAATAATGATAAAATAATATTGATCTAGAATTTTCTATGGTTTTTTTGGAATAAGGAATGAGAAAAATAAATAAATAATAACTCCCTAAACAAGATAATGTGATATTGAATTATTTAATATGAGAAATAGTAGTAATAATGAATAATGGGATAAATTGATAAAAGAAAGACTATTTGGATAAGAATAACTTCAGATTCGTTTTCTTTGGATATGATACTTTTCGGCCAAGTTTCACAAATTTGGGATAATAATAATTATATCAATTTTATTTAGAAAAGAAAAAGTGATTTTCCTTCAGAATATGAGATAAATCATTTAGTAACTCAAAAAGTGAAAAATAATCTTAGATTCGCAATCTACATATTAAAAATAGGCTTTGGGTGAATTTTCATGTAATGTGGATAATCTTTAATATACATGTGTAGATTAGGAGAGAGAATGTAAAATTCCAAAATATTGAATAATGTATTAAATAATACCAAGATATAAAATTAATGGTCAATTCGTGTTTCATATGTTTTAGTTTTCTAACTAGGAAAGAAAATAAGAATAAGAGTCAAATATATTAAATAAATTATCAAATGACTCCAAAAGAGATAATAAATCTCAAATTCAAAATCTACATTCCAAAATTAGCATATAGGTAAATTTTCAACTAATTTGGACAATCTTGAATATTTTAGTTAATTTAGGAGAGAGAATATAATTTAAAGAACAAAAAAATAAATAATATATTGAAAAAATTAAGTAATGGAAAATTTATGTTCCTCATGTTTAGTATTGATTATGGGCCAAGCTTCATATTTTTAGAAAGCTTCTAGATGCCACTAACTCATTAAAGGGATACAATTAGTGATAATATTTGAAAATATTGGATAAAATATTAGAAGTCTTCAAAAAGATAGAATAATGCCAAAATTGCATTGCTCATCCTGGCTAACCTACCAAATTTGGATTTATTTGGACTTCGTTTGTACTCTCAAATAATTATAGAATGTTTTGTACATTGAAAGTATTAAAAGAACAAACTTTGAAAGTTGTATTAAATGACATTCATCGCAGCCCCGCATGAATAGTAACCACAGACAAATGTTCGGTATTTTGGGCATAACTCTCTCATTTCTCAATGAAACATTGTGAGATGAGTTGTATTGGATTGAAAAAATAATTTTGCATCCATCCTGTACTCGATACCTATAATGGATAATTCTAGAAATGCCTAAACTTATTCCCCAAGTCTTCCAAAGTAACTTCTTGCACACCCCTTGAAACTCAAATTCATATAAATAGGATCCTACCCTCATGTCAAACACATACCTAAAGACTCTCCTCTGGTTTCAATTTCACCTTGCATCATCATTTCATCTACCGTCAAACGTGGTTCTTGGTTTGAGTTTGGGGATCCTCTCCCCAATGTCTTACCTCTCCGAAACGTAATTGAATCTCAGGTAAAGAACTTTGGCACTTGTTCATCATGATCGACTAGTTAGTTTTACGAATGATCGACGAACGAAGTTTTTTCCCAAACTCTTGGACAAGCTTCTCCTTACCCAGTCGGCCATGGCGTGTGTAGCGGGGAAGGGGATGATCTCTTGTATTTTTCCTTTGTGCCCCTCAATTCTCTTTTATTTTCTTTTTCTCAATATTGGTATTCTTATAGATCGCCATGTTTAATTCAGTTTTTGTCTCCTATCACACTAGCACAAATAGTATGTTTATACCCTTTCATAGCGTAAAGTTTTGATTTTTGAATCAAAGGCAAATTGGTTTCTTGCAATTTGATTTCACAAGTAAATTAGTAAATAAAGTCAATCTTGTAATAACATATATATTTATTGGAATATCTAAAAATTATAAATAAATATGTTTTGGAATCGAAAAAAATGAGCTCTATCTAATAAAAATGGTTTCAGTGCCCGATTTCCATGTTTTTTGAAGGATGATTTTTGGGAAACGAAATATATGCATAAAATTCATAAAAATTGTAACTTTGTCATATAAACTCCAAAAAATTAACATTAAAATACGTTTTCTTGATAAAGAGAATCTAATAAGCCGGTTAGTGAGATTGTTAGAGTCAAAATTTGAGATTTTCCAAAAAGATCTAGATTTAGGGTTTCTTTACATATTATAAAACCCTAATGCATGTGAATAATTTGTAATTAGGAAAAAGTAATCTTGGAAACAACTAGATTGGTGAAGAGTGTTTCTAGGACTCTAATTTAAGGTATATTTGCATCCTCTGTTATTCCTTTTGAGAAATAACCTATTTTCATATTTTCTTGGTTCTATGGACAAACAACCTACACAATATTCCTTTCTCTTTTGAGAACATATTTCTTGTGGAATCCCTTATTTATTTCTGATCTTATGATCAATTTATTGTGATGGACATTCTTTTAGACTCTATCCTATATATTGTTTCGTGATGGAATTTTACTTGGTAATACATGCTCTTTTTGCCCACTTTTATGGTGGTTGCTTATATTGTCATTTATGTAGTGACAAATCTTGTTTATTCTGACTATACTTAAAATTTGCTTCTACATTAAGCATGTTATGTGACTCAGTAGCCCCAGAGTATTGTAATTGCATTGATTTTTGGGTTATGTGCCCTTGTTATGTTTTGGGATGGAGGTTGTGTGCCCCATACCCGGGTTTCAAGTTTGTGAGGCTTGGCCCACCATTATATATATTGGGATTCTGGCAGTACATCATTCTCTATTAGGTTTCAAGTTTGTGAGGCTTGGCATCCATTGTCTTTATATTGTTCTAGTAGTATACTTATCTCACATGCATGCAGGTTGATGTTATTGTTGAAGGGTTGTGTGCCCTAATCCTCTATATGTGCTAGTGTGGCAAAACTTTAATATTTTATTTCATGGCAAGTATTTCTCTTGTTTAACCTCTTCTGAGATTATTATTTTTTATGCCTGATTGGATAGTCCTTATCTTTTTCTATGGGAAGCTTTGTTCACTTGATGTCCTTTAATCCATAAAATGCTCAATTCTATTTTAGTATGTACATACCATCTTTTTGTTGATGCCGTTTATTTTTCTCCTCTTGCTGGGGTATGCTTCCAACCCCAAGTTTAGGTGAAGGAGAACATGGCATTCAACATGGACCTAGCTTAAGGAGTTGATACTTGGAGACAAACTTGTTATTGTTTAGATTTGCCTCTATTAGATCCTTATGATGTAATATATGTGAAAACCCTATATGAGAGATTATGATGTACTTTTGTAAAAATTGATTATAATCATGAAACTTTTATTATGTTGCTTTGCTTTGGTCTTTTGTATATCATCATGTAAGATTTGAAAATTTTACACCTATTCCATCATACCTTTTGAGTATGTTTAGAGTGAATGTTTTCTTTAACAAACTTTAGTACGGAGTGGCTCCCTATGGGTTCCACTCCTTACAAGTGTCGTTTTAACATCCATATGCCAAATGTCATAGTCATAATAAGGTACAATAGCAAGTATAATCCTGGTTGATTCAATCATGGCAACTAGTGAATATTTCATTATGTTCAACATCTTGAACTTATTTGAAATCTTTGCAACCAATATACTCCTATAGGTTTGTACACTACCATCCATGTAGGTCTTCTTCTTAAAGACCCAATTTCACCCTATAGGTTTTACCCCTTTAGGTGGATCCATCAAGGTCATACCTTGTTGGCATACACAAACTCCATCTTGGACCTCATGGCCTCAAGCCATTTCTCAGACTCTGGTCCCTTAATAGCATCTGGGTAGATTGTTGGCTCATCATCTTATGACCAACTCACCACCTTTTTGAGTTACAAGATATCATAATCTCTTAAGCTCAATGGGTGTTCTACTAGATCTATGAGCTTTGTGTTACATAAGGAACCTGAGATTCCTCAACAATTTGTGATTCTCATTGTTCCCATTGTACCTCTTTAGGTTTAATGTTTTCTTATTGGTCTCAAACTTTTCAAGTTCTACTTTTCTCTGACGGATTGCTTTGGAATTAAATTCCACTTAAGGAATTCAACCATCCTGGAAACAAAACACTTTTGTTGTCGGATTGAAATATATATGTAGTATTTAACAAAATAACATTATTGGGTATGTGGATAAAGTTTTTCAAGAAACAATTTTCTTACACAAACTTTAAATCCTAATCTTTCTAAAAGACATATCGAGACACCTCCCATGCCATATCTAATATGGTGTCTTTTAAAACATTTTAGACAATGGTGTAGACCTATTTTAGGGCTTCATCATTTTCCTTTTTGCATGATAATCACATCTGCACATTGTAGATTACAAGTTATTACCTCCAATATGATCTTTTATGATAAATACACTTATGCCTCCTTTTATGTGTATGACACTTATGCATGCATTGATGCATGGGAGAGAGATGAAGAATGTCTCTAGGGTCTTACACCCCAAGAGTGGGCCTATCTCTTCCCTGAGCTTCCCTTGGATGCACAAGAGCAATTCAAATCAAAAGGAGGCTAGGTGAAGAAGTCAAGGTGAATAACATCACCAAGAAGCCCCAAAATGATCTTGGTACATCACCACGGTTGTGGGGAATTACGTTCTAAAAGTTATAGAGAAGGTGCTCAATTTACACATTAATGGCCACAAATGTGGTCATCACAACGGTTTTGGTCACTGAATACCCCCACAACAATGGCCCCCATAATGGCTGCGGCCCGTGCCTTCCACCTCGCTTGTAGTCATCAACACGATCGTGGCAATTTATGCATGAAAATCCCAAAAGTCAACAGGGAGTTGGTCCAATTTACACGTGAATGACCAGAGCCGTGGCCATCAACATGACCGTGGCCCATGAAGGCCACCTCACCCATGGTGCTCACCACGCCCGTGGTGAGCTGAAGACACACAGACCTCAGAGTGACCTTGCATGTGGCCCCCTCCTCCAACACGGTTGTGGTAACCCACACGGCTGTGGTACCCTCTACCCACCATGACCATGGCCACCATACACACTTACCACTTCAATTCCACTTTCCACCTCAATTGTTGTACTACCCATGATCGTGCCATGCAACCCCCACCACGACCGTGGCACCTCAACACAGCCGTGGTGATCACCTAAACCTACCAACTTTTACCACTAATTTTCCCACTTTTCCCCTACTTACCCTAGTACCTCACCACCACCTATATATACATGGGTGGTGGCCACAACACTAGGTTAGTTGCCTACCATTTCCACCTCATTTTCACCATATAAACCTAGCTTTCTAGGTTTCCTACCATAATCCCCTTCATTTCCATGCCATTCACCCATCTTGGAGGAGGGAGGTCAACTAGGAAGTGAAGAAGAAGAAGCTACTTCGAACATTGTGGAGTCCTATACCCTTCTTCTCATTTATTTTATCTTTTCTTTGAGCATGTCAAGCTAAGCCCCTAGTGGCGGGCTGTTTGGGGTTAAAATATGACTTTGAAACCATGTTGGGGGGAAATAACTTGTATTGAACATAATTTCATTATATGATGATTGTATCTTTCTTATATCTCATTTCTCATTATCTTGCATGTGGTTTGTGCTTTTAAACATAAATTGCTTATTTTATGATGTTTGATGACACTTAGCTTCTAGGGGAAATTGGAATGCATGTGGCAATCTTAGGAATGGCTCCTAGGTCCAATTAGTGGATCCCTAGATAGCCTCCTTTGTTCCTACATACATCTCCCTTCTTCTACAAGTGAGTGTGAGATCTAAGTATCTAGTATAAGTGTGATTCGTGTAATTGCCTAAAGTTTCCTAAAGGTTGGATGGCAAGTAACATGAGGTGAAAAACCCTCATCTCTACTCCCATTCCTACCCTTGGCTCTCAATTTCCCTAATACCACTTACCCTAGAAACCTAGACTTGCCAAGTCCTTTTAGAATTACATCTAACCCTAGTTCTCCAACTACTGGTATAGGGTATATTCTAATAGCACTTGCCTTGTTGTTTGGTTTGGTAATCTAGATTGAATTGTGATATTTGCATGCTATGTTAACCTTCCCCCAACTAATATCAAGTTTCATTCCCAAACGGCCCACCTATCCATCATACTGCTTAAAATACACTTTTGTCTTCTTATCTTGTTAATGATAGTGTAGTCAATTGCCTTTATTAATTCTTAGCTAATTGCCTAGTTGATAGTTAGTTCTTGCTCAGGTAGTTAGGCTCCTTTGAGCGTGCTTGTGTTAGTTTGTCTAATTAGTGATAACTTAGGCTCTTGCTTGTCTAATTGCTTAGCTTGCACCTTAGTTGATAACTTAGCTTGCTAGTGTAGTATAACTCCTTGTTGTAGTTTAATTGCTTGCCTTGCTTAGTTTGATAGCCTTACTTGCTAGAGTAGTCTAGAGTTTTGTTAACTAAGTTTCTTTCTTACTCTATCTTGCTTGAAAACGTAGCATAATCAAACCAAACCCAACTTTAAACTCTCAAACCCTAATCTCTACTTTAGGAACAAAGCTAACACCAACCTAGCTCTAGTGCCCCCTCTTTCCCTGAGGATCAACCCTAATCTTACCACTAGCCTATACTACAACACGACCCCGTGCGCTTGCGAGTATGTGTGATTAGTTGAGCTTGTGCGTTGGACTAGGTCCTTATACAAATTTTGGGAGATCTGTGTGTTTTCCTTTAGGGTTGCATCTAGCCACGTTTAGTTGGCTAGCGTGTAGCCTTGAGAAGAATCACACCATACGTTCTGGCATCGTTGTTAGGGATAGAGGCACTCAGCCTAGCTTGTTAGTGTAGCTTAGCCTTTCCTACTACACTCACCATTGCTATTCTTTTTTCTTTGTTTACTTTTTGCATACTACCGTTCTAACTTGGTTTTTGTTGCTTGTTTGTGTATTGTATAGGTGATAGTTGTGATTGTGTAATACACATTCGACTTGTACCAACTTGGTGTTATACGACCCCGAGATAGGTAGGAGGAGACGCCAAAGTCGTCGCAAACAACACCAAGCAGACAAAATGGGTGACCGTGAAGCTGAAATACCTCATGGAGATGCTCAACCACAACCCAACTGCCCTCTCCATGAATAATTCACCCTGGGGAACCACAACTCCCCCATTGCCACCCTTGTTGACCAAATGTCAGGTCAACAATCATCCATTCCACCCATACTTCTTGGACTCCTTCCCACTTACTTTAGTATGGAGAATGAGAACCCCTACCACCATATCAATGCCTTCCTTGAAACTTATTCCACTTCCCGCATACTGATAATCGTCGTTTTGCACTATCAATCACTAAGATGATTAATCCTAGAGTTTAAACATTTTTTATTTCCGGTTTTAAGGGTAGTATAAAGGGTCGATCCCACATGACAACTTTAGAGATTGTTTCTTTATTCCCAATTATTTTTGAAGGATTATTTTGTTATTTTTTTTGTATTTTTAGAACAGAAAATAAAAGTCGGGTTTGGGGGTTGATGATTACACTAAGGAATGAAAGAAAAAATGCACTAACAAGAATTAACATGCACAAGGAAAAAATAAAAAGATTGTAAACACAAGCAAATTAAATGAATGGAAGACTAAGAATTAAAGGAAACAAAGGCAAACAAGAATTCGGTGATTGAAATCAAGAGAAGGGAATCGAGGCTCGTAGGGGTTTTCACCACCTTAGCCTAGGTGATAGCAACTAAATCTTAACGGACGATTCGATGAAGGCTTGCAAATTTTAAACTCACAAAAGAGAAACTCCACATGAGCCCATTGGTCCTGGTGCTCATGCTTCCTAGTTTATCATCCTAAGAGACGAAAATCCACGGTCATATCAAAACGTCTATGTAATCGATTTTATTGTTCTAAATCCGGATTTCCATGGTCATATCCATCCGGATTAACATACGATCCGAAGATCAATCAAGTAAAATCGATTACCATCTAATCGTACGAGATTAAGTTGCTAAAACCATGGCTAAGGGGTTATTCCCCTTGCCCCGATAAGAAACTACTCACACATGGAAAAATAGGAGACGGAGGAAGAAAGTTCAAAAGCCATAGTCTAGCCCAAAAATCAGGAGATGAATCCTTATACTAGAGTCAATGAAATGGCTTAGCCCTTTGTTCCTTGCTCCAAAAATAAGTGTGAAGAAAAGAAGATTAAGGAAAAGCGAGAAGATGAGACAAGAACAAGGTTGGAAGAATGTGCTTGAAGTAAAACTATTTTATTGCATAAAAGAAAAGGATTACACTATTGCTTGCTGCAGAATTCCGAAAAATACAAGAAAATCCAAGATGCCTTCAGGAGGAGGAAGTGCCCCTCCTTTTATAGGAGAAGGAGGGGGGTATACATTAGGTTTAGGGCAAAAGAAATAGCCGCCGGCGGCTGCTAACTTTCTAGATCTAGTCAATAGAGGAAACAATTGATTTCTTTGCATCCCATTTTGCATTAATTTCCCGCAACAGCAGTTTCGAGCGTATTTTTGGGCTAGTCAAACATTCAGAAGCGGCCCGAAAATATATTTTTCCTGTAGATAATTGAATTATCTTTCTAACGCATACTTGCACAATAAATTCCTCCTTGGGATGTGGGAGTTATACCAATTTTGGTGAAAGGTATATACTGAAATCAGACTCTGCGGGAAAACGTAATGCCACTTTCACTGGTTAATTGCGCAGCCAAATAAATACCAAAATTGCCGCAAAATATGTCTTTTTTGTAGCCAATAAAATTCTTTTTTCATTCCATACTTTATCTTGGAATTCTGCCTTTAGAAGTAAAAGATATGGCTATTTTGGTGACGAGTATCTCAGGCACTGCGGGAATATTTGAAAAGCCTCATATCTTCATCTTTTATTTTCTCGATTTAGATAATTCCTGAAAATTAAGAAAAAATATCATAAGAATTCAGGAAAAAATATCAAGAATATGAAAGTGCTATTTATTTTTGAATTAACTAAAATTAACAAAAAAAGTCCTAATTAATTATTCTAAATGAAGCAAAAATAAGAGATGAATATGCATTCATCAAAATACCCCGGACTTAAAGTTGTGCTTGTCCTCAAGCAATTGAAAAATCAAAAAAAGATTCCAAGAATTTTGGAATAACAAGTTCATCCTCCCTTGATTAGCAATCTTTCTATCCTTTTCATGGCCAAGCGACCCATCTCCTAGAACCACAAATTGCAAGCACCATGTTTCTCAAGAAAACATTTTTCATAACTTAAAATTTTTAGACTTATACTTTGTAAAGACAGCCTCAATCTAACTTGTGATTCGACATTCATCATTTTCAAAAAAAAAAAATTTGATTGATTGTTTGCACGGGATAAAGAATTTGAGGTGTGATGGAAGAAATCCCTCCTCTATTCGACTTGGGATATTATTTCATGGACTTGTGATTACATTGACCACAATTTTTTTTTGTGTGCCCTTTTTGGCATCTTTTGATGGTACGCCCCATTGTGGGGTATGGAAGAAGGGCATGCCACCCCGGACTTAGGGTTTGGCTTGCGATTTATTTTTCCCGTGCAACAAATTTTTTTTTTTTATTGTATGAATGAATGTCGGTGCATAAGACAGAAGAGACATGTAGCTACATTATATAAGAGAAAAACAATTAAGTTAATCTAATGCTAAAATTAAGAAAATCTGCATTTGATTCTATTTGATACTCTAAGGCTTGCCATCGCTTCCAAAAATTGCTATCATGATCATAGGGAACTTGTTATTGCAAAGTTTATTGAAATAAAATTGATAATGCAATTGATTTTTGGAGATGAAGAACAACACTTGGCCGGCTAGATAAAGGCCTTATGTTAGAAAAGAAAACAAAGCAAAACAAATAAAAATGCAGAAAGTAAATTTTTTGAAAAGGGAAGATAAAAGGGTGGATCACGTACCACCCACCCCCACCCCGGACTTAAAATTTTTGCTCGGCCCGAGCAAACTCTAAGAGCGAGATGGAGGGAAGATAGTGTTTGGCTGCCTCCAAACTAGCGCCTTATTTTGACGTCGTGGCTCGACCAATCTAGATTAATTGGAATCCGGGGAAGGGGAAGGGTCAGTGAGGTTCAAATCCTGCAAAGGCGGAAACTTAGTTGCGTCAGAAGTGAGAACATCTTCGGTAGTGATATATCTTTTGAGACGATGCCCATTGACTTTAAACTCGCCCAGAATTTTATCCCAAAGAAGAAAAGCACCATGTGGATAAGCACACTTGACAATGTAAGGGCCGTACCATCGTGACTTGAGTTTCCCAGGGAAAAGTCGTAATCTAGAATTAAAAACTAGGACTTGGTCCCCTTCTCTAATGTCTTTTCGCTTGATGTGACCATCATGCCACATTTTAGTTCGGTCCTTGTAGATTCTTGCATTTTCATAGGCACTCATCCTAAGTTCATCAAGTTCATTCATTTGGAGAAAACGTTTCTCTCCAGCCATGGAAAGGTCAAAATTCAAACTTTTGATGGCCCAACTTGCTTTGTGCTCTAGTTCTATTGGTAAGTGACATGACTTACCGTAGATCAGTTTGAAAGGGGTGGTGCCAATGGGTGTTTTGTAGGCTGTACGATATGCCCATAGGGCATCATTGATTTTTAACGCCCAATCCTTCCTAGTTCGACCAACCGTTTTTTCCAAGATAGATTTTATTTGTCTGTTGGATACTTCTACCTGCCCACTGGTCTGAGGGTGGTAAGGAGTGGCAACCTTGTGATGAACCCCGTATTTTTTCAAAAGAGCCTCAAAACTTTTTTCCAAAAAATGGGATCCCCCGTCAGAAATGACGGTGCGAGGTACTCCAAATCTAGGAAAAATAACATCTTTAAAAAGTTTCTTAACGGGTTTAGAGTCACAAGTTTTAGTAGGTATGGCTTCAACCCACTTTGACACATAATCGACTGCGACTAAAATGTAAGTAAACCCATAAGAAGAAGGAAATGGGCCCATATAGTCGATCCCCCAAACATCAAAAATCTCTAATTCTTGCCAAGAGGTGAGAGGCATTTGGTCACGTTTGGAAATATTACCCGTCCTTTGACATTGGTCACATGAAAGAACATAATTATATGAATCTTTGAAGATGGTGGGCCAAAAGAATCCGCATTGTAGGACTTTCCTAGCCGTCTTTTGGGAACTCAGGTGACCACCATAGGGGCCAGAGTGACATTGTTCCAAAATGACAATGCTCTCTTCATGGGACACACAACGACGATATAGACCATCGGCGCAAAGTCGAAACAAATAAGGTTCATCCCAATAATAGTTTTTAACATCATGTAAAAATTTAGCTTTAGAATGTTCTGTATACTCGGGATGCAATACACCTGCAGCTAAATAATTTACAAAATCAGCAAACCAAGGAAATTGGGAGTCAAGTTTGAGCAATTGGTCATCGGGTAAGGAGTCATTTATTGGAGATTCATCAATGGGGCTATAGCTAAGTCTGCTCAAGTGGTCAGCCACAACATTTTCAGATCCCTTTTTGTCTAGAATCTCAAGATCGAATTCCTGCAACAACAAAATCCATCTAATGAGTCTAGGCTTGGCATCTTTTTTGGTCATGAGGTAACGAATAGCTGCATGATCAGTGTAAACAACAACCTTCGAACCAACAAGATATGAGCGAAATTTATCGAATGCATAGACAATGGCTAGCATTTCTTTTTCGGTTACTGTGTAATTTCGCTGGGCCTCATCTAAGGTCTTGGATGCATAATAAATGACATGGTGTTTTTTGTCAATTCTTTATCCTAAAATGGCCCCTACAGCAAAGTCACTAGCATCACACATGACTTCAAAGGGTAAGGCCCAGTCGGAAGCACGAATGATGGGGGTGGTGGTGAGAGCCTTTTTCAAACATAAGAAACTCTCCATGCATGCTGTATCAAAATGGAAAGGCACCTCCTTTTGAAGAAGATTAGTGAGTGGTTTTGTAATTTTGGAAAAATCACGAATGAATCGCCGATAAAAACCGGCATGTCCTAAGAAGGCTCGGATGTCTTTGATTGAAGTGGGAGGGGGAAGCTTGGTGATGACCTCAATCTTGGCTTGGTCAACTTCAATGCCTTGATTGCTCACCTTATGGCCCAGAACAATACCCTCTTTGACCATGAAGTGACATTTTTCCCAATTAAGGACTAAATGTGACTCGATGCACCTATCGAGAACAAGAGAGAGGTTCCCAAGGCAAGAAGTGAAACTATCTCCATAGATAGAGAAATCGTCCATGAACACCTCCATGACAGTCTCAGTTAACCCTGAAAAAATGGCCGACATACATCTTTGAAAAGTGGCTGGTGCATTGCACAAGCCAAAGGGCATTCGTCTAAAAGCGTATGTGCCAAAAGGGCATATGAAGGTGGTTTTCTCTTGGTCTTCTGGATGAATGGGGATTTGGTAAAAACCCGAGTAGCTATCTAAATAACAAAAGTATTGTTGATGAGCTAAACGTTCAAGAACTTGATCAAGGAAGGGAAGAGGGAAGTGGTCTTTCCTAGTTTCTTTGTTGAGTTTCCTGTAGTCAATGCACATCCTCCACCCTGTGACTGTACGGGTGGGGATAAGCTCATTCTTCTCATTCCTAACGACTGTGGTCCCACCCTTTTTGGGGACGACCTGGACCGGGCTGACCCAAGGAGAGTCAGAGATGGGGTAGATGATTCCTGCAGTCAAAAGTTTAATCACTTCAAGACGGACGACTTCCTTCATGTTTGGGTTGAGTTTCCTTTGTGGGTCTCGGGAAGGTTTACTGTTTTCAATCATTGGGATTTTGTGAATGCAAATGGATTGATCTATCCCAACCAAGTCCATCATTTTGTACCCTAAGGCTGTTCTCCTTTTCCTAATTTCTCCCATAAGCATGGTTTCCTATTCAATGGTAAGATCAGAATTGATAATAACCGGGCATAATTGTCGTTCATCCAAAAACACATATTTCAGACCTATGGGAAGAGCCTTCATTTCTGGGGCTTTAGGTGGTTCAGGTTGTTCTTCTATGGTGGAGATCATCTTAAGGTCTTCAATCTCAGCATTTGGAATTTCCTCAAAGTTGTCCAAGTGAATCTTAAGTTGATTTGATGGTTCATTGTCAAAATCACATTCGGCGGGGATGGTGAGAGCAGTGCATAGGGGGTCATCAACTAATTCCCATTCTTGCCTTAATTGGTTTAATTCATCAATGCAATCAAGGAGGTAGACTTCTTCCTCAAGGCTAGGTCCCTTCATACTTTCAAACACCCTAAACTCTAGGTTTTGTTTCCCTAGTCTTAACACAATGGTACCAGCCTCAACATCAATTAAGGCACGGGCAGTGGCTAAGAAGGGACGTCCAAAAATGAGGGGATAGCGTAAATCTTCCTTGATATCCATGATCACAAAATCACAAGGGACATAAGCATCATTCCCAACTTTAACCGGAATGTCTTCTATGATCCCCATGGGCTTGGTTGTGGATGAGTCTGCCAGTTGGATGGTCATGGCTGTGGGTAACATATCATTGAATCCCAACCTTTTGCAAAGACTATATGGCATGATGGATATACTAGCTCCTAAATCTGCTAGGCCTTTCCTACAAGCATTGTCACCTAAGTAACATCCTATTCCAAAAGAACCTGGATCCTTCTGTTTTTTAGGCATCTTACTGAGGATAATGTCAGAGGTAGTTCTAGCAAGTTTAACAGTCTCGTATTCTTTTGTAACATACTTCCTAGTCAAGAGGGATTTCATGTACTTGGACCAGGCGGGCATGTCTGCCAAAGCATCAAGGAAGGGAATGTCGACATGTATTTTTTTCATAGCTTCCCTAAACTTCATGAAGCGGGCATCAAGTCTTGTTTGTTTGAGGCGGTCTTGATAGGGAGGTCTGGGTTTGTAAACTGGTTCTTCATCTTCCACTTGAGGGGTTTCAGGGATGGGTGGTGTAGGTGTGACTTCGGGTTCAACAACCACCATGTCCTCATCCTCGAATTCTAGAGGTGGGTTTGAAGGTTTTTCTGAAGGGGAAGGGGTGTGAATTTTTCCCGAACGAGTAGAGACTACCTTGAGTTGTTCAGGATGTTTGGGGTTGTTTTCGGGCTGTCCTGCAAAAGCCCCAGCATGAGGTTTCTGTTGGGCAAACAAACGGGCTAACTGTGCGTCAGTTGCCTTTTGATGGGCTTGAATGGACACGAGGGTTTGTGTTATACTTGCCCAGTCAGGTTGACTAGGGGAAGGAGGAGGGACGACATTTTGAGGTGGTTGGGGAGGTTGAGGTTGGTTTGGGTTTTGGGATGGAAGGGTTAGGTTTTGGAATTGTTGGTAGGGTTGTCGATTTTGGTGATTTCCAAAGTTTCTTTGGTTGTTGTACGGGAATCCAGGTGGTGGTCGGTTGTGACTTTGATGGTAGGGAGGCCTTTGTTGAAGTTGGGTAGAGTTCTCGGCGCCTGAAGGGTTCCCATACTGAAAACCAGGATGATTTCTAGGTTGGTTGGGATTGTAGTAACCTTGGCCTGGTATTGTATGGATCGAATTAAGGTCTTCTGGTTGTTGACCTACTTCAGGTTGTGTGGGCATGTTGTAGAGGTATTGACAGTGTAGGGTGGTATGGTCGTATCCTTGGCAAATACCACAAAGGGAATCCATGGCTTTTAGTTGTTGGGGTGACTCCCTAAGGGTGACTAAGGATGACTCTAACCGATCTTGTTTTAAGGCAATTAATTTTAGGCTTTCCGCTATGCTTTGGATATCATTATTAACTTCTGCCTTGGCTACCTTAAGGATTCCTCCAATCCCTCTTCTAGCCCTTGTTTCGGAAGCCCGTTTAACTACCTCCCATGCGCTAGTTAAACTT
Organism: Alisma plantago-aquatica; assembly: GCA_963693085.1. Taxonomy (NCBI): domain Eukaryota; kingdom Viridiplantae; phylum Streptophyta; class Magnoliopsida; order Alismatales; family Alismataceae; genus Alisma; species Alisma plantago-aquatica. Next base: position 1,742,766,473 of record OY856409.1, on the reverse strand, counting down.
TGATGCATGAAATTTCCTCCAGATGAGGAATCAAGAAAAAATTTGGTATCATCATCAACACCACGATAGAAAATCTCTATGAGTTGGGCTTGAGAGATGTCATGGTGGGGACACTTCCTAAGTAAATCCTTGAATCTTTTCCAGGCTTCACCTAAAGTCTCTCCTGGGTCCATAGAAAAATGAGTTATTTGACCCCTAAGTTCATAGGTGAGAGATGGGGGGTAGAATTTTTCAAGGAACTTGTTTTGCAGAATCTCCCAAGTTGTGACATGTTCCTCACTCTCCATGGTGTTGTACCAACTACTGGCTTGGCCGGAGAGGGAATACTTAAACAACCTAAGGCGGATGGCATCTTCAGAGACACCTGGGATTTTGTTCAAAGAGCAAAGGTCAATGAACTTCTGAAGGTGATCTTGACAACTTTCCCCATTGTTGCCAGAGAAAGGGTGAGTTTGCAGCATGGTGATCCATTGTGTTCGGATTTCGAATTGTGGAGCCATGATATCAGGGGGTATGACAGGATGTTGTGCATAGGCCGTTTTAGGAACAGAAAAGTCTTTTAACTGTTTTTGTCTTTCGGCTTCCCTCCTATTGGCTTCTATGGTTTCTTGTTCGGCCCTAAAAGCTGCTCGCAAAGCGGCTTCTCTTTCCGCTTGTTCGGCTTGGATGAGCTCTCTTTGAGCGGCGAGAGCTTGGTCGATTCTACGGGCGACCTCTTCTTCATTCATTGTTATTTTTGCTAGATTTTGACGGTTTAGACGATGAAAGGTCCTTTCTATTTCCGGATCGAATGGTTGAAAACCGTTGTTCGGGCGTCGCATGCACAAATAAAGCAGTTAATCGTGTGCAGAAAAAACGAACTGCCGGAATGGAAACTCGGCAGAAAGAGGAGTACACTTTCGGAATGTTACTCGGAAGGTATGAAAAAAAAAATTCAAAAATTTTTGGGGGTTCGAAAAAAAAACAATCCGTTGTCCCCGGCAACGACGCCAAATTTATAATCGTCGTTTTGCACTATCAATCACTAAGATGATTAATCCTAGAGTTTAAACCTTTTTTATTTCCGGTTTTAAGGGTAGTATAAAGGGTCGATCCCACAGGACAACTTTAGAGATTGTTTCTTTATTCCCAATTATTTTTGAAGGATTATTTTGTTATTTTTTTTGTATTTTTAGAACAGAAAATAAAAGTCGGGTTTGGGGGTTGATGATTACACTAAGGAATGAAAGAAAAAATGCACTAACAAGAATTAACATGCACAAGGAAAAAATAAAAAGATTGTAAACACAAGCAAATTAAATGAATGGAAGACTAAGAATTAAAGGAAACAAAGGCAAACAAGAATTCGGTGATTGAAATCAAGAGAAGGGAATCGAGGCTCGTAGGGGTTTTCACCACCTTAGCCTAGGTGATAGCAACTAAATCTTAACGGACGATTCGATGAAGGCTTGCGAATTTTAAACTCACAAAAGAGAAACTCCACATGAGCCCATTGGTCCTGGTGCTCATGCTTCCTAGTTTATCATCCTAAGAGACGAAAATCCACGGTCATATCAAAACGTCTATGTAATCGATTTTATTGTTCTAAATCCGGATTTCCATGGTCATATCCATCCGGATTAACATACGATCCGAAGATCAATCAAGTAAAATCGATTACCATCTAATCGTACGAGATTAAGTTGCTAAAACCATGGCTAAGGGGTTATTCCCCTTGCCCCGATAAGAAACTACTCACACATGGAAAAATAGGAGACGGAGGAAGAAAGTTCAAAAGCCATAGTCTAGCCCAAAAATCAGGAGATGAATCCTTATACTAGAGTCAATGAAATGGCTTAGCCCTTTGTTCCTTGCTCCAAAAATAAGTGTGAAGAAAAGAAGATTAAGGAAAAGCGAGAAGATGAGACAAGAACAAGGTTGGAAGAATGTGCTTGAAGTAAAACTATTTTATTGCATAAAAGAAAAGGATTACACTATTGCTTGCTGCAGAATTCCGAAAAATACAAGAAAATCCAAGATGCCTTCAGGAGGAGGAAGTGCCCCTCCTTTTATAGGAGAAGGAGGGGGGTATACATTAGGTTTAGGGCAAAAGAAATAGCCGCCGGCGGCTGCTAACTTTCTAGATCTAGTCAATAGAGGAAACAATTGATTTCTTTGCATCCCATTTTGCATTAATTTCCCGCAACAGCAGTTTCGAGCGTATTTTTGGGCTAGTCAAACATTCAGAAGCGGCCCGAAAATATATTTTTCCTGTAGATAATTGAATTATCTTTCTAACGCATACTTGCACAATAAATTCCTCCTTGGGATGTGGGAGTTATACCAATTTTGGTGAAAGGTATATACTGAAATCAGACTCTGCGGGAAAACGTAATGCCACTTTCACTGGTTAATTGCGCAGCCAAATAAATACCAAAATTGCCGCAAAATATGTCTTTTTTGTAGCCAATAAAATTCTCTTTTCATTCCATACTTTATCTTGGAATTCCTCCTTTAGAAGTAAAAGATATGGCTATTTTGGTGACGAGTATCTCAGGCACTGCGGGAATATTTGAAAAGCCTCATATCTTCATCTTTTATTTTCTCGATTTAGATAATTCCTGAAAATTAAGAAAAAATATCATAAGAATTCAGGAAAAAATATCAAGAAGATGAAAGTGCTATTTATTTTTGAATTAACTAAAATTAACAAAAAAAAGTCCTAATTAATTATTCTAAATGAAGCAAAAATAAGAGATGAATATGCATTCATCACATACTCACTGCCACCGATGATTCCATGAGGAGGACACTTTTCCCATTCTCTCTAAAAGAAAAGGCCAAGGAATGGTACATCTCCAAGTCGGAGTTGGTAACGTGGAACGTGGTAAAGAACGAGTTTCTCAAGAAGTTCTTTCCAATTTCCAAGTTGACCCAAATGTGAAGATGTATCGTTGCCTTCTCCCAAAAAGAAAACAAAGCTTTCCACGAGGCATGGGAAAGGTTCCAAAAGCTTCTATGACTGCCCCCATCATGAGGTATCCTTATGGAAGCTGGTTCAAGCTTTCTACACTGGGCTAATGGAGTTGAGCCAAAATAATGTTGATTCATCATGTGGAGGCACCTTCATGGCAACGCCATCTGAGGAGTCATGGACTTTGTTTGAGCACCTTGTTGAAAATTCTCACCATCGGGCTTCTACAAAGGGAAACATTGTAATTGGAACTACATCCCTCCACCTTCTCCCGTAGTTCCAGTCTGGACTGCAGCCAACCCTGACATGATGAAAATGATGGTGGATATGATGAATATGATGAAGAGCCAAGTTGGTGGCTCTTCAAGTCAATCCACTATGGCAATTGAAGCCAAGGAATAAGTAGTACATGTTTTTCATGCCTTTGGCAACCAAAACAACCAATGCCCAATGTCGAACTCCTATACTCCCGAGTGGAGGAATCATCCAAACTTCTCATGGAAGCAACAAAATGAGGAGGGGCAAGGGCAGCCAAGGCAACACCAAGGGCCCAAGTACAACTTCAAGTTTGAGGAGGAAGTCCTAGGAAGGCTAAGGAACCTCGATGAAGTGAAGAAAGAGGTGTCATCTCAAGGATAAAACATTAGCTGCCTTAAACAAAGGCTTGATCAAATCAAATCTCTCTCTCACTTGCCTGCCGTGAAGAGGGGAGGCTCCCGTCTCAACCCATGGCCAATCCAAACAATGATGGTAGTTATGTGAGCACTACTCAAGGTGCTTATGTCCCACCACAAGGCCAAGTACCCCCACTTCACCAGTACCAAGGACCACCACATCCATATGCTCCTCCACCTCACCAACCCCCTTACAACTATCAATATCCTCCACCTCACTCATACCAACACCCCCCTCCACAATATCACCCCCATCCACCACAACAACAACCACAATCCCAGTCACAATTTATCCTCTAAAACCCAAATCTAGCGCACTCAAGGCCACCACAACCAAATCTATAAGCTTCCTCTTCCACTACCCATGAGCCTGTGAAGGCAGTGATAGTTTTGAGGAGTGGCAAAACCTTGGAGCAATCACATGGTACTTTTGTTGATGGTACAACCAGTGATGACATGGTTGATACTGTGATCAGGGGTGTTGATACTGAGATTCAGACTGATGATACTATGATGCTGAGAGTTGATACCATGATACCGACAACTGATATTGTGATTCCAGTGATACCACTTGTTGATACTATTGACTTGAGTCAGTCGGGAGCACAACTCCCTCCTTTCCCAGATGCACTTGAAGAGCCATCCATCGAAAGAAGAAAGAAGAAACATACTGAGGATATCATGGAAATCTTTAAGCAGGTCAAGATCAACATTCCTTTGCTTGATGCGATCAAGCAAATTCTGTCTTACACCAAGTTCTTGAAAGACTTATGCATGTTCAAGAGGAAGACTACAGGAAGGACATCAAAGAAGGTTAAGATCACTGAGCAAGTGAGCTCAATTCTACAGCACATTGTGCCAAGGAAGAGAAAAGATCCTGGTGCTCCTATCATCTCATGCTACATTGGAGCACATCGCATTGACCAAGATCTTCTTGACTTGGGTTCTAGTGTAAATCTGATGCCTTATGATGTGTTCGCTGAACTACAAATGGGATAACTAGGTCCCACTCACTGTACCTTGTAGTTAGTTGATAATCTGTGAAAGCACCTAGAGGGCGTGTTGATGATGTGTTGGTCAGACTTGATGATGAGACATATGCATTCTTTCCAGCTAATTTTATTGTCTTAGACGTGGAAAAGGACTCGAGGAAAGTACCTATTATCTTAGGGAGACCCTTCTTGGCCACAACTAACGCGGTGATTCATGTAAGAACTGACACCATGTATGTGACTTTCATGCACATGAAGATCTGAACATCTTCAAGTCTTCTTCTAAAGTCGAGGTGATATGTGCTACAGAAGAGGATTGTTATATGATTGAGTGCCTCGATAAGATAGTGTACACCCACATGGATTCAAACCACCACACAAGGGAGAGGATTAGAGACCATTATGGAATTTCCTAAAGATGATGATGAGGATGGGGAAGAAGAGTTGGCCCTAGTGGCTGCAAGTGAAGACCTCCCGTCCATCTTTGAACCATTAAACAATTCCCTTGAAGAGCCTCCCATGCTTGAGCTCAAGTCTCTTCCTGAAGGATTAAAACATGCATTCTTAGGCCCCAATGACACTCTATCGATGATCATTTCTTCTATTATTTTGCTAGAGCAAGAAGAGGCATTGATGACAGTTTTGAAGAAAAACATTTAGGCCATCAGATGGTCCTTAGCTGATTTGAGGGGTATTGACTCATCTATTTGTGTCCATAGAATCTATCTTGAGGATGATGCTAGACCAACATGTCAACTGTAAATACGGTTGAATCCCAAGTTGAAAGAGGTTGTAGCCAAAGAGGTAGTGAAGATCCTTGATGTTGGGATCATATATCCCATCTTTGACAGTCCATGGGCGAGTCCCATCCAAGTTGTGCCCAAGAAGGGTGGGATCACAGTCATTGAGAATGAAGATGGAGAATTGATGCCCATGAGATATCAATCCAAATGGAGGATGTGTGTGAATTATAGAAAATTGAATGAAAAGATCTAGAAAGATCATTACTCTCTTCCATTCCTTGATCATATTTTGGAGAGATTAGCTGGACAGAGTTTCTATTACTTTCTTGATGGGTACTTTGGTTACTTCCAAATAGTTGTCCATCCTTCCGATCTAGAGAAGATGATGTTCACTTGTCCAAGTGGTACTTTTACCTACAAGAGGATGCCATTTGGATTGTACAATGTGCCTTTGACATTTTAAAGATGTGTAACATCCATTTTTGTTGATATGCTTGATTTGTCACTTGAAGTCTTCGTGGATGATTTTTTTGTGTTTGGTAAAACCTTTGATGAGTGCTTGCTTCACCTAGAAGTTGTTCTTGAATGGTGTGTTAAGGTCCGTTAGTTCTATTTTGGGAGAAAAACCACTGTATGGTGCTTGGGGGTATTGTTTTGGATCATAGAGTCTCTAAAGCTGGAATTGAAGTTGACAAGGCTAAAGTGGGCCTGATCTACACTCTCACCATTCCTTCTACTATAAGACATGCCTGATCCTTACTTGGGGCATGCAAGTTTCTACCATCGATTCAATAAAGACTTCAGTAAGATTTTGAGGCCACTTTGTCATTTACTTGAAAAGGATGTGGAATTCCGCTTTGACGATAAATGTGTTGAAGCCTTCAACCACTTGAGGCACAAGCTTGTCTCTGATCCGATCATGCATCCCTAGGGTTTCTCTTTGCCATTTGAGATCATGACTGACGTGTCAGACATGGCAGTGGGGGCTGTGTTGGGCCAAAGTTTTGGCCGGATTCCACACGAGCAAGACTCTCGATGAAGCTCAAAGGAACTACACTACCACCAAAAAGATATGATTGTCGTAATGTTTGCTATTAGCATGTTTCGCTCATATTTCTTGCAAAATAAGGTGATATTTTATACGGATCATGCAGCCTTGAAGTATCTTATGACAAAGAAAGATTCTAAACCAAGATTGATATGATGGATTCTATTGCTCCAAGAGTTTGATCTAGAGATTGTTGACAAAAAGAGAGTAGAAAATTATGCATCCGACCATCTCTCCCACATTAAAGCACCATATGATGATAGGAATTGCATCAAAGAAATAATGTCGCATGAGCAACTCTTCTTACTTTCAGCCACCCAAAGACCTTGGTACAAGCACATAGATAACTTCTTAGCTAGTAGTAGGATACCAAGTACTTGGACAAGGGAGGAAAGCAAGAGGCTATTTGCTATGGTGAAGAACTATGCTTCGTATGATCCTCATGTTTTCAAATATTGTCCCGATCAACTCATTAGAAAGTGTGTTCTAAAAAGTGAGCAACAAGAGATCCTAGAAATGTGCCACTCCGGTGCATGTGGAGGTCATTTCGGCAGAAAACACACAGCCGCCAAGATTCTTCAAAGTGAATTTTATTGGCCCACATTGTTCAAAGATGCTTGTGAGTTTTGCAAATGTTGTTTGAAGTACCAAAAGGTGGGTGCTATCTCAAAGAGGGACATGATGCATATATCACCCATTCTTGTGGTGGAGGTGTTTGATGTTTGGGGAATTGATTTCATGGGTCCGTTTCCTCCATATTTTGGGTATGTGTACATCCTATGCCTGTCGACTATGTATCAAAATGGATTGAAGCTATTGCTACTAGAACTAAAGATCACAAAGTGGTGTGTGGTTTTGTAAAATCAAATATCTTTTGCCAGTTTGGTGTTCCGAGAGCCATGATTAGTGATGGTAGAATTCAATCACACTTTTGAAGGTTTTCATAAAAGACATGGAGGGAATTATCGAGTGGCTACTCCTTACCACCCCCAAACGAGTGGTCAAGTCAAGTTAGTCAATCGGGAGATAAAGCTCATTCTTGAGAAGATGGTGAGGCCATACTGCAAGGATTTGTCATTACGTCTCAATGAGGCTTTATGGGCTTATATGACTGCGTATAAAGCCCCAATTGGCACCACACCATTCAATCTTATTTATGGGAAAAGATGTTATCTACCGATAGAAATGCATCACAAAGCTTTGTGGGCTTTGAAAGCCATGGATATGGATGGAGACACAGTCGGGTTGAAAAGAAAGTTGCACCTGTATGAACTTGAGGAGATGAGGCATGAAGCCTATGAATTGTCCAAAAGCTACCAGGAAAGAACGAAGTTTCTTCACGACAAGTTGATCAAGAAGAAGGATTTTGACCCGGGCAGTGGGTGTGGTTATACAACACTAGGATGAAGTTCTTTCCCGGGAAGATTCAATCTAGATGGGAAGGACCTTACCTAATTAAGAATGTGTACCCATCTAGAGGTATTGTGATATGTGAGAAAGAAGGAATAAGAGAGTTTATCGTGAATGGACAAAGATTGAAGGCAGTTGTTGAAGTTGGGTCGGATAGAGAAAAATCAAACTTTTGATATTGTGATGTTAGTTGAGGAACACCATCTTGATGAAGAGATGTGCTTGAATGCGCATGAGAGGGATATTTACTTCAAATACATTTTGAGAATTCCACGAGGATGAAAGAGTTTAAGAATCAATAAGCCCGACTGAAGGCGTAAAATTTAGCACTAGTGGGAGGCAACCCACCTAGGTTTGGGAACTTTTTCACCCAACCTTCACTTTTTGATACTTTTGCTTTCTTTTCCACAAAATACACATGCACACTTGTACTTGATAGTTTTTTATCTTTGATAAGATGCATGTGACATGTTTAAGAGAGAGAAAGAGAGGGAAAGACATGGCTTTTAAAGTTGAAATGTGGAAAAGAACAAAAAATTATGCAAATATATCAGAATTTTCAAAATTGAATCGACAAAGAACCGAAGGAACAACACCACATTTGTGGTGCTTCAAAACGATTGTGGTAATTTAATTGAAAAATCTCAAGAAAGTTATAGTAACATGCCCAATTTTGTGAAGGATTGGCCACGGCCGTGGAGCTCAAAACGGTCATGGCCCGCGCTGGAAAACACGGTTGTGGCCCCCAGACTAGCTGTGGCAACATGAAGGTAAGACGACTGTGGAGGCCACCATGACCATGGTGAATTAAGTGCAAAATTCAAAGGAGTTATAGGGATGGAGGTGATTTTGTACATGAATGGCCATGACCATGGTGACCACCACAGTCGAGGCAAGAGGAGCACACCATGACCATGGTGAGGGTTGATCTACAGCTATCTCCACCACCCACCATGATTGTGGAACCAGCCATGATCGTGTTGCCAAACCCCTACCACGACCGTGGCGGGACCCGACCCCACCTATTTTTCACTTAAACCCCACAAAACACCACAAACCCTTCCACTTCCTAACTCATCTGCTCGACTCCCCCTCGTCCGTGGAAATAAGCTCTATCTCAAGCACCTCCAATCTCACATCTCCAGCCCAAATCCTCCAACAAATCAAACTCTAATCACTTTCTATACCACCACCACCTCTCCCTCTACCATTTCCACCCCAAAACCTCCACCAATCGAGCCACCATCTCAAGTTTCATTCTCCACCTCACCTACAGCTGTCCCACACAAAACCTCACCAAAATCCACCAATTTTTGCCCAAAACCATAAACCAATCCATCATCCACCATCCAAGCAATAATACTAGCCTATTCCACCCATCACTCAACCTCCATTCCTCCTCCTCCACAAAAATCCGAAAATCACAGCCATACCACCACCACCATCTCCACACAATGAGGGGAATTACTAAGGTTGTGAAGAAGGGGGCTCAAAAGATCCTTGAGGTGATCATCATAGGCAAGGTTCTCACCAAGAGAGCTTCTTCCCAAGTCTCCATCCCATCCAAAACTCCCTCACCATCAAATTCCATCTCCCAACAATTCCATCGTTCGGCCTCTGTGAGTGCATCCCGCACCCGATCATCAGATATCCACCACATCACGGATGAGACGTATAGGGAGGAGGAGGCATCTGAGGAGAACCTCGAAAACATGATTGATGAGGTTGATCAGGAGGTCACAACCCGCAAAAAGCATGGCAAGGGGGTTGCAGCCCCATCTTCATCAAGACTACCACCACAAACAACACTGACACATCACTCTACCTCCTCATTGGGGGAGAGACCACAACAATAGCTGCAAGCAAGGTGAAAATTTATGACTGAGGAGAAGGATCACCCACAACGATATCACGAGCAGTGGGTATCGCTAAATCTTGACATGAGCCCGGGGTTAAGATCCTACCAGGTTGAGGAAGATGACGATGACACTATTGAGGAGGAGATGGATTATGAGCCAGAGGACACTTTGGCATACTTGGAGGAAATAGGCTGGAAGGTTTTGGCAAGGCTCCTAAGGGAACTTCATATGGTAGGGGTCAGAGGAAGATACATATCACACCTATTTATCCTGAATGCATGTCAAGGAGGGTCATCTCCATAAGATATGGGTGTGAGAAGGTAATTGCAGGCCTGGGCATCAAAGCAGAAGTGGTAAGGAAGATGAAGAAAATTAGTTTATGAAAGGTGTTTTTCACAGCACAAACCACATATGTGAAGTTGACTCAGTAGTTCTTTGCCACAGTAGAGAAGGTCAAGGTAAAAGGGTAGGAAGCCATCAAGTTTTTAGTGTTCAACAGAGTACACATGTTGACTGCTTCTGAGATTAACTATGTCTTTGCAAAGGATCTTGAAGAAGACAACAAAATGAGTGATGGCTTAATTGAGAGAGAGGTTGACTTAGACTTTGGCGTCTTCTGGTACGATTTGACAGGGATGCCAACATACACTGTTGAAAAGTCAAAGATGATGTTGATCAGCAATCCCCTAGCCAGATACATGCAGAAAGTCATAGCCAACACTATTATGGGGAGGTATGATAATCAGGGCAACATTTCACAAAAGGACCTCCTTGTTTTACATGGTATAAATGAGAAATTGCACATCAACTTAGGGTCTCTCTTGATAGACCACATGAGGACAATTACCTTTAAAATCAAAACTCCATTTGTTATGGGAGGGATTGTGACCTCAATTGCTATATCCCTAGGCTTTGATGTCACCAAACTTAAGGAGGACAAATGAGCTCCATGTTTTGATTTAAAGTACCTCGTTCGCTTTCAAATGATCACGGTCAAGAATAAGAGGATGATGTATAATGTAAAACTCTTATCGACACAAAAGTTGGAGCTACCCTACCATGCTTATCCACTTCTCTTTGCCATAGGTCCCCCAGACTTACTACGTGACAAGCTGAAGTAATGGGAGCAATCCAACCCCTGGGAAAACTTCAACCCCATTCCTACACAAGAAGAAGTGGCAGAATCAAATGCACAACAACAAGAAGAATTGGAAGGAGAGAAAATAAGACATCCCCAAAGGGTAATAAGAAGGGATGAGGCAACATCCCAGCTGTAGGAGACTTCACTGAATGCATATGATATGTCATCCATCCATGCACAACTTGAAGGCATCCAGAAGACACAACAAGACATGCAGCTCATCCAGTAATACATGTGGTAGGAACAACAATAGATGCATCAACATGTCAACAACTTGTACCAATACCACCATGCTTAGGCATAGTGAAACCCCAAATGGGGTGAAGACTTCTGGGTGGTATTTTGGAATACCCAACGACCTACCCTCCCCCTCAGGATGCATATTGGGGCCATTATTACCAGTTCCCTCTGGCCTGTCCAGGACCTCCGCCTCCTCAGCAGAACTAGTTAGAGCAGCTTGATCAACCATAGAAGGGAAACCTACCCTTTGATTCACAACACCAGCCATGAACTTCACCCTACTAGCCCAAAACTTGAGTTTCATGTTGAGGACAACATGATCCAAAAGTTTGGGGTAGAAGGGCAGTATGCACCACCATGTCTTTATCTCTCATTTTATTTACACCTATCCCACCTAATTTTAGAATTACTTATTTTCACTCTTGATAGTGTAGATTTCTTCTTATTAGCATGCATGTATACATGTATTTTAATTTCATGCATTTTTGTTTAATTTTTCAAAGCTCTTTTTGCCCTTCCATGTCATCCATTGTATTCTCATGCAGATTTTGGTAATTTTTGTGTGTTTTAATTAGGATTGGTTGCTTTATGCTTTAATTTTCTTAAATGTAGGTTTAGATGTGATTGATTGCAAATTGGCACCATTTTGGCCAATTTTGCTCAAATTTGGATGTTCTTGCCTAAAAGCATGTGTTAACTTAACCTCCACCTTTTGAACTGAAAATGTTGATCATTGACAAATTCATGGCACATTTTTAGAGTTTATTAATATATGGTCATAATTTTTGACTTTTTACATGTGCATCATCCATCTCAAGTTTGTGAGTATCTTGGTTGAATTGTGATTTGAACAAGCTCTGAATGCTTAGAGCTTATGGAATTGCATGATTCAAATGTGAATATCATTTTGTTCAATCATGTGGTGTGATATCATTTGATGAAGTGTTAGGTTAGTTTTCACGCAGGAGATTTTATGTTGAGGACTACACTAATGACCCCCTTTGACCCGAATCTTCTTTCACCATCTGCATACCTTTCCGCCCCATGAAAGGATGCCCTAGTGCACATATTCAGTCTTGGCCACCTCTAAAAGCTTGGGGTGGTCATATCTACATCTCCCCACTTCACTCTATACACCATATGACCTACCTACACCAAGGGCAAAAGAAAAGAAAAGAAGAAAAGAGAAAAGCAAAAAGAAAATAAAGATGCTCTTGTTTAAGAGCATCTAAATAAAGAAAATATGAGTGTGCAAAAACACTACAATCCCTTACTGCAATCATTTCTTCCTTTTTCATACTCATTGAGCTAGAAAACATCAAATCTAGCTCACTTTACCCTTTTCTACAGCCATGTGGGTCACATGATGTGGTTTGAGACATAAGATTGAATGCATGAAAGTGAAACAACACTCCTAGTCATCATTGATTAATGCCAAGATGTAACGATTTACCTTGAATTACATGAAGGACATATGGAAAGCTTGCATACTCTATTCTCTATATTTGAAGTTTATATGCTTAGTGCTCTTTGCATGATTGGTTTGTGAAAGTGGAGAGGAGAGAGGTGGAACACATGCACTTAGTCACTTCTAAGACCATTTAATTAATAATATTTTGTTGCAATGCATTTTATCATTCTTGGTTAATTGAAAGAAATTGAAGAGAGAGATAAAGTTGGATCATACTTCAGGACAAGTATGTTTTAAGTTTGGGGTGGTGATTCAACCCTATTTTAGGAATTCATTCTGTGCCTTTTTGCATGATAATCACATCTAAACATCGTAGATTACAAGTTATTCCCTCCAATATGATCTTTTATGATAAATGCACTTATGCCTCTTTTTGTGTGTATTAAGGGCACTTATGCATGGGAGGGAGATGAAGAACGTCTTTGGGGTCTTACACCCCAAGAGTGGGTCTATCTCTTCCCCGAGCTTCCCTTGGACGCACAAGATCAATTCAAAGCAAAGGGAGGCTAGATGGAGAAGTCGAGGTGAAGAATAACACCAAGAAGCCCCAAAATGGCCGTGGTACATCACCACGGTCATGGGGAATTATGTTCTAAAATTTATAGGGAAGGTGCTCAATTTATACATGAATGATCATAGTCGTGGTCATCACAATGGCTGCGGTCACTGAAGACCCCACGACTGTGGCCCCCATAATGACCGTAGCCATCACCTTCCACCTCGCCCATGGTCATCAACACGACCGCGGTGATTTATGCATGAAGATCCCAAAAATCAACATGGAGTTGGTCCAATTTACACTGAATGACCACGGTCGTGGCCATCAACATGACCGTGGCCCATGAAGGCCACCTTGCCCGTGGTGCTCATCATGCCCGTAGTGAGTTGAAGGCACACCGACCTCAGAGCGAGCTCGCTTGTGGCCCCCTCCTCCAACATGGATGTGGTAACCCACACGGCCGTGGTACCCTATACCCACCACGACCGCGGCACCCTGCCACGGTCGTGGCCACCATACACACTTACCACTTCAATTCCACTTTCCACCTCAGCCATTGCACTGTCCATGACCATGCCATGCAACCCCCACCACTGTCGTGGCACCTCAACACGGACGTGGTGATCACCTAAACCTACCCATTTTTACCACTGATTTTCCCACTTTGCCCCTACTTACCCTAGTGCCTCATCACCACCTATATAAACATGGATGGTGGCCACAACACTAGGTTAGTTGCCATTACTCCCCTTCACCTACTCTAGAGCATTCATTGCCTCCTTCCTTGCATTCAATCCATCCACCCACCATTTCCACCTCATTTCCACCATAGAAACCTAGTTTTCTAGGTTTTCTACCATAATCCCCTTCAATTCCATGCCCTTCACCCACCTTGGAGGAAGGTCGTTCTACAATATCTAGGAGGTGAAGAAGAAGAAGAAGCTACTTCGAACTCCATGGAGTCATATCCCCTTCTTCTCATTTCTTTGAGCATGTCTAGCTAATCCCCTAGTGGTGGACTATTTGGGGTTAAAATGTGACTTTGATACCATGTTGGGGGGGTAACTTGCATTGAACATAATTCATTCTATGATGATTATCTCTTTCTTATATCTCATTTCCCATTATCTTGCATGTGGTTTGTGCATTTAAACATAAATTGCTTGTTTTGTGATATATGATGACACTTAGCTTCTAGGGGGAATTGGAATGTATGTGGCAATCTTAGGAATGGATCCTAGGTCCAATTAGTGGATCCCTAGCTAGCCTCCTTTGTTCCTACATACATCTCCCTTCTTCTACAAGTGAGTGTGAGATCTAAGTAGCTAGTGTAATTGTGATTAGTGCAGTTGCCTAGAGTTTCCTAAAGGTTAGATGGCAAGTAACATGAGGTGAAAAACCCTCATCTCTACTTCCATTCCTACCCTTGTCTCTCAATTGCCCTAATACCACTTACCTTAGAAACCTAGACTTGCTAATTCCTTTTAGAATTACACCTAACCCTAGTTCTCCAACTAGTAGTATAGGGTATATTCTAAGAGCACTTGTCTAGTTGTTTGGTTTGGTAATCTAGATAGAATTGTGATATTTGCATGCTATGTTAACCTCCCCCACAACTAATATCAAGTTGCATTCCCAAATGGCCCACCTATCCATCATATTGCCCACCTATCCATCATATTGCTTAAAATCCACTTTTGCCTTCTTAGCTTGTTAATGCTAGTGTAGTCAATTGCCTTTGTTAATTCTTAGCTAATTGCCTAGTTCTAGATAGTTAGTTCTTGCTCAAGCAGTTAGGGCTCCTTTGAGCTTGCTTGTGTTAATTTGTCTAATTAGTGATAACTTATGCTCTTTCTTGTCTAATTGCTTAGTTTGCACCTTATTTTATAACTTAGCTTGCTAGTGTAGTGTAACTCCTTGCTTTAGCCTAGTTGCTTGCCTTGATTAGTTTGATAGCCTTACTTGCTAGCGTAGTCTAGAGTTTTTATTAACTTAGTTTCTTTCTTACTCTTTTTTGCTTGCAATCGTAGCATAATTAAACCAAACCCAACTTCAAACCCTCAAACCTTAATCTCCACTTTAGGAACATAGCTAACACCAACCTAGCTCCGGTGCCCCCCTCTCCCTTAGGATTGACCCTAATCTTATCACTAGCCTATACTACAACACGACCCCGTGTGCTTGCGGGTGCGTGTGATTAGTTGAGCATGTGCGTTAGACTAGGTCCTTATACAAATTTTGAGAGATTCGTGTGTTTTCGCTTGGGGTTGCATCTAGACACCTTTACTTGGCCAGCGTGTGGCCTTGAGAAGAATCGCATTAGACAGTACATTATTTTAGTGTAAAGCATGTGCCAGAAAGGAAATAGGAAGATTAGCTAGTTTTATTGATAATAACACCATGACTAATAGGGTGTGACACCTTTTTGATATACTAGCATTGGTTTTCAGGTGGAGTTCATTGTCATACACTATCACAATCTCTCAAGAAGGTTCTCAAACTCTTGGTTTAAAAATATTTCAACATCGATCATATCAAAGTGTCTTAATACTTTTACCAAGTCAGTTACATACTTCATTTATGATATTCTCGAACAAGTACAAGAGATTCATGCTTGTATTTCATTAAATACAAATTACTACATCTACTTATATTATCAATAAATATGATGAGGTACTAGTAACCATCTCTAGAATTTATTCTAAAAGGTCTATGTAGATCAATATATATGAGCCCTGATAGAATAGTCACTCTCCCACTACAACCAGTGAATATGCTTTTATCATATTGCCCAATAAATGAGACTTACATGTTGCTATCGGTTCAATAACCAAAAGAGTCTATATATCCATCATTATGGATTCTATAAATGCATTTCTCATTTAAGCGCTCTAGGTGACAATGCTACATGTATTCATTATTTGAGTCATCAAGTCATTCAGTGTATGTATCATACATATCTATCTCTACAACTATCAAGTATATATTATGAGACATGGGGCATTGCCATACAATATCTTATCTTTAAAATGAAACAACAATATATTCATAATATTCTTGTCCATATAAGATATGTGATGCTTTCATTAATGGAAAGTACATAATAGCAATTCACTAATTGTATTACATGCCCATGAATGATAGATTCCAACTGTAGAGGCAGGAACTCTTGCTCCATACAGTTCTATCTTAATTTTTATTGGGTCCCGAAGTAGAGATCTCTATCTCTTTATTCTTCATTTGTTCCTTTAAGTTAAAAGGATAGATTCCTTTTTCACTTACCATTCTCTTTATGTTGAGTGCAGGAGACTTGGACTTTAGCATAGCCTTAGAACGTTTCTTGGTCTTGATTTTGTCCTTGGACTCTATTCCATTGATCACCATCATGTGTTTGTCCTTCTTCATGTGTGTTTCGACATTCATCAACATGCCAAGTAGTTTAGACAATAGTTTGGCCAAGTTACTCAAGTAATAACACTCGATAAACTGGCTATATAATTCAAGCAATGATTATAGAATCATATTTGTGGCCAACTCTTGACCTAAAGGAAATCTAGTCTCTTTAGATGTTCCACATGCCCAATCTATTGATCACAAGGGGTTCTACTAGATCTCCCTCTATCAGTTTGCACTCAAATAATGCTTTGATAGACAATATACCTTTCTTGCTTTACATGATTTTTATGATGTGTTACCATCTCGAGAATGTCCATGTTTTCATTTTTTCATGCAACTCATAGTTCATACAACTCAATTTGAGGTCTTTGATGTCTGCGACATCATTGGTATGCTTTAAGTAAGCATCCATTTCAGACTTATGCACATTTGGAGTGGGTTCCTCAGCAACTGGTGTTTTATATAGCTTATGCTCATGATTGAGAACACTTCTCAAAGTCCTGAACCAGTTATGGAAGTTTATCCCATTCAACTTGTCCTTATCAAGGAGTGATCATAGTGAGAACGTGTTTGTGTTTGACATTAGACACTATAAAGAAATATTACAACTTTTATCAAAACACTTTTGATTTGATAAGTTAACAATATTAATAAGCCTTTTAATTAATTATTGTTGCCACTATTTTGTTCAAATTGCTAGCCCTCACTTATCAATTTGGAAGATTGCAACTTATAATCTTTTAGTGAGCCAAGACCCAATATATTGAGTTATTACCTGGGCAACACCGACGTCCATGATTAATTATTTAGATAGGAAACATTTGCCAATTGCATCTTATGCAATTCTCGGATAGATGGTATGCACAACCCTTTGCCATAGTCATCCACATGTTTCTAGGTGCTTAATCTCATTAAGATCACTTAGTTAATCCTGACCGAAGAGCCAACATGATAGTAACGCACCCTACTTGTCAGACCCATGTGACTACCACCGCACTTCCATGAGAAGGATAACACACCACACTTGGCGTGCCCACGCATACTCTATTAAGATTTTCATGTGTGTTGTTTATGGAAAGCATATAAGACTTAATATGGTTTATTAAGGGATTTTATATAAATACATATACATATCCAATCACCACATACTTATAGTACGTATCATATACATGCTATAACTACAATGAAAATGTTCAATCAGAAATATACATGCAATGGTCATGGCTAGACTAATGCAATTCCTTGAAGACACAAGGAATTGCTACCACCTAAGGTCCACATCACATGTAGCAACTTGTAATGCAAAAATCTATGTTGAAACCAGTCCAGGTCGATCATTTAAACCCTTGAGCTAATTGGTAGCCTTTTGGTCGTTCGGTTGGTTACACAGGTCAATCGTCTGGTTTTTGGTCCAAGCGACGCATGGACTCCTTTAGCCGATTGGTTAAGCCACCAGTAAACCAATTCATTATGTCATCTTTCCTCCTCTATCCTCCAGTCTGTAAGACCCTTGACATGGCTTCTTGGTTGATCTTGTTTTCTTAGCATAATTAAATGCTTAAAAACCTTAATATAACCTCATGATGTGCTTTAATAACATGTGGCATGCTTATGTTTCAAGTTTGGTCTAGTTTGGATGTTTTTTGAGATGGTTATGCTTATATGTGTTTGTTTTGAACCTTTCTTAGCATAATTATATGCATAAAAACCTTAATCGAACCTCATGATGTGCTTTAATAACGTTTGACAGGCTTATGTTTCAAGTTTGGTCCAATTTGGATGTTGTTTGAGCTAGTTATGCTTATATGTGCTTGTTTTGAACCTTAGTTTGATATGGTGACATCATGTGTTGAGTTTGAGGTGTGTTGACCGATGATCTTTGTTTTTAGTGATCACCTTGTTGTTTCCATGACCATGGTCTCTGTGGTTGATGAGGTTTGGTGTGTGCCTAGTGGTCTTGGTGATCGATGAGCCAAGAAACCCTAGGGTTGGTTCTATGTGATCGATTCCTTTTCCTTCTCTATGATTGTTGAGTTTTAAGCCTTATGGTCTCCATGGATTCTTTGACCGATGGTTTTTTTTTCTAGAAATATGTGGCCACTAGTTTTTCTTGGTGTTATCACAATAGTTGCATGAGTGGGTTGGGTGTTTGCATGGAAAAGATATGGTGGACACTTGGCATGTGTTTGCATGACACCTAACCTCCCTTCTCTCTCTCTTACCCTTATCTATACAAACCTCTCTCCTTGCATGCAACTAAACCCTTTGAACCCTTTCTTTCTCTCTTCTTGCTTGGAGCCCATCCCCTTGTCTTGGTGGTGAAGATGGAGCTCTGGTGGTCGATCCCTCTTGCATGTTGATCTAAGGTTTGTAGCAACCCTTCCTTGGTGAACGTTTGGTGGTTCCTGACCTTGGTAAGTGATCCATCTCTTAATCTTCATTTTGTTTCTACCCTTCCTTTCTTCTTTCTCTTCTTGTTTGAATCCATGTTCTCCATGGTGTGCTTAAGTTGAGCTTGAAGGACTTATCTCTTCTTGTCTGAATCCATGGTTTTCCATGGTAGTACTTGAGTTGGGTTTAAGAACTTCTCTTTCTTGTCTTTTCAGCCTATGGTTTTGCTCTCCATCTTGCTTTTCTAACCTAGGGTTTTGTTTCTCTCTCTTTGTGATGGAGCTAACTTGACTGAAGTGGTGATCAACTAGGGCTTTCTCTCTCTTCTTGGAGATTTCTTACTGTCGGAGTTATTTCTTCACATCTAAGGTGAGTTATATAATTTTCTCCTCAGTTATTTCTTACGTTTACTTTGCATGCAAATATTCTACTCTTAAAATGTGGTTCTAAGTTGAAAGGTGATGATTATCTTTAGGGTTTATGTTCCATGGTGATCTTATGTATATAACCTCCCTTGTTGAAACCCTAATCTAAGTGCACAATTATCTTATTTGGTAATGGAGGCTTTAATCCGTGCATGCATGTGCTAAATGTTGGTTTTCTTTCTCATACTCATGGTTTTTTTCTCTCACTTTTGGATAGAGGGTTTGATACATGCATGTTGGTGGAAGAACTGGTTCTCTCTCCCTTAATTCATGGTTCAACTTTCTCTTAAGATGGTGGTTGATTTAGGGTTTTGAAGTGGATCTTTCCTTGTGTTTTCACCTTAGTGGTTTTTAGTTTCATGGTGATGATCAACTTGTTGAGTATATGGTTGATGAGTTTTCTCTCTCTTCATGTGATCACCAAGATTGTTTATGGTTGAGTGGTCACCAAGGATTTTCCTCCTTAGTGGTAAATGAGTTTTACACCTTGTTGAGGTCACTGAGTTTACTAGTTTGATGGTCGCTAAGAATGATGATTCTCATTGGTCGAAGATGATTCTATGTTCCTTTAGTCGCTAAGGTTGGACCCATATGTGATCGTTGATGTTGTTGGACCTTAGTGGTCGTTGAGGGTGGTTAACCTTATTTCAACTATCACTGAAGATGGCCATTCTCAACGTTCGATGAAGGGGATGATCCCTAGTTTCTTAGGTTTCCAATCTAATTCCTTTTCAGTAGTCGATGGAGATGTGTTTGATCTAGTGATCGTTGAAGGTAATTCACCTCTTTGGTCGATGAAGAAGGTGAGTCCCATTCTTAGCGGTCAAGGAGAATTCTTGGACTTGTATTTGTTTTATGTGGTTGATCTTATGTTGATGATAGTTGACCTAGGTTCTTCCAAGAATGTTGGAGATGATAATTAGGGTACAACTTTAATTGTTGAATTGAAACCCTAATTCGGTTTACCTTGTTGAACCTTAACCCTAATTCAAGTACTTGGTGATAATGATTAACTTTCTTGAGTAATGAGCATAATGATGAAGTACTTTCTCTCTCCTAAATTGTTGTAACCTTAATTTGTTATCTTATGAGCATCATAGTTCTTAAATGCATGGTTACATCAAACTTATGTAATACATGTACGGTGATGATGATGATGATCCTTGATGAGGCATGGGGAGATAATAATGTTCTTGCATGTCTTATGACCTTGGGCATGGTTGGTTACCCTAATTGAGGTGATACCTTATGTGTGATGTGATAAGGGATTGGAATCCCATGGTGATGTGAGAATGGTGATGATCTCATGAGTGGAAGTGGAACAATACCATGAACAATACCATGTGGTGATTGATAAGTTTATGTTTCATATGTTTTATATCTTTTGAAGTTGTAATCCACCCTTATCTTTGTAGAATCTTTCTAGGGTTTGTATATAACTTGATTGATGCAATTAAAAGATACCCAATTGGCTTTGACTAGTAAAGTGAAACCCTAATCATGTAGTGCTCTATGCCATAGATCCATTCCAGTGTCAGAACTTGCTAGATGGTGAGTGGAGTATTCCTAAGGGAAACTCAGAGCGCATAATGTAGAGTATGCGAGGTGTAAGTAATTGTGTATCTTTGACATCTCGATCCCAAGGTGTATGGAGGGTGGTTGTGATCATGCCTTAGTATGAGAACGATTGTGGACATATATCAGAGTTTTGTGACGTGATATATTTAAGGGCAATGATGATTGTACCTCAGTGGCAGGGCTTCATACCCTGGTGTCTAGTGTCATGACCTATATACCAAGGAGACTAGGTGTTTTTGTAGTTTGAATTTATAATTCACTACGGCGGACTCATACTGACTGAGGGTGTTTGAGATCCTAGGAGTCTGGCTCTCCTAGATCTTGTATGGAACTATTTTTGACTTCATAGTGGATAATTGGAGTTCGAGTGGTATACCTCAAATTCCTCACGGCTTAATAAAAGACATAATACAGTTGTGTAGTATATTTGTTTAGGGTTAAACACGCTTCACATTGGATGTTTATCCTTACCTTGTTTCTTATACAACTCAATTGTTATATAATGTGGTAAGAGAAATTAACTGTTTAAGTAATTGATGCTTATACATGTTCTTCATATTCCTTCTAGTCATGTATAATACTTTGCTTATCTGTTATAGCTACTCAACTTGCTTAACATGTATAGTCAGTTTAAATTTATTCATTTAATTGAATATGCTCATCCTACTTAGTAGTGATATATCTTGTTGAGAGTTATATCTCAAGATGTGACATTGGTCTCATCTCATGGGCTACCACATCTTTTTAGGTGATTGCCAATGGCATGGGTAGGATCGTGCTATTGAGGAAGGGCATCTTGGAGATTAGTAGATAGAGAAGGTTGGAAAGTTGCTAGTATTGTATAGTATAGTCATAGAGTCATCCTTATACTCTCAGGTCCAGGAAGGGATGTGTTTTGTAGAGGATGTATGACACATGGTTTTGGCAATATGCCTATGTTTGTATAGTTGGTATGTACATGTGAACATGATCTCTTTTATATATAGGTTGTGGCTAATGCCACTGAACATATGTAAATACTTGATATGGTATATGATATGATATAGGTTGTTGGACCTTATTATTATATGTTTCTGCACATGATGGTAATATGAGATTAGTTTTAATTTACATGTTTTTATGGTAATGTGGTTGTTTGGAGATATGTTTAGAGATCATGAAAACATGCTTATGCTTATGTAAATATGTTTGGAGACCATAACATGGCGACATATAAGGTAGCAGGAACAAAATTTTAATGTCTGATTTCCTAAATAGCATATCGTGTCAACAACAATGTATCTAAGAAGGAAAGTGTGCAAGGTTATACGTGGTCTTGGAGCAAGTCCATCAACAATCCCTTACAGTAGTATGTGACTTTCTTCAAGTTTCATCTAGACAATGTCAACATCGGGCTCCTACTTGATCAGCACGGATGATAGTTGCCTTTGTCCTCATAGCGGTAGGCAACAACCTCCTAGCCTCTAGAGTAGTCCATGTTGACTACTGACAACTACTCCAGTTTGTGCTACCAGAGCTAATGGGAAGGATTTGTCCCTTTAAACGTCAGGGTGCTAGTGTTGACTTGCTCTCCCGATTGTCATTCACTTGATATCCCTCCCTTTTATGGGTAGGACTTGCTCGAGCTCTCTTGTTTATCACAATCAGAGAGGACAACAATTATCAGAGCTTATTGTTGTGTCTGGGAATCCCCCAATGGCCCTTTATTTATAGGAGAGGCCAGTGTCAGGGTTTCCAATCAGTTATCTGTCAAAGAGACTGAATTCATGAGTTTTCTAGAGGCTAAAAATGGTGAAGAAGACATTTCATAGTTGAAACGGTCATATCATGGTTGAACTAGTTGGTTCATTTCATGAATCAGTAGGTTCTTGTGCTTTCCTATTCTATATCAAACTAGCATTCAATATTTGATTAATGCAAAACATGATGTCAACATCAATCCTTGATCCAATCGAATTGATCATTGATCTATGCAGTTCGTCATAAGAACCGGTCGTCTGAGACCTTGAACCAGTCGATTCATGTCCTAGTTCCATAATTGATCAGCCAATGTTGTGTACAATTGACCTTACACTCCAACCGATTGGTTGAACACTTAAATTGGTCAGTTCAAAGTCTATTCAGTCAATTTTGAACTAGTGTTTTTTAATTAGAATATCTAAACACTTTCGTAATAAAATTAAACATCATTCATGAATAAATCCTATTCCAAGTGCATCATGTGTGTGTGACCCTACAGGTCCCAAGTTACGTTGGCAGTGAATGTCCATAACTAAGTTATGACATCACAAGCAATGAATAATATCTAGCAACACATCATTGCTACACAAGTAATACAGAACATTGGAGAACAAATTCAACCTAAAATTCATGATCAATGTTACAATGATCATATAATTCATTTGTCTATTATATCTAGATTGAACTCGAGGCATGGAATCGTCATCCTCTCAACGTTCAATCCAAGTTCCTTTAACTAGAGCAGATTATCTGAGATGCATGTTAGTTCAAATATCATATATTCAATCACATGAATATCGTCATATGTTTCTCAATCTCACTTATCAAGTGGCCTAGATATCAATCTCCTATAGGAGGGACAAATCCCGTCTACATCACACATACTCAATCTCCATGTGTCACAATACACTCGAGCACCACCTTTATGTCAACTCTTATTTAAGGTCACATTGGATGATGTCAAAATACATCGAATGACATGTGATGAGTGTAGTGACTTCAGGCCTAAGAACTATAATCACCACTATTACTATGAGAGCTAATTTTGACTACCATACCATGGTCTTCATGTATCACTCACATGGTGAGTCTGTCTGATATACTGCTCTCTAACACATACCTTTTTGCTTGACTTGATATCACATATCATGACTAATGATACTCTGTCACCAGTCAACTCACACTGTAGTCTTATGTATTACTGTTGTCTATTCTGCTTCCACAGCAATATCCGACTAGGAACAATACAAGAGTGTATGTATCTTATCATACATATGATCTCATCGTTCAGGTCCTCAACCTAAAGACATATTCATCAAGTAACATCATTCTTTATACATCTATTATATCTATACCATCATATCATGATTGTGACAAACATAATAGATAAAATTACCTTTATTATTATCAAATTAGGTATTTAATGCCCCATTACAATCATCATATGATTGACTTTCTGGGCATAAATATGAACAAATGTCACCCTAGTATTTGTTACATGTTCTTCAACAGAGTGTTGGTAAGCATTTCTTAATGTGGTTTTCAAATGATAACTAGCCCATGATGCATGATCCAGGACAATCATCCATGCCTTTTGAATTATCTTTTATAAGTTTAGCTTGTAGTTATTTCAATAATTTTCTTACATAATCACCATCAAAATCAATACGATTTCTTGGTTTCCAACCTATTTATTTCATTGGTGATTAGGTCCAAATTATTCCCCCAAAAATTAGGTTTGCACTTGTGATATTTTACACAGTTGCCTTCAAAATATACACATTTATTTATTTGAAACCCATGTGTATATTTTATATGCCACTTTCTCCATTATTTACATTTAGAACAGTATTAATGTCTCCTTCTAATGCTGGTTTGAAATTCCAATCATGAATCCTTGTACATTTCAATTAACTGATATTGTTTCTATTCTTACCTTTCAGCTACTTGTCTATCATTATTGTGAGCCCTGGAAATTATAAGGCCAATGATTTGAGGTCAAAACTACATGTGATGCTCAATAATGTTAGTTGCTTTAACTTATCCTTATTTGTTTGTGTTTGTTTATCTTTGTTTCAATGTTTACAGTCTTATGCATTTTTTTAGAACCTCTATTTGATGCATGTAGTATGAGAAATTGCATAGTTGCGGTTATCTGGTGAGGCAAGGAATGACAGATGAAATCATTTTATTTGGATAAGGAAAGATGATGCAAACGTGGTTGTAGCATTACGTCTCCAACACAATGTGGGTAGGTGTATTGAGGGATAATTTATAATAGATGCTTCGAGGGGGGCATATTAGGAGTTCAAGTCTAGGATGAGGTGTGGTGATAAACAACTAAAGATGATGACATATTTGAAGAACCTAAAAGAGAAGTTTTGTAGAATTCATGTATTAGAGAAAAGTAGTGTGGTCGGGATGAGGTTTTGTAGAAGGTCATACTTCTAGATAATAGGAAATGGACTTAATTTACTAGGGTGAGTGTGAATTTGAAAATCTAGTTTAACTTCACCCATATTTGTTTGTAACGAGGAATCTAACTAGAAATTTGATTTATAGACAAGGAGCTTGCCATGTTATTGAAGAATCCATTCCCCTAAAACATATTATCCATAAAGGTTCCACCAACGCATCATGTTTAAGGGAAATACATAACAATATTAGATTAGGAGGGGATGGCAATGGAGATGAAACAACAACTCAACATCCAAGGTCAGTCAATATTAGAATATGATATCAAAAGGTCATTGAACTAATGCAAGGCCATGAAGAAAAAACATAAGTCATGTTCCCTATGAAGCCTCCAACTATTGTGGCCCTTGATGAAAAGTTAGAACAACTAAGACTCATATGAATGACACACATTGTCTCGATCACAGAAATTGTTTTATACTTCCTACAATGTCTTGGACACAATCATATTAATTGCAATTTTGAAGAAGACTATGTCCATTCCAATTAGAGTGTTAGCCACAAATCTAATCAAGTGTCAAAAGGAGTGCTTTCCTTGTGTGATGAATGTATTATCCTCTTCAAATTGAAAGTCACCACACACAACACAATCAAATAAAATATAAGGCTCTACCCTTACTTCAACATAAAAGTTTTTTCTATGTGAATTATGCACCTATTATGTGTATTGCACTCACACCACATGTGTTTTTCTTAACTTAGGATGCATTATGTGCAAGTTATGGTACAAACGTATCGTTACATATCAGTAGACACAAACAAAATTGGAACCACAATGAAAGGGATTCCTCTCACAAAGTTATGGTGGTCGTTAGTTTTGATATGGAATTCACTTACCTCATGTGTGGATGGGAGGGTTTAGTTGCTAATATGCATGTACCATGTGAAAGCATGGATAATGGGGATCTCAAAGTACCAAGGGGTCATAAATTGATATCTATAATCCCACACATTCCATCCAGATTCGAGTCCAAAATTTTGAAAAAATTAGAGATCCGCATAATCTGAATTGGATTTAGGATATCAAATTTCATATTTGAAAATTTCGTATAGGATATCAGATATGGCTGTATCCGCTCTGAAAAAATTTGAATCTGACACATATATGCATATATTATTAAATATATATTATCTATATATGAGAATATGAAAATATAGCTATTTTATCATATATATGCATAGTAATATGAATATTTTCTATATATAATATATTTATAATATAACATTTATGATTTTTGTTTTGGATCAGATATTTTTCTGAATTTGAATATTATTTGTTGTATCAAATTCATATATTATTACATGATATCTATTGAATATCAGATCTAATTCTTTTTCGGATTTGGATATCGAATATAACAGTATCCACTCCATATTCGATCTATTTATAGGTCTAGAGTCAATACTACTTTTGGTAGATTCATGATACGCCAACACATCTCAACTTTTTGTACCATTCTATAATACAACATATCATTAGTATGACTATAGGGGACACATCATGCATACAACAACAAACATGTGATGTTCAACCATAGACATGCACAACTATTAAATGTTGTTGAGAGGGCATCATACTTAGATATCAATTCACTTTTAGGATAACTCAACAATATAAAATCATAGTTTCATGTTGTGTACTACAGATTTATAAAGAGACATTAACTACAAGATAAAAATGTTGATTAAGAAGTTGAAATGCATGAAGGTGGTCAAGAAGGAGATGAATAAATGCATGACAAACTCACAACTTAAGTGGAACTAGGAGTAGGGAACAAGGTAAGGGAGGGTATTGCAAACCAGATTGTGGGATGCACAATATGCCGCTTCAATTTTTTCCCATGATCTTGAAATAGCAGATTCCTTTATTATAAGACTACTCTAGTTGGTTGCTTTTAAGAACTATGTTCTTTTACATGTATGGGTATGTGTGTCACAACTAATGAACTATTAGAGTACTTTAAATTAGCATATTGTATGAATAATATCAGTTGACTACTAGAATGCCAACATATCAATGTGGCCTACCTTGCATTATTCAAGTGTACATGGACCAAGAATATGCAAGCAATAGTACATTTGCAGACAACAACCTTCATCTATTGTATTAAACTCACAATAAGGGATTCATCCAAAACACATGCACAATAAGGGTATCAATGCATTGTCATCAAAACAACATGACAACTTCTAAGGCATCTAGGGAGGCTATGATGAATCAACTACTATTTGCAAGGAGTGTTTGGTCTAACTAGTCAATGTTCTATAATCACCTTACTTATACAAAAGTAGACACTACAAGGCTACTTGTAAATACATGAGTTGCATAGTAGATGTGGTTGCCTACATACTAAATTAAATTTTACCAGTGATAGTGCAAGCTCCAATGATGAAGATGGGTGGAATAGTTCTTAAAGAAATACTATATTGTTGGCATCGATTGGTCATTTACTTCAATTTTCATATGGAGAGATTTCAACTTAATATTTATGCATTGCATTTTGTTTCTGACATATATGAATTTTATTATATAGCTTAATAAAAATTAATACTAGTTCTCCTTGTATTGATTGTATGCACTAGAGGTAGTCAAGTATTATACTAAAATGTAGCATTCCTATGGCATAAAAAATTACATATGATATCACATGGTCCACGATGCAGCTATAAAAGAATTGCAACACTCATGATTAATTGGGAAGATACAACAAACTTTCTAATTTGGAGTGTTAAGTGAGAGACCTAGGAAGTAGTATTATATCAATGCAATAATATTAGATCATAACTTTATGTATTATTAAAAACACCAATTATACTAACAAATAACAACAACAACCCACATAGGGAACCAAGAAATGTTCTTATTTTAATGAGACCCAAAAGTTGCACATATGGAAGAATCATTACAAGAAGAGAAAAGCCGATTTGGAAGAGTGCAGTGTTATATAGAATCAAGTGATGAACTTTCATGATTGTATCAATATGAACATTATTTTGAAACAGAGTATAGAGAATACATGGACATGTACTCTACTATATCCGATAAAGTCAACAAACTAGAAGAACTAAACCGCTAAACTCTTATACCAAATCGATCACCAATCACACGATATCATGTCCAATATGTTGTAACTCAGTGGATCAACAAATCATACACTTAGATGTATTGCACACTATATTGTGCTAATTCCACCTCAGCTAGTTTGTATCCCATAGAACATTGTCGGACCTCTATTGTGTTGTGTTTATTTCTCTATATTAATTAATGTGGCTGGTTACTTATTACTTTGCTCATATGTACATGGAAAGTATCACATGGACGGACAACATGTTGAGAATTCATTCAAGAGGTGTCACGGAAAAGATACAGTGGTGTATCATTTTGTTGGTTGTGTATCCCCAGAGACCAATCATGTGATGATTGTAATGTCATATCATGTAAACGATTTGATTATTAATAAAAAGGCAAGCTTCCAATTATTCTATATATTTGGTTATGAGATAATGATGTAACATTATAAATGTCTAGAGAATTATATTACTCAATGACGTATGTCTTCAAGTATTAGGCTTGAGAAATGAGATCATACAGATGTTAAGAGTACATATACATATTCTCATTATGTCCCTGATCGGTTGTTATTGTGGAAGGTTGATAGACAACAATGACACACAAGATCAGAGTGTGAGTTGGTTGATGACTGAGTCTCATTGGTCATGACATGGCTATATCAAACCAAGCACATAGATACATATTAGAGAATAGTGTACCGGACAGACCCAATGTGAGACTGACACATGGAAGCCATCTTTATAGAAGTCATAGTTAGTTCTCAAAATGATGGTGGTGGTTATGGTTCTTAGACATGAAATAACTACAATCAACACATGTTGTTGGGTACACTTTGACATCATCAAACATAGTACTAAAATATGGGTTGTTATAACGATGATGATTGGATGTCTTTGACACATGGGAATTTAATATGAGTGATAGACATGCAATTTGTCCCTCCTATTGGAGTGTGACATCCTAGGCCTCTTGATTAGTGAGACTGAGAAAAACATGGCCATGCTCATGTGAGTCAAGATGTGATATTGAGCTTACATATATCTCAGATAATCTACTCTTGGTTCAAGAAAAGGATTAAATAATAATGAGGGTGACTTCTCCATGCCTCTAGTTCAATCTGGACATCAGTGACAAAGGAACTATACAAACATTGCAACACCATACATAGATTGTAGGTTGAATTTGTTCCCCAACTTTTCTATTTACTTGGGTAGCAATGATGTGCAACCAGGCACCACTCTTTTCTTGTGATGTCACAAGCTATTATGGACACTCACTGCCGACATAATATGGGACCTATAGGGTCACATACACAGGTCTTAACCTAGAAGAGGAGTTCAGATCTCGAATGACAATTGAATTAAGTGCTAAAGTGTTTAGGCATTTGATTCAAGTAACAAAAAGGTTGACAACACTGCCAAACACCCATCTCAAGTGTTGAGACGGCCGTATGGAAGTGCCAAACGACCGTCTCAAGAGTTGAGGTGGGCGTCTGGGTGTCAGACCGATTAGAGTTAAATTTGGCCAAGTGTCGAACTGACCCAGCTGAATGGACACGACTCAGGTCACCAAACGACTGTCTGGATGAACTGAGACGACCGTCTCACATGGGCGAGATGGTTTAGTTTGGTCAGGGAAGGTTCTACTTGTTTCCCTATTTGTTTTACTTGAGCACTACTTGTTGTACAAGGAAATTAATGTCTAACATTGATGAGAATTGATTCGCCAAATTCATGCACAATTGGAAACTACAAAAGGGTCGTCTCATAGTGCAAGATGACCGTCTTGTGTGCCAAACGACCGTCTGGCTTTGCCAAATGACCATTTCAGTTGTTGCAGGTTGTGTAATTTCCAGATTTATTGTGAAAATGTGAGTTCTTACAGTCCTTTCCACTCCCGCACATTAATCTTGTATTGGATAACAATTGGGAACCTTAACCCTGGCCTCTACTATAAATAGAGGGGTATTGGGGGCTTCCCAGAGCACAACACAAACAACTGAGAATCAATTCCTCTGACAATTGTTGTCTTCTTTGGTTGTGGTAACCACAAGAGCCCAGGCAAGTTCTACCCGACTAGGGAGGGATAGCCACATGTGAGAACAATTGAGAGTTTTCATTGTGGGAGAGCAAGTCGGTAACTAATACACCAACAGAGAGGGACAACTCATTCATGACTGGTTCAGTAGGATGACATGAGTTTTAGGCGGTCCATGTGGACTACCATAGAGGCAGGAAGCTGTTGTTTTCTGCTTGGAGGACAACATCAACCGGCAGTCTGTGATAAGAGGAGTTGTTGAAGAAGACAACGTTCGTGGCTGCAGTCCGTGGTGCAGACTAGGAGGCACAACAGTCAGACAAGTCCCAGTACAACTAGGATTCGGAGTTGCACATCTACATGAATGAGGATCGTCACTGGACTTGCTCCAGGACTAGGTATATCTCATAAACCATCCTTCTTACATTATAGTTATTGACACGATCTATTGATTATGGAGAATATAGTAAATAAAATTGTATGTACCATATTTCCCTACAGTGGTATCAGAGTAAATGTCAATTTACTATATTACGAGATCATTCGATATGATCGAATTTTAGTTTTGTCATTCTATTATTGCATGTGATGTGAATAATATCTTTCCAAATCCAAACACCACGATAATCCCAAACTATATATATATAAATATATATATGGAATTTACACATGATACCCTAAAATGGTTTTGATGGTAGATGTGTAGCATGGTTATGGCCAATAACCCCAATATGTGCATGGTTGTATGTGGTTGGTTTATCCATTTATCTCGGTCTACATAACGAGCCTCTATCTCATCTTCCCAATGTAAAGTTAATTCTCTTCTACCTTTGCACCACTCGAATGTAACTCGAGGTTTTTCTATAATCATGTAAAAGTAGGATGGTTTACTTTCCTATTATGACAAAGATGAAGGCGTCTCGAAGACGATTCGACCGACTAAAGGACCTTAGAGGACATTGTGGACAAGTCAAATTGATCACCTGGTGGACCCAACCGATCCATCGGAGGAGACAGCCAGTGGTGGAAAGAAGGACCAGATGACCAATGAGATGACCTAACAACTGGCCAAGATGCGAGCTAATAAGTTTAATGGTTGAACTGATCAACCCAGATTGGCAAGCACAGATCTTCATCAACAACTAGTTCATACATGTGATGTTGACCTAGATGATCATAATTCCTTGTGGCTCCAAGGGATTACATTAGGACTAGCCATAACCATCACTTTCATATATTCCATGTTTTCATTATGGGATATAGCATGTATATGATATGTACTATACATGTGGTGATTGGATAAAGTATATGTATATACTTATAAATACAAACTCCCTCAAATAAAATATTAAGTCTAAGATGCTTTCCATTAGCAGAACACATGAAAATCTTGACCGACCAAGCGTGGGCACCCCAAGGATGGTATGTCGTTTATCTCGTGGAATTGTGATGGTAGTAATGTGGGCCCGCCAAGCGGGGTGCATTATTATCTTGTTAGTTATTGGGTCAGGCTTAACTAGTGATTCTAAGAGTGTCTGGGTCCAGAAGCATGCAAATGATTATGGCAAGTAGTTGTGCATATCATCTATCCAAGAGTTGCATATGATGCAATTGGCAATTGTTGCCTACCTTAACAATGAGTCATGAGTGTGAGCATTGGTTGGGTATTGACTGAATTGTTTTGGATCTTGGCCCACTATAATATTGTACCCTAGAATATTCTGAATTGATATTGAGGGCCATATATTTGAATAAAATAGTTGGAGCAATAATAATTAAAGACCTAATTATATTGTCAAAAAATTTCAAATCATATCAAATCAAAAAGGGGTTTTAACAAATGAAAATTTTCTCTTGTAGAATCAAATGACAAACAAATCCTCATTGAGATTGGACAAATGAAATGAGATTTATTTCCATAACTTTCTCAGGACCTTGAGAAATGTTCTGCATGATCCTAAAATACCAGTGCAAGTATCCACTCCAAATTTTCCTAAGACTAACATGGATGCTTCTTTGAAGCATGCCAATGATGTTGTGAACATCAAGAACCTTATGCTGGGATGTATGAACTATGAGTTGCATAAACAACATGATAAGCATAAAAGGTATACTATCTCTAAGGCTCCATTTGAGTGCAAATTGACATAAGGATATCTAGTAGAGCCTCATGTGCTCAATATGATTGGAGATATGAAGCATCTTGAGAAACTAGAATTTCCTTTAGGTCAAGAGTTGGACACTGATATGATTTTGCAATCTTTGCCTAAATCGTATAGCTAGTTTATCAAGTGTTACCACTTGAGTAACATGGCTAGACTACTATTAGAGTTGCTTGACATCTTGATTGATGTCAAATCACAAATAAGGATGAATCCATGATGATGATCAATGGAGTTGAGTCCAAGGACAAAGGCAAGGCCAAGAAGCGTTCTGTGGCTAAGCCAAGGCCCAAGTCTTCAAAACTTAAAATTAGGAGATGGATAAGGGAACCTATGATGAAAGGGATTGAGATCTCTACTTCTGGTGTATACATTATTGAAGTTAACTTCATTACTTCATAATCATGGGTACTAGATACCGGATGTGGATCACACATTTGCTCAAATGTGAAGGATCTGAAAAGAAGTAGACCTTTCGAGAAAGGTGAGGTTGAACTACGTGTTGCAAATGGCGCAAGAGTTGCGGCCAACACAGTTGGAACCTGTGAGTTGTCTCTGACTAATGGGATTGTAATAGAGTTAGAGAACTGCTATTACGTACCTGCCATTAATAGAAATATCATATATGTATCTTGTTTAGACAAGAACAAATTCGAATTTCTTATAAAGAATGGAATATGTTCTATTAGTAAAGATGGGATCTTTTATGGTAGTGCCCCTATGTCTTATGGTCTATACTTGATAGATCTAGAGACAAGTGTATATAATGTAGATACCAAAATACAAAAACTCAATGACTCAAACCAAACATACCTTTGGCATTGTCGTCTAGGGCACATAAATGAGAAACACATATGTAGACTCCATAAGGATGGTTATATGGACTCTTTTGATCTTGAATCAATAGAGATATGTAAATCTTGTTTGTTAGGAAATATGACCAAGACTCCTTTCATTGACAAGAGTGAAAGGGCTAGTGATCTATTAGGACTCATACATACTGATGTATGTGCCCCTTTTAGAACAGATGCTAGAGGTGGGTATAAGTACTTCATTACCTTTACTAATGACTTCATAAGGTATGGATATGTCTACATTATGAGACACAAGTTAGAAACTCTTGAAAAGTTTAGAGAGTTTACGAATGAAGTACAGAACTATCTTGGAAAAAGTACCAAGGCACCTCATTACGATTGAGGTGGAGAATACTTAAGCCAAGAGTTTGAGGACCTTCTAAGAGCCCATGGGATTGTATCCCAGTGGACTCCACCTGGAACTCCACAACATAATGGTATATAAGAAAGAAGGAATTGCATATTACTTGATGTGGTGCGATTTATGATGAGTTTTGCTGATCTTTTGACAACCTTTTGGGGTTTTGCTCTACAAACTACCACATTTACACTTAACCACATACCACCTAAATTGGTTCAAAGGACACCATATGAGATATGGTATGGGAAGCATCCCAACGTGTCTTTTATGAAGATTTGGGGTTGTGAAGCTTATGTCAAGAAAATGTTTCCTAAAAAGCTTGGGCCTAGATCTGATAAATGTTATTTTGTTGGATATCCTAAGGAGACCAAAGGATATTACCTTTATTCCCAATATGACAATAAATGTTTGTTTCTAGAGAGGTTGTATTCCTAGAAAGGGAATTTATTTCCAAAGGAAACAGTGGGAGGCAAGTAGAACTAGAAGAGGTTTGAGACCAACAAGACAACATTGAACCATTATATGTACAAGAGGAACCAAAAGATTTACAAGGTGTTGTGGAATCTCAAATTCCTCAAGTAACACAGGGACCTCATATATCTAATAGGACACACCTTGAACCTGAGAGATTTAGATATATGGTAACTCAGGAAGGCAATGAATTGGTCATAGATGATGAGCCAATTACCTATAAAGATGCTATAGAGGGAACAAAGCATGAGAAACGGCTTGAGGCCATGAGATCTGAGATGGAATCCATGTATAACAATAAAGTACAGACTTTGGTGGATCCACCTGAAGGGGTAAAACCCATAGGGTGCAAGTGGATCTTCAAAAAGAAGACCAACATGGATAGAAAAGTTCAAACCTATAAGGGCAGATTGGTTGTAAAGGGTTTTAGACAAGTTCAAGGTGTTGACTATGATGAAACCTTTTCTCCAGTGGGCAGTGGCTATGGTTAAGTCCATCAAGATCATGCTTGCTATTACAGCTTATCATGACTATGAGATTTGGCAAATGGATGTTAAAACTGCATTCTTTAATGGTAATCTTGTGGAGGTTGTGGACATGACACAACCTGAGGGTTTTATAGATCCAAAGTTTGCCACTAAAGTCTGTAAGCTACAAAGGTCAATCTGTAGATTGAAGCAAGCATCTCGGAGCTAGAATCTTCATTTTAATGAGATAGTCAAAGGGTTTGGATTTGCTCAAAATGAAAATGAACCTTGTGTGTACAAAAAGGTTAATGGGAGCATAGTGAAATTCCTCATATTGTATGTAGATGACATACTATTGATGGGGAATGACATCCCTACTTTACAAAAGGTAAAGACATGGTTAGGAAAAACATTGTTATCACCGTATCTGAGCTTAATTGGTAAGTTAGGGTTTATGTGAAAGATTACATGCTTGATTAGATTGATCATTTCTTAAACATGATTAACGATGATATCTCAATTATGATGTGTTGAACCTAATGAGAACTCCAAGTGTACTATCACTTTGTATAATTAGGGTTTGAGAAAATATGAACCCTAGTTAGTTGAAATTAGGATTTTTACCAAACATTCTCATGTTGGGGATGAGTGAGAGAGGTAGGCAAAGGACAATGAAATAGTAGTTGGAGGCTTGGATACCATGGCCCTGGTGGGTAGCACGGCCAAGTTAGGTTGTTGTTGGCACATGCATTCTAGGCCACACGGTCATTTTGAAAGAATTGAACTGTTGATCAACTTTTGTACTCAAATCTGATGAAACCAATGCACCACAGACATGGTAGGGAGAAAGTATGTGTCATGGCAGCTTGCATCGCCGTTCTGGGGCATTTTTTCTTCAACTGACTGTTCTATAGATTTCTAGATAATAGTACACTATTAGATTTTTAATTATTTAATGGAAGCTCAGAATGAACTCAAATTTTAAATGAATCCTTTTAACTCAATTATAAATAACATGATAAGTTTTCATAATTTTTAGAGGATGTTTGACCTTTGAAATAAATGAATTATAGTAACTTTTTTTTGACAGAAAGTTGAACTAAAATAAGAGAAAGTATAGTGAGGGGTCAATGTGCAATTGACCCAAGCAGTTCAATTGCTCTATATGGTCAACCTAACATACTAGGATATCTCATAATTTGTGATTCATTCCAAAGAAACAAAATCCTATAGAGAGAGGGAGAGTTAGGATTTGAGAGGAGAAAGTGGTGGAATTGCTGATCTAGGGTTTCTCTATCTGAGATATGAGGAAATCAAGTAAGTTTAGCTTCTTTGCATAGCCTTTCATGGTGAATCTTCTCTCACATGTCAAGATTCCGTCCCTTCTTTGATTTGATTTGAAATGGTATCAAATATTCCCCTTTTCTCACGCTTTCTTCATAATCCCCCATTTCTAGGGTTTCTGAGTTGAAGGGAAGGAGAATCTGGTGATTTGCTAGGGTTTTGATATGAGTTTGAGATTTCCAGAGATGGGTTGTGTTTTAAAGGTGTTTTCACACCTTAGGGTGAGTGGGAACTTACTTTAAAGTGTATATTGCACAAAAATGAGTTAAATGGTCAATAATCTTTACATGTTTTGTATGCAACTACAAACCCTAAACTGCCCTTTTGACCTAGCTTTTGCAAGATGATATGAAATAGATTATTTCAATGTTGTGTTGATTCTAGTTGATAAATCATACTATAAATTCATACAAGTTATCTAAATGAGAATTCCTATAGTAATTGCAGAGTTTATATGAAAATAGCAAAATCTAGGGTTTTCGGCTATGACTGAAATTGTTGTATAATTGAATAAAGAGGTTTGTCTAGTTGAATCTCCTTGGTTACATGTGATTGTTTTATTTAAATGAGTAGTAAATATATGTTAGATAAGATCTTCTATTTCATTTGATGATATCAATGTTTGCTTGATATATCAATAAAGAGGGTGAAACCCTAAATGAATGGAAAGTTGGAAGTTTGCGAATACATTCATGCATTCAACTGATGTGATTCTTTTATTGTTATAATTTCATTTATTTAAGGTTATTCTTGATGCATGATATCTTATTGAATATCTTGGCAACCCTAGTTAAATTCATACCAGGGTTTCATATGCATGACCGATTGAAATGAGTTATGTGATAATTCGAGTTTCTAGTTGAATATCATTTTATATGCATACACATTTTGATTTGTGATGCAAAAATATCTAGATGAGTTAGTTGATATGAAATGCATAAGTTGTTGTGGCAATTTAAAAAAAATAGAAAAGGCATTTCCCTAGACAGGGATGTCATTGATACCATGCATGAATACGAGAAATGTTGAATGTAAATGTTTACATCATTAGACATGATATATGTTTGAACTTATGAGAATTCTTCTATGTGCAAGAGAAATGAGAAACATTGAGAGAAGGGTAATCAGTATGTTAAGCATCTAAGAAATGAGAAACCCTATGATAAGGGTAATCAATATGTTATGCATTCAACTAAGTTTTATCAGTGAATTTATTCCAATAGCTCAAGTAGTGAGTAAAACTACAATAGTAATAGTAGATGCCTTGAACACCGTAGAACCCTCCCTGGAGGTTTATACTGGAATGGGTGAAACACGCTATGGACTATCAAATATAGGAAGAAGTAGCCCGGAACTGAGTATCTAACATCAACTGATTGGATATTGATGGTACTTCAGTTGAGTAGCATAATACCCAACATAACTAGATATCCTAGTGGTACTATTTCAGTAGTAGGGGTATCCAATAATAACTGGAGATCCAGTGGTACCCACCAGTTGAAGTATACAACCCTTGTGGACCTACTTCTTCTGGCAGTTACTCCATTTTGTGTGTCAGCCCTTGTGGAACCGCATTATGTAGAGCTGAGGTTTTTTAGCCTGGAGGCACCTGTAAATAAGTGAAACTACCTCTCTACTAAAAATGTGAACATTAAAATATCCATCCCAAACATCCTCAAGGTATTTTGGAACAGGTGTAAAATTTCCAAATCTTTATATAATGGTAACTAAAAGACCAAAGTATAGCAGCGGAAGAAAATATTTGACTATTATTCAATTTATCATATGATTACAAAGGTACCTCGACAACATCTCCCAAAGGGGGTTTACATAAAAGATACATCATAAGGATCCATATAGAGGAAATCTAAACCATATCAAGTTTGTATCCAAGCTTCATCATCTCATGCTAAATCCATGTCCACATGTCAAGCCATCCATGTCCTCCACCTAGGGTTGGAAGCATACCCCAGCAAAATAAGACAAAAAAGAAATACATCAGCAAAAAGATGGTATGTGCATACTTAAAGAAATTATTGAGCAATTAGAGGAAATAAGGATATCAATTGTGAAGGCTTCCCATTCAAGAGATAAGAAATACCCACATGTGCATACAAGAATAGATTCATCATCAAAATAAAAGAAGATACTTGCCATAATTAAAACAACAAAGTAGTGCCACATGCACATATCATGACCAACATCCTGCATACATGTGAGATAAGAATAACATTAGAATATTATAAAAGACAAAGGTGACCAAGAATCACACATCTTGAACCTGGTGAGACATGGGCTAGGAATCACACATCCTACCCTGGCATGGGGAATCACACATCCACCATCCAAACATATATAACATGGTCCACGAATCACACATTCTGCCCTGGCATGGGGAATCACACATCCACCATCCAAAATATCACAATGTTGCCACAAATGATAATGAGACAAAACCAATGTAATTATACTACTATAGGGCTACTGAACCACATAGCAGGTAAATGTAGAGGCAAGTAAGAGATATGATTAGAAATTATACAATGTTGCCATATCACACAATGGACAACACATGCATCTACAAACAAATATCCACATCACAGTGGGTAGATACCATCAACAAGTCTATCAAGCACCATAGCACAAGATAAGATATCAAGAGATTATTCAAGACCATAATAAGCATGATAGTTCACATGAACCATGATATCAAGAGAGAAGACATATTGTGTAGGCCAAATTCAGGAGAATGAAAAGATAGGTGAATTTCTCAACATTGAATAATAGGGGATACAACATACCTTATTTCAAGATCCTAGAAACACTCGCTATTAGTCTAGAGGTTTCCAACACCAACTTTACCTAATTATAAGTATTCACATGTATTAGGGTTTGTCGTATGCCTTAATGTAAAAGAAACCTAACATTTGGAATTTTCACACAAAACTTTGATTTAGACTCTAAAAATATCACCATTGCCTTAGTTAGGGTTTCCTGATCAAAATACCATATAATATTATGTATTTTGAAGATATGGACTTTTAGATGCATTTTTAGTGATTTTTACTTAATTAATTCATATTCTAGAAAATCACATTCTACAAAACTCAAAATCAACCTTTAGAAATATTTTTATTAGAAAGAGCACATTTTTTCGAGTTCAGAACATATTTTATTTTTAATTTTGGACATACAGTTAAAAAGATACGAAATAATGAATATCGACCAATCAGGAGGTGCCACGTGGGCACTTTGTACAAATTGAGAGAGAGAGAGACAAAGGAGTGGGGCCGGGTCCACCACTTGGCCCAATGGGCGGAAGCCAAGTAGGCAGCCCGCGCTCAGGTGGCTGCCCATGTGGCTCGGTCAAAGTTGGGTCAAATGAAAATAAAACAAAACCAAAAGTCTGTTGTATCCTTGACCGAAGCAGAGAGAATAAGAAAGAACGAGCCGGGGGTAAAGTTTTAAAATTGCCTAGGGTTGTCTCCCCCAACCCAACCCATGCCATGGCTACGAGCAAGCAACATCTTGCTTGGGGAAAGATTGGGCGTTTGTGCAATTCTTGACGGAATTTGACGTTCAAATATGCGAAAGAAAGAGGGGAAGATTTCAAACTTGATGGTGCATTTGATTTTGTCGGAGATAATGTGTAGAAAGCGAGAGAAGCGCCGCAAGACTAGAGGCTTCGGCTGCTTGGCAGGGGTCAAAACGATGACGAAACTCGTGATTGGAAGAAGGGTTGAGTTGCAAAGGCTATGACGATGCTTGAGGTATACATATTTATAGAGGAGGAGGTGTGGTTTAGGATTCATATATGTGGGGTGAGAGAAGGAGCTACGGCCGGTTTGAGAAAGCCTGGATAATTGATTAAAATACAAAAAACTTGAGATAATGTTGTGTGAAATCTCGCAAGGAATCCAACGAGCCTAAGAACTCGTGATTTGGTCGAGAAACGAGGGAGATATTGGCAAACGAAAATTGCACAAATCTGTTTTTATTTCCTTGTCCGGACCAAGGTAGAAGATGACCAGCAGCCGTTTGATCCAAGATCCACGGTTGGCGATGAATACAAATAAAGCCAAATCTCACACATTAATTCCTTACCCAATTTGATTTCGACTATAGTTACATATGTATTATTAAATGAATTTCTCTCTCATCATTTGAGGGCTCAAACGATTTCCAAAATTAACCAAAATTTATACTCTGACTTATTTTGATGTGTAGAATCTGGATATGGAATTAGTTTTACCTTTTGAGAACTGTTAATGGGTTAAATAATTCAAAACTCATTTTCTCTTTCCTCCATTAGCATCATTAGGATTATCTATAAATTACAAAACTTCACCCACAAGTCATATTCAATGTGTTTGATATGAATTTACCATTAGTTTCATTTGTTGAAGTCGTTTTTTATTTTAATTAATGATATGAAAGTTTTACATGTGTTCTCTCTCCTAAATTTACCTTCTCATCATATATTTTCCAATTTGAGTCAAAATTCATTCAAATATATATTTTAACATGTAAAACACGAATTTGGCATTTTTTTTGAAGACTTTTATTATTTTATTTAATACATTTAAATTTATCACTTATTTTATCCTTTTAATTTATTAGAGGCATCTAAAAACTTTCCAAAAATATGAAACTTGTCCTATAAGCAATACTAAACTTGATAAACACTATTTTCACATTAGATGATTTTTTTCAACTTATATTTTATATTTTAGGTGTTTAAATTATTTTCTCTCTCCTAAATAAAATAAAATATTTAACATTGACCAAATTAGATGAAAATTTTCCCAAAGGCTTATTTCTATGTTTAGATTAAGAATCCAAGGTTGTTTTCCTCTTTTGGAGTCAATAATTATTTTATTTGATAATTTGGAAAAATAGATTTTTTCTTTCCAAAATAAATTGAATTAATTATATTTATGTGAATAATGTGAAACTTGACCCCAAGGTAATTGGGACCCAATGAACACGATTTTTAAATTAGATTTCACTTTTAAGACTTTCTTATATGAGTTATGACACTTGGCCCACTAATGGCCCATTATCATAATTACTTATTCAATTAAGTTCTTTATCATCTTATTATCACCAAATAAATTATATGAAATATTAAATTACATTATTCATGCATTAGATTATTAGGATCATTCTAACCTCAACCTTGTTTGGTAAAACCCAAAATGTCAAACTTCCAAGGTGGGGTCTAAGTTCCGGTATGTTACAACACCCCTCCTGACTACCGAGGACAAGGGGCCATAGTTTACAGACGCTATTTATCTGCCGTTAGGCCAAACGTGGCAACCTCACTATAGACCGAGGTAGTTAGTAGTAGTCTTAAGGTCCCGGGTTTTCCTTAAGACTTGTACGGTAAGTCACGTAGTAGTGACTTTTGCTTGGATTGTACAATCCAAGTGAGTTCAGGGGCAAAGTAAAAGAAAAGTTAATTGAGTTCAATTGAGTTCAGATAAAGATTACAATAGTCAGATCAGTTGGTTATGTTTAGTTTACCAACATAGTAGTATTCAGTTCAGTAGTCATGTCAAGTCAAGGTTAATGAAAGATTATAAAGAGAATAATGAGAAAAATGTTTAGATATTTGTATATTACTACTGATGCATAATAAGATGAATGATAGGTTAAACAAGTATGTGCAGTTATTCAATTATTCTTTGTATGTTTATGAATTATTAGTTCTCTTTATGATCAATCAAGCATGTTCATATATCGATTCACTCTTGTAGATATCTATAGTATCCTGCCACATTTATGTTTGTAAATGATTATACTCTTT
Source organism: Alisma plantago-aquatica (assembly GCA_963693085.1). Taxonomy (NCBI): domain Eukaryota; kingdom Viridiplantae; phylum Streptophyta; class Magnoliopsida; order Alismatales; family Alismataceae; genus Alisma; species Alisma plantago-aquatica. The sequence goes on along the minus strand of OY856409.1, from coordinate 1,742,724,860 downwards.
AAAGCTTACTATTGTTATAATTGATATCATTTGCTCGACAATATATCTGTAATTATATAACGGCTTTAAATTGTTTCTATGAAATACTCATTCACTAAGCGAGTAGGCTCACCCCTCTACTCACAATTTTTAGGGATAACTCATGGATTGAAGATGTCAATGCATCAGAGTAGATCTACCACAGGAGTTATGTATGAGATTTGTTAAGTTTAGTTGGTCCCTACCACTATAGGTCCTTGTATACAGTTGAGAGAGAATTGTAAATGATAATGTGTAACTTTGTTTCCTTAATAATAAAGTATATATCTGGTTATCATGTTGTATGTACATGGAAGTGTGAGAAACAGAATGAATGTACAGGTGTGTATCATTAATGTTGAGATCATATTAGAGTAATTAAAGTTAAATTCTTTTGTAAAGTTTGTTTATGTGATTGAATGCGAGAAAACAAAGAGGTTGAAATAAAGGAAAAAGTTGGGAGTGAACTTTGTATTAAGTATAACCCTCAAACTTATGCCCTAATCTCAGGATTGGTGATAATCATGGGATGTGGGTGTAACATACATTCTCTATGAAAGAGTTGGGAGAATCATCCTACATCTTGGGGATAAAGATCTATAGAGATAGATCCAAAAGACTTCTCAGACTAAGTCAGAGCACATACATTGACAAAGTGCTGGAGCACTTCAACATGGAGAACTCAAAGAGAGGAAATGTACTGGTGCCATGGTGTCCCCATGTCTAGAGCTCAATGTCCTAGTTCTTGTGAAGAAAGGGAATGCATGAGTGAGATATTATATGCCTCAACAATTGGATCAACCATGTATCCAATGGTTTGCACCCGTCCAGATGCCTCGTATGCCTTGAGCATGTTGAGCAAATATCAGTCAGATCTAGGTGATGCATACTGGATAGCCATGGAGAACATCCTTAAGTACTTGAGAAGGACTAAGGATCAATTCTTGGTCTACGGTGGAGAGGAAGAGTTGGTGGTAGAAGGTTACACCAATGCAAGCTTCCAGATTGATCAAGATGATTAGAAATCACAATTGGGATTCGTGTTTTGCCTCAACAATGGAGTTGTAAGCTGGAAGAGTTCTAAGCAAGAGATAGTTGTTGATTTTACAATAGAGGGTGAGTATATTGCGGCATCAAGTACATCAAAGGAGGTTGTATGGATCAATAAGTTCATCACAAAACTTGGGGTCATTCCTAGCATCAACGAGGCAATCAAGCTATATTGTGACAACAATGGAGCTATTGCTCAAGCTAAGGAACCAAGATCACATCAGTGCTCAAAGCATATATAAAGGCGGTATCATCTCATATGAGAAATTGTACAGTGAGGAGATGTTACAATTTGCAAAGTACCAACTGAGAACAATATTGTTGATCCATTTACTAAAGCACTTTCACAGCATAAGCATGATGGTCATGTAAGGTCACTTGGAATAAGATTCATGAGTGATTGTCTCTAAGTGAAAGTGGGATTCTATTGGTTATGTATGCCCGGAGAGCCAATCATGTGATGATTGTAATGGCATATCATATATATTTGATTCAGTAATGAGATAATGATGTAACATTATTAATGTCTAGAAAATTATATTACTCAATGACATATGTCTTCAAGTATTAGACTTGAGAAATGAGATCATAGGGATGTTAAGAGTACATATATATATTCTCGTTATGTCCATGATCAGTTGTTATTGTGTAAGGTTGATAGACAACAATAACACATAAGATTAGAGTGTGAGTTGGTTGCTGACTGAGTCTCATTGGTCATGACATGGCCATATCAAACCAAGCACATAGATACATATTAGAGAATAGTGTAACAGACAAACCCAATGTCAGACTAACACATGGAAGTCATCTTTATGGAAGTCATAGTCATCTCTCACAATGATGGTGGTGGTTGTGGTTCTTAGACCTGAAATAACTGCAATCAACACATGTCATTGGGTACACTTTGACATCATCAAACGCAGTACTGAAACATGGGTTATTATAATGGTGATGATTGGATGTCTTTGACACAAGGGAATTTACTGTGAGTGATAGACATGGGATTTGTCCCTCCTATTGGAATGTGATGTCCTAGGCCTCTTGATTAGTGAGACTGAGAAAAGCATGGCCATGCTCACGTGATTTAATATGTGATATTGAGCTTACATATATCTCAGACAATCTACTCTTGGTTCAAGAAAAGGATTGAATAATAATGAGGGTGATTGTTCCATGCCTCTAGTTTAATCTGGACATCAGTGACAAAGGAATTATATAAACACTACACCACCATACACATATTGTAGGTTGAAGTTGTTCCCCAACTTTTCCATTTACTTGGGTAACAATGATGTGCGACTAGGCACCACTCTTTGTTTGTGATGTCATAAGCTGTTATGGACACTCATTGCCAACGTAATATGGGACCTATAGGGTTACACACATAGGTCTTGACCTAGAAGAGGAGTTCAGTTCTCGGATGATAGATGAATTAAATGCTAACGTGTTTAGGCATTTGACTCAGGCAACAAATAGGCCGACAATATTGTAAAATGCCCATCTCAAGTATTGAGACAGCCGTCTCGAAGTGCCAAATGGTCATCTCAAGAGTTGAGATGGACGTCTGGGTGTCAGACCGGTTAGAGTTGAATTTGGCTAAGTATCAAATCAACCCAGCCAAACAGGCATGACTTAGGTCACCAGACAACCGTTTGGGTGAACCGAGACAACCGTCTCGCATGGGAGATATGGTTTAGTTCAGTCGGGGAAGGGTCTAGTTGTTTTCCTGTATGTTTCATTTGAGCAATACTTGTTGCATAAGAAAATCAATTTCTAACATTGATGGAAATTGGTTTGCCAAATTGTGCATAACTGGAAACTACAAAACGACAGTCTCGTAGTGCGAGACAACCATCTCGCGAGCCAAACGACCATCTGGTTTTGCCAAACGGAGGTTTTGACTATTGTAGGTTGTGCAATTTTCAGATTTATTGCAAAAATTTGAGTTCTTCCAGTCCTTTCCACTCCCACACATTAATCTCGCATTGGATAGCAACTGGGAACCTTGACTCTGGATTCTACTATAAATAAAGGGATATTGGGGGCTTCCCAGAGCACAACACAGACAAGTAAGAATTAGTTCCTCTGACAACTATTGTCCTCTCTGGTTGTGGTAACCATGAGAGCCCAGGAAAGTCCTACCCGACTAGGAAGGTATAGCCATGAGAGAGAATAACTAAGAGTTGTCATTGTGGGAGAGCAAGTCGGTGACTAGTACACTGACGGAGAGGGACAACTCCTTCCTGTCTGGTCCAATAGGACAACATGAGTTCTAGGTGGTCCGTGTGGACTACCATAGAGGTGGGGAGTTGTTGTTTGCCGCTTGAAGGACAACGTCAACCAGCAGTCCATGACAAGAGGAGCCACTGAAGAAGATGATGTTTGTGGCTGCAGTCCGTGGTGCAGACCCGGAGGCGCAATAGTCAAATGAGTCTCAGTGCAACTAGGATTTAGAGTTGCACATCTACAACAACGAAGATTGTCACTGGACTTGCTCCGGGACCAGGTATATCCTATAAACCATCCATCCTGCATTATAGTTATTGACGCGATCTACTGATTATGGGGAATATGGTAGATAAAATTTTAAATTTTGCTGCTTGATCCGTACCATATTTCCCTACATATTTATCATGACCTTTTTGAAGAAGATTTTGTAGACATTGTGTAACAACTTATCACATCATTATATCTCACAACAATTGTTCAATAGGAAAACTTATAACAGGGTTGCATTAAACTGATATTTTACCAATACAAAGAAATTTTAGGAGTTGATGGGTGGTCTTGGTACAATTACTGCATAGGCATGTACCAAATATGTACAAGTAAGAATTTTTTTTAATTAGAACTGATCACGGGATAGAAATAAAGACCCATAGTAGGTGATATTCTATAGTAATGAAATCAAGAATGTACGATGCAAGCTAAGTGACAATAAAAAGGATGTAACATGACCATGTCAATTTATCTTTCAGTCTTACTTATGTATCTTTGGATAGACACATACATGGTTTCATTCTTCATTACACAACAGACGCGCATGTTAAGTAAATTACATGTTTATGTACTAATATGTTTATTTGTGAGATATAAGAAAAAACACTAAGTACATAATTAGATTAAACCTTGTAATTCAATCTACTATCCAAATAGAATTAAACCATAATCTCACTGAACCATGCAATTTTGAGGACCAACCAAAGATAAATAAACTCAAAATCAAACTCTATTAAGACTGAAACATGTAGTATCATATGCTTGCCAAAAGGAATCATATTAGAATTTGATTTTACTAAGACTGGATCTTATACTTCTGGTTGCTGGCCAAACAAAATCGGTTGTACTATGATTGATACTTGAATTTATGGTTGCTAGCTAAATAGAATCATACTAAAATCAAAATGGGTTGCTGAATAGAAATTAAGTTCAATCCAGACTACCAAATCCCACTCCCATAGACTAACTCAATATGTATTGGCTAATCCTAATCTTGTGCCAAACACAAGCTAAATGACTGGTTCTTCAAAAGTTCGATAAACTATTTTCTTAGATTTTTCCCGACTTCTCTATGTATAAATAAAATCTCCACCATGAGTGTTAAAAAAAGATGAAAATGATTTCCTTCTTTGACGCTTGCCCTCCCGGTGGTTGCGTGTTCTCTATTGTTGTTCATATCAGAGCAAAGTTGAATGTATGTATTCATGACATCATCACCAACACCATGCTCCAAGGCCAGTCTAGTTTGTAGTTGTTTGTTTCTCCATGGTGTCAAAGGAACTATATATTTACACAACATCAAAGCTAATTTTGTTCATTTATCTACGACATTAAACCTTGTTCCTATTGATTCTCAACTATACAACAAATCGTTGGTTCTCTTCATGAAAATAAGTTGTCATTAACACTTCAACAATAGCTATGTGTATTCTCCTCTGTGTCACCTATTATGTTCCTAACTATTCAAATCATTGGTTGTTTTTCCTCGTGTTGTGTACTATGTTTTGATGGTTTTTTTGTCCACTGCACTTATTATGTAGTAATTTTTTTGTGTAATAGATGAACAAATCGGATTACTTATAACTATATATTGTAGATTGAATTTTCTTGTCATATCCTATATGATTAGTTGAATCTATATATGTATTCTAGTGATTTCACTACTAATTCAACATTACACACTATAGTTCCTATTTCATACTTTTGAATGCCTCATCTTAGCATGTGCTTTATTGCTAGTAGATGTGATATTTAATACATACTCATACACCCTCTATCTGATCTAACATCATGCATGTTGTGTAACAGATGTAGTGTAGATGTGATTTTTTTTAGTATAATAATTAGTAAGATTGAAACAAGAATGAGCAGACACCACAAGTGATAGCCAGAAATAGAAACCTTTCCTGAAAACCCCTATGCAAGGAGAAATATGGATGTAAAAGGGTATGCTAGGGTAAAGAGTTACCCTTACTGTTACCTATGTCAAAGTTGTGGGTAATAGGCAGGATAATTATCTTTTTCCTAAAAATATTTACCCTACCCTACCCACACTATTTTACCCACAAGGTAAATGGGTATGGTAACAATTGAAATGGGTAAGTAAACATGAATATAGGTATACAATATTTTCAATAACAACTCGATATGATATTCCCTACATCAAGCACAAGATACTCTTAAAACTAATTTTAGATAGTAATGATTACGTTTTTGGTGATATAAAAAAGTAATATTTACCCAATATTTTTTTAAAAGGCCTAAGATTTTTATATTGTTTTTTATTGATGAATTCATTTCTCTCTCTAATATATGACTATAAAAGGTATGACTTGATACCCATAATTAATTAAAGTTTTATGAATCATAATAGTACATATTAAGAAAGTTGTGGTGTTATTTATTGGGGTTTTGGTAGGCATTATGTATGTATTAGAATATGAAATTATTAATATAAAATTACACTAATGGGTAAATGGGTAAAGTGGGTAGGGTAAAGCTTCTCCTTACTCTATTCTCTTTAGATGTGGGTAAAATAGATAAATGATAAATGGGTGGTGGGTAAAAGATGTGCTTATCATCACATCACTACCTAGTATGTATGTAGGGTAAAAATATAATACTCTACCCATTTACAACCCTAAGGAGAATCCCCAAGAAGCACACCTTCCCCATCTGACTCTCACCCAAAACCCTAGACCAGTGTGTAATAGTTCGACTAGTATTAGTACCCTTTACTGCTCCCAAGAACCAAAGTGCTAAACTAGAACCATTATCTTGAGCGAAAATACTACCGGGACGCACGACCTCCCCTTATCACAGGGTTGACAGACACATGCCAGGAGGTTTTCCACTCAATTGGGGCGATCTTCCCCCGGCGGAGCCCCAGTTTACTTCTTTTTTTTGCCATGTGGCATGGGGTGTAGGAAAAAGACAAGAAAAAGAAAAGGTATGAGAGAGAAATTTATTTTGCTTATAACTTTAATTTTTAATGAACTTTTTGATGAAACTAAAATCTTTAGATTTTTTAAACAAAAATGTAATCCAACAACACCAATGTTGGCATATTTGGAGAGAATTAATATGGTACACTAAATTAATGTTGATGACGATGATGTGTGTACCTTAGAACTGGGCACATAAGCACCATAATTGGATGTATTATCATCATGATTGGGTGCAATACTAAAATATTGGGCACATTATGTTAATATTTGTGTTAATTTTCTATTATGTGCGTACCCTAAGGATTGGGCACATTAACACCAGAATTGGTCGCATACACACCATAATTAAGCATTTTACTACAAATTTTAGGCGCATTATGTTTATATTTATGCTAATTTGTTATTATGCAGACACCCTAGAATTGGGCACATTAGTGTTACGATTAGGCGTATTAGCACCATAATGGGGTGTTTTAATATAATATTAGGATCATTATGCTAGCATTTGGGTTAATTTTCTATTATGCGCATACCCTAAGAATTGAGCGTTACCACAATAATTGTGTGTATTAACACCATAATTGGGCAATTGATTAAAATATTGGGCATTATATTAAGATTTGTGCTAATTTGGTATTAAGTACATACCCTAACAATTGGGCACATGATGCCATAATTAGGCACATTAGCACTATAATTGGACGTTTTAATATATATATTAGGTGCATTATGATTTGTGTTGATTTTCTATTATGTGCGGACCCCTAAGAATTGAGCGCATTAGCACCATAATCAGGTGCATTAGCACCATAATTGGGAGCTTTACTACAAATATTGAGTGCATTATGCTAGGAATTGTTCTAATTTCCAATTATGCACATACCCAAACAATTGAGCACATTGACGCTATAATTGGGCATTTTAATATAAATATTAGGCACATTATGTTAAGATTTATGCTAATTTTCTATTATACACAACCTAAGAATTAGGCACATTAGCACCATAATTGAACATGTTACCACCATAATTGAACCCTTTACTACAAATATTAGGTGCATTATGTTCATATTTGTGCTGACTTGCCGTTATGCACATAGCCTAGGAAGTGTGCGCATTGACACTATGATTCGACATTTTACTATAAAAAATTAGTGCATTTTGTTAATATTTGTGTCAATTTTTCATTATGCATGTACCCTAAGAATTGGGAGCATTCACCTAGGGTTGAGCATCGGTCGGGCTGTTGCGGGTTTACTAAAGCCCGGACCCCGACCCATATTTCAATAGTGGGTCATGGTTCGAGTTATAGCTCTAAAATTTTAACACTTTGTAGGCCCAAACCGAACCCACGTTGTGTATTCAGGTTATGGGTTGGGTTTGGGTTTAAACCGTGTTGAAAGTTTAGTCTGAAATAAAGATATTTGTATTACCAAATTACCAATGTCTTTCTATTGAAATTATTAATGTTAGAGTCTATGTGCATTACACATATACATTTATGCTTTTTTATGTGCTAAATTCAAAATCTAACTTCTTGTGATATTAAACACCACACGTTCATACAAATACTAAATACTTCTAATAGAGTCAAAAATATTGAACCAATTAACAACACATCTTATGTTATAAATACATGACGAAAAAAAATATTTGATACATTTATTTATTTGGAATAAAAAGTTTATTAATATCTTGTGAGCAAGTATAACTGGATAAACAATAATTTTACAATATGAAAATAAAAGTAGGAGAAATATATGTGACTTAACAAACAAATAAAAATGAACAACATGCACTACTATAGAATGGGAATATGTCGTAGGTTATTTTAGGCATTTCATGTCGGTTTTAAACTGACGACCAAGTGGGCAACAATAAAACTTAAATATTTTTCATGTTGGGTTGTGTGGAGATGACAAGAGCAACGGAAGCAATTGAAAATTTATCCACACATATCTTACTCGAGGATCTCGTCGACAATGACGTATTCAGAAGGAGGGTTCAGGGATATACCTCACCCCAAAGCAAGTCCGACAACGTCCCTTCTCCCGATGACGTGCATTGCTCTTAGCGTGCATAGACGATCCTGAACCATCCTCCAAATGTAGGCAACTTAGCATTTGCATCTCTACTTCATCCACATGGATAGACTAACACTCCACGTCACGCTTCTCAAGCTGACAGAAAGGAGTAGTCTTCTGCTTGACGACGTGCTAGCGTCGGTTGCTCTCCTTCTCTCTCGTTTGGGGACGGTGACGGCTAGGGTTCACGTACAATAGTTTGTATCCAAGAGTGTATCAAATACGATCATCATGCCCCATAAATAGCATAGGATAGGAAATATGGTTTCCTAAAACCCTTGGGAAACAAAAGGGTTGTGGTTGCACTTAAAATGAGCCGCTCATGAACTAATAGAACAATATTTTGGAAACAATTAATTAATCCAATTGATCATATGAATTGACTAACTAATTTCTGTTATCCATCTAGTTAATCATTCTAGATCATCCATCCAACTTAACAATGGAATCTAATTAATTGGATTAAACACTTTGACAGTTAACTCAAATTATATTCCATTATTATTATAACATATTACTTAAATGTTTTAGTAATCATTTTGATTCAAAACATTTCCAATCATGTCCACAATGATACTCTTATTCCAATCGTATCCTATGTGTTTGACATGGTAGGATCCACATTAAGTTGGTAGTGATATTCATAATCATATTATGATGATTTCACAAGCAATGATGGTATCTAGAAAAACTTCATTGCTACCCAAGTAGTTAGAGAAGTTGGAGAACAACTTAACCTATCATATGTGATTGGTGTTACAATGAATGTATAGTTCCTTTGTCTCCAGTATCCAGATTGAACTCGAGGAAAGGAATCATCATCCTCTTCAACATTCAATCCATGTTCCTTGTACTAGAGAAGATTGTCTCTAAGATGTGTAAGTCTAATAACACATATTAACTCACACCACATTGGCCATGCATTTCTCAGTCTTACTTATCAAGTGGCCAGGATATCAAACTCTTGTAGGAGGGACAAATCCCATCTACATCACTCACAGTCATCCCCATGTGTCACACTGTTGTTGAGCACCACCTTTATGGAAACCCTTATTTTGGATCATGGTGGATGATGTCAAAACTCACCGAATGACATGTGATGAGTGTAGTGATTTTAGGTCTAAGAACTACAATCACCACCACCACTATGAGAGATGACTCTGACTACCATCCATGGTTTCCATGTGTCACTCTTAAGGTGGGTATGTCTGATACACTATTCTCTACAAGTATATATGTGCTTGGTTTGATATCATATAACATGACTAATGAGATTTTTTCATCAACTAACACACACTCTATTCTTAAGTGTTATTGCTTTCTATTATCATACCATAATAACATCTGACTAGGGACATAACAAGAATGCATATACTCTTGACATCTGTATGATCTCATTATTCAAGTCCTCAACCCGAGGACATACACCATAGAGTAATATCATTCTCTAGACATTTAATATGTTATATCATTATCTCATAACTGAACATTATAATAAATAGGAAGATTGTATTTATTATTAATCAAACCATTTGCAAGATATGCCATTACAATCATCATATGATTGGCTCTCTAGGCATACATACAAAAAAAATCCCACTTTCACTTAGAGCCAATCATTGATGAACTTAATTCTAATTGATCTAACATGACCTTTATGGTTTTACTGTGTAAGTGATTATGTCAAGGGGTCAACCACATTTCTCTTGGTTGGTACTCTACAAATATTCACATCTCCTCGCTATACAATTTCTCGTATGAGATGGAATCAACTTTGTATATGCTTGGAACACTAATGCGATCTAGGTTCCTTAGCTTGTGAAATAGCTCCATTGTTGTCACAATATAGCTCAATTGCCTCGCTTATGCATGGAACCACCACAAATTTTGAGATGAACTTCGTGATCCAAACTACCTCCTTTGTTGCATTGGATGCATCTATATACTCGTCCTCCATCGTAGAATCCACAACTATATCTTACTTGGAAATCTTCCAGCTCATAGCTCCATTATTGAGGTAAAACACAAATTCTGACTGTGATCTATAATCATCTTTGTCAGTTTGGAAGCTTGCATCGGTGTAACCCTTTACCACCAACTCTTACTCTCCACCATAGACAAGGAACTGATCCTTAGTTCTTTTCAAGTACTAAACGTGTTCTTCACAACAGTCTTGTGACCTTCACTGGGATCTGACTGATGTCTTCTCGTCATTCTCAAAGCATACGAGACATTTGGATGAGTACATAACATTGCATTCACGATATATCCAATTGTAGAAGCATATGGGATCTTATTCATGTACTCCCTTCTTCATAAGAATTAGAACATTGAGCTCTAGAGATGGTAACACCATGAGACATGGGTAGGTTGTCTCTCTTCGAGTTCTCCATGTTGAACCTCTCCAATACTTTATCAATGTATGTGCTCTGACTTAGTCCAATAAGTCTTCTAGATCTGTAACATCCCTGACCTGGGTTATGAGTTAACCCTAGGTGTTTTGCCTAAATATGTAATTAAATCTTCGTGATTAACTCTGAGCATGTAATTAAGTTTCTCAGAAACATATATCTCAGTATTTGCTCCTTTTTATTTAAAGTTGTAGCATTGTTTTGTTATACATGGACCTATGTGCAATTTACCCAGTTGAAAGGGTTAGCTTGCAATTGCACATGATGAGATGTTCCTCTGATGTTGAGACATCATGAGAATCTTTTTGGCAAAGTATGAGGGATTTCCCAAGCTAGGGCACCAAGGTGCAGCTGTGGAAGCAATCCCAGGGCTTGAAACCCTAATTTGGGGTAAAATGCAATTTACCCAAATTAAGGGATCCAAATTGTAAAATATGTCATCTAAAGTATCTTTTAGACTCTTGCCATCATTTAGAGAAGAATGATGAGTAAGTCACCTCATTTGAGTTATCATGTTATGAAATATGCCTTGTGATTGAATAATCAGGGTATATGTGCAAAAGCTCTTTATGTATGTACCTTATTATTAGATTGTTCTTCTTTGCCTTCTTTTCTAGACCTTAAGATAAGGTTTGTCCTTAGAATAAAGAGGAAGGGACGAGCAATTAATGAGGGAAGGACTTAGTTGGAATTAGGGGAAACGTATGGGCCTTTAATGAAACATCACCCAAGTATTTATACACTTTACTTCTCTAAGCAAAGAAACCTTTCCTTCGTGCATATCACTGTTTCCTCTTTGCTTGGCCGACTAAGGACTATCTTGGAGCTCAGGAAGAACGACCAAGGGTGCAAGGTAGGTTTGAACCCCTCTTCTTGCCTAATTCCATGGTTAGAACTCGAATTCAAGGTCATCTTCATGGCTAACTCTTGAAACCCTACCTTTCTAGCCGTCTCTTTTCATCCTTCCTTGGAGTTTTCACCTTGGCCAACCTGTGGGAACTCAAGGACGCCATTGGAGCTTGGATCTTGAAAGCTTGGAGCTCAAGAAGCAAGCTTTAGGCGGGTTTTATAACTCTAAACCCATGCTTTACTATGTACATCTCTTATATGCGGATAGAGGATAGCTCTTCATGTTTCTCTACTTTCCCTGCTATTCTGCAAGAAAATCCATGGGATATTGGTACTGTTCTTGAGCTAGGAGATGAAGGCGTGATTTCCAAGAAAAACCCACCGCTTTTCACTTCCTTAAACGGTCTCACCAGTTTGCTCTCTCGGTCTCAAGACCGCGAGGTGAGCAAATGGTCTCGAGACCGAGACAGGGAAAACGGTCTTCAAGACCGTTTGGCCCCATTGACCGAGCATGGACCGTATAAGAAATCTGTTCCTAATTATATAGGATAATTACCCTCAAAATTTGGGAGGCTAACTCCAAAGGAATCGGGAGATATGACCTTTTTAAGTGATAACTTTAAATGAATTTATTCCTGATTTTCAAACGGTCTGAAATTGCCTTTTTGGGCAAACGGTCTCAAGATCGCGAGGGCAATCAACCATGACCATTTGGAGGTCTGGGGTCAAGAATAGTTGACCAATTGAAGGTACAATTACACCAAATTACATTACAATTAAATATTGATATAATCATCAACTCAAATTGTTCAACCTTGATGAATTTTCCACTAGAATCCAAAAATTGGATGGGCAAACGGTCTCAAGACCGTTTGGAACTCATCCAAACGGTCTCAAGACCGAGAGGACAATTACCCAAGACCATTTGAAGGTCTAGGGTTAAGTAATTTGACCAATTGAGGACCTAATTGCAAATAAGTTATCAATTTAATCAAAATACTGTTTTATGGTTCAATCATGGTTCAACCCCTATCAAATCACCTTAGATTTTGATGAAATCTTGGGCAAACGGTCTCAAGACCATGTGGGGTCCACCCACATGACCTCAAGACCGTTTGGGCCAAGTTTGGGCCCAATTGGAGCTCAATTGAAGGGTTCAACCTTGTGTTGATACACATTGATGAGTGTTGATGGGTGAACATTGATAGACCCTAATTGAATCGTTTTCAATCCTAATTGGTCAACAATTGAGGGTCAATTGAATGACCAATTGGTTAAGCATAACCTTAATTAACCCAATTCATAAGTGGTCATCATAGCCTTGACCTTTTGAGGGCTTCAACTTTGGTTGACATTAGGTGGTAAACCTTTGTTTTTGTTGTTGAAGGACCAAGCGGCTAAGACCATGAGAGCCTCGCGGTCTCAAGACCGTGAGAGGGCTCGCGGTCTCAAGACCGTGAGGGGGCTCACGGTCTCAAGACCGAGAGGAGGCTCGCGGTCTCAAGACCGCGAGGGGTCTCGCGGTCTTGAGGTCAAAGTAGGCAAACGGTCTACATAGCTTCGCGGTCTTGAAATCACATGATGGCTCGCGGTCTTGAAGTAGGTTGAGGAGGCTCGCAGTCTTGGAAGAGGTTGAGGGCTCTCGGTCCTAAAGTCAAAATAGACTAAACGGTCAACGCACCCTCGCGGTCTTGAAAATTCAAAATTGACTAAACGGTCAACACTTTCAAACGATCTCAACTCATTTGAGGAATGATGGTTGAAGGTCAATCAATGTGATTCAAAGTTGACTTCTTTCAATCAATTAATGACATAATGGTTCAATGTTGCCCTAATCAAACCCTAATGTTAATCTGGGATATTAAGGGGCTAATTGACTAAGGTTTTGACCATGATGATGATCAATGGGGTGACTTACCAAAATACCCCTAAAGGGTAAATTGAGTAATACCTTGATCCGATCAAACCCTAATCACATGATGATGATGTTTTAACTATGTTAGCCTATGATGACTCAATCCAACCTAATCTAGAGTGGTGTTGACATCACCTAATAGTATGAGGAGAAAGAAAGTACTTCTAGAGAGAGAAAGTACCCTTTTTAAGTGGAAACTCAATTAAAGCATCTCCAAAGCACATGAGTGAGCATAATTAGGGTATGATTCACCTGTGTGAGATCATAGAAACCCTAATTATGATAAATGATGAACCTTTAACTAATCTAAGAGCATCAATGAAGATGTTACTCATACATGATGATGTTATGAGTTAAATTCACCTTAATGTGAATAGTAAACCCTAATTCAGGGGTGATGACATGTAATGTGAATAGTAAACCCTAATTCAGGGGTGATGACATGTAATGTGAATAGTAAACCCTAATTCAGGGGTGATGACATGTAATGTGAATAGTAAACCCTAATTCAAGGGTAATGACATGCTTTTGAATAGTTAAACTCTAGTTGATGTGAATGAGAGATTCAACTCTTATGACAAGAGTAGGAAGTATATTCCTTATTTTTGTATTACCTTTATCAGTTATATTAACCATGCAGGTTCTGATATGAAGGTAATCATATCCAGGTATGGATGTTGATGTTATATTCATTAAGGGCATGTTGTTAGCCTTATGAATAAGTAAAGTAATCTGATGCCTTGCCAAGTGGCATCCTATGCTGATAATGGGCTGTGAGAGCCATGAATACCATCAAGGTCATGCCTTAGAGATGACTTGTGATGAGGATAATGAGAAATGATGATTGATATGAGTTAGGCCTGTTACATTTAGTATTCTTCTTTTATAGCTGCTATGCTACTGTTATTGTTTGGAGAACAATGTATGCTGTTAAAGAATACTGAATGTACCTAACTAATCAAGTAAAATGTAGAGCCCTGATCATAGATCCATCATTGTCAGAGATTAAGTGATGGTGAAACAGGTTTTCCTCAGGGAACTCCTGGAGCACATACTTTTGAGTATGTGGGGTACATGGATGTGTAGAACCTTACATCCTAGTGTAGGAAAGAGATGTAGATGTGTAATCCATCCATCCTTCACTATAATTCCATACCGTATCAGTGGTAGGTAACCATGAAACCTCCTGATGACGAAGAAAGCACAGATATCCGTATCAGTGGTAGGTAAATATGAAACCTCCTGATGACGAAGAGAGTACAGAACGCCACTGTGACTCTAGAATAGCGAAGGACCAGTTTACCCTGGTGAGCTATAGTAGTAGAGACACGAGATGTCCTACAAGTGATCCTCTTACTGACTGAGGAAGGTGAAGGTCATGAGAATCTGGCTCTCTTAATGACCTATGTATGATACTGATGTGACTTCTCAGCGATCAGTTGGAGTATGAGTGGTATGCCTCATCTCCACAGGGCACAATGTTGTTTGTAAAACATAATCAACCATGTAGTATAACTTGTTAGAGATGACTCCAAGTTAGTTGATTGATGTTACATTGCAATAGTGTTTATATTCTCCATATCTCCTAAATTGTAGAGATCTTGTTATACCTGCAACTGTTATAGAATACTTTGAAGGCTTTACTGCTTAAGATATTCTTTGATGTTATAATAAAGCTTCTGGCGAAGAGTTATAACTCTCGCTGGGACAATTATGTATAATTGTCTCACCCCGTAGACTTCAACTTTTTAGGTGGACGTCGGAGACGAAGGAACCAGCCTACAGGTGTCCAGTCTCAGCAGCAGCAGCACCAGGAGCAGTAGTAGAATCTCAGGTGGAGATTGTCCTGCCATGTGGTGTAGTTAGAGTCAGTCCTATTTGTCCTCTGTACTCTCAGGTCTTGGAGTCTTGCATTATGTGATCTTGAGATTTTGTATCCTGATGTATATAATTACTCAAGAAGTAATTATCCTGAGATGTAAACAGTTTATCTGTTGTTATGAAAGAAGTTTTTATGGATCCAAGTTCTTATCTCGAAAAGTTTTAATTTTCCGTGATTTTTGTCTTCCGCTGATTACCGATTCGCTTCCGCTAAGTTTTAATCGTGTTTATGTCATGGTTTGGAGATCAGAACCCACAAGATCTATCTCTATAGATCTTGATTCCTAGAATGTAGATGCTTCTCCAACTCTTTCATTGAGAATGTATTTCCTAGCCAGATCTTTATCATTTGTAAAGTAGGGATGTCATTCTCCATCAGTAGTATGTCATCCACATATAATATGAGGACTACAATCATGATCTCACTAACCTTCTTGTAAACACACGATTCATCTTCATTTTGACTAAAGCCAAACTCTTTGTCTATTTCATCAAATTGAAAATTCCAGCTCTGAGATGCTTACTTTAATCCATAGATTGACCTTTGTAGCTTACAGACTTTATTTATATCCTTTGGATTTATAAAACCCTCAAGTTGTGTCATGTACACATCCTTAAGAATATTCCCATTAAGGAATGCAATTTTAACATCCATTTACCAAATCTCATAGTCATGATAAGCTGCAATGGCAAGCATGATCCTAATGGACTTAACCATGGCAACTGGAGAAAAGGTTTCATCATAGTCAACACCTTGAACTTGTTTGAAACCCTTTGCAATAAAAAAACCTTTATAAGTCTGTACATTACCATCAATGTTGGTCTTCTTCTTGAAGACCCACTTGCACCCCATGGGTTTTACCCCCTTTAAGTGGATCCACCAAGGTCTGTACCTTGTTGATATACATGATTTCCATCTCAGATCTCATGGACTCAAGCCATTTCTTAGAATCTGGTCCCTTAACAACTTCTAGATATGTAGTTGTCTCATCATTAATGACAAACGCATCACCTTCTTGAGTCAATAAATAACCAAATCTATCTGTCTCAAGGTGTGTCCTACTAGATCTGTGAGGTTCCTGTGTCATATGAGGAATTTGAGATTCCACAAAAGTTTGTAACTCTCTGTGTTCCTCTTGTATCTCTATAGGTTCAATGCTTTCTTGTTGGTCTTGAACCTCTTTGAGTTCTACTTTCGTCCCACGGATTCCTTTGGAAATGAATTCCTTTTCTAGGAATGCAACATCCCTGGAAACAAACACTTTGTTGTCAATTGAGTTTTATAAGTAGTAGCCCTTGATTTCCTTGGGATAACCAACAAAATAACATTTATCTAATCTAGGGATAAGATTTTTAGGAAACATTTTCTTGACATAAGCTTCATATATGCAAATCTTCATAAATGACATTTTGGGACACTTCCCAGTTCATATCTCATATGGTGTCTTTTGAACCAGTTTAGACGATACATGATTGAGTGTAAATGATGCAGTTTCTAGAGCATAACCCCAAAACAAAGTCGGAAGATCAACAAAACTCATCATTGATTGCACCATATCTAGAAATGTTCGATTCCTCCTTTATGATACATCATTATGAATTGGCATTCCAGGTGGACTCCATTGCAATACAATACCATGGGCTCGTAGAAGGTCCTCAAACTCTTAGCTCAAGTATTCTCTACCTCGATCAGAATGAAGTGCCTTAATACTTTTACCAAGTTGGTTTTGTACTTCATTCATGAAAATCCTTGAATTTTTCAAGAGTTTCTGACTTATGTTTCATCAAGTAAACATAACCATATCTAGTGAAGTCATCAGTAAAGGTAATGAAGTACTGATAACGACTTGTAGCATTTGTTCTAAAAGGGTCGTATACATCAGTATGTATGATTCTTAATAGATCACTAGCCCTCTCATTATTTCCAATGAAGGGAGTCTTGGTCATCTTGCCCAACAAACAATACTCACATGTCTCTATTGATTCGAAATCAAAGGAGTTTAGGTATCCATCTTTATGGAGTCTAGAAATGTGCTTCTCATTGATGTGCCCTAGACGACAATGCCAAAGATACATTTTTTTTGAGTTATCGAGTTTTAACCTTTTGGTATTTATGTTATAAACATTTTTCTCAATATCTAATAAATAAAGACTGTAAGACACTGGGACACTGCCATAAAAGGTCTCATCTTTTGAAATAGAACATTGACCATTCTTGATATGAAATTAATATCCATCCATGTCCATACAAGATACAAAAATAATATTCCTATTCATGGCACGTACGAAATAGAAATTCTTGAACTCTATAACAAGCCTTGAGGGAAGAGATAAGTTATAGGTTCCAACTATAATGGAAACAACTCTTGTTGCATTTGTAACACATAGTTCAGGCTTGCCCTTTCATAAAGACTTACTTCTTTTCAGATCATGCATATTCGAGCACATGTGAGATCCACATACAATATCCAATAACAAAGTTGAAGAAGTAGACAAATTTATCTCAATAATGTATATACCTAGAGTGGAGGTCTCTATCCCCTCCTTCTTCCTCAGTTCCTCCAAGTAGAGAGGGCGATTCCTCTTCCAATGTCTAGGATGGTGATTGTGGTGACAATTGCCTCCCTTATTCACCCCTCCCTTTGATTTGAGTGCAGAAGACTTGGGTTTTAGGCTATCTTTAGAACTCTTCTTAGATTTTCCCTCACCCTTTGACTTCCCTTTTCTTCTAATCATCATCACAGAGTTGGGCTTATCTTTCTTCATTTACGCTTCAGCTGTGCTTAACATGCCAAGCAACTCTTACAACATTTTGTCAAAATTGTTCATGTTTTAGTTCATCACAAACCGGTTGTATGACTCTGACAAGGATTGTAGAATCACATATGTGGCGATCTCTTGACCTAAAGGAAATCCCAATCTAGAAAGGTTTTCTATATATCCAATAAGCTTGAGCACATGGGGACCTACCAGATCTCCTTCTTCCATGTTTCACTTGAATAGCACCTTGGAGACACCATATCTCTCCTATCTTGCCTGATCTTGGTACATGTTCTTAAGTTGTGTTACCATCTCAATCACATCCATGTTCTCATGTTGTCTTTGCAACTCATAGTTCATTGAGCACAACATCAAGCATTTGACATCCATGGTATCTTCAGAGTGCTTCTTATACGCATCTCTGTCAGCCTTGGGTGCATTAGGAGCAGGTTCATTTTGCTCTAGCATTTCCACGACATAGAACTTGCACTCCTATGTGAGAACAATTCTCAGTGTCCTGAACCAATCATGGAAATTATTCCCAATTGACTTGTTCTTCTCAAGGACCGATCATAAGGAAAACGTGATGTTTGTCGCCATTTGATTCAACAAGAGAACATTTGTAATTTGTCAAACATTTTTATTTTATTTGATTAAAATAAGATTTGACGGTATTTGATTAGACCTTTAATTAATTATTGCTTCCACGATTTTGATCAAATTGATAAACCCTCACTTATCAATTCAGAAGATTTCATCGTATAATCTTCTAGTGATCCAAGATCCATACTTCATCACATTATGAGTCGGCTTTGGTTGATCACCCACAACACGATTATTTTGGTAAGCAACATTTTACAAACCAATTGCATCCTATGCAATTCTTGGATAGATGATATGAACAACTCGTTGTCATATTCCATCTCTATGGTTCTAGGTACTTAATCACATCAAGATCACCTAGTTAAACCTGACCCAAAAGACAACACGATAGAATATGCACCCTACTTTGGCAGATCTCCATATCTACCATCACACTTCCAAGAGATGGATGATGCATAATGCTTTGGCATAACCTATGCTTAGTTGATCAAGCTTTTCATGTTTGCTACTTATGGAAAGCATCTAAGACTTAATATTTAGTTGAGAGATTTTATATATATACTCATACATATCCAAACACCACATACTTATAATATGTATCACATCCATACTATGTCAAATCTACATACATGTAATACACAAACACAAAAGCATTGTTTATGGCAATTCTACTATATTCCTTTGGAGCCACAAAAGATTACTATCCACCTATGGTCTTTTGCATCTCATGTAATGACAACCTATGATTATGAACATGCATTTTATCAATATCAAGATGAACAACTTCATGTATGTCCTTTGGTGTTGGACCTTCAATTTTCCTCTCCATGGATGCTCATTGAAGTTGGATATTCAAGTCACATCCTCATAGCAAGTCTTCTAAACTAAATCTATTCTTGTCTCAATTACATCATGTGAAAAAGAAGAACTTGGAGTTTTAGAGGAAATAGAATTAATTACACATAGATATAAAAGATGAGACCCGGCATGCAAGCAGAATACTTATACAAAAGGATCCAAGCACAACCATGTACATTCAACCACAATATTCACAAAGGGGTCCTAGGTCATAACCATGCATGAAATCACCACACAAAACATTTTCAATGGTGACATGTATGATTTTATAGCTATATCTATATATACATATGTACATGAATATTGCAGTCATTTTCATGCGGGACATTCCCCATTAAACAATCTTGACTCCCACACAGACTAGATAGGGTACACAAGGGCAGTGCCCCTGTGTAGGGATCCCGCTCCTCGGTCAGTGGGCGGGGTCGAGGGGAGGCCGCCCCTCACGGGGTCTCAGGGGAAAAACCCCTGAAAGGTCTATGAAATTTTAATTTCCGTGCAATACAAAAAAACATATTTTTCATAGACGAACCCATTCATTAAGTCAAAAACATCAGGTATGCGATGTATCTGGAATTAGGTTTAGATATGCATATTAGTAGTATAAAATCACATTGCATGCAACCATAGAAAACTGTATACAGAAATTTTCTTATATTGAATTAAATCCAAATATGATGCAGATCGGCCTCACTCTAATACCACTGTAAGGTTTTGTGGAGGCGACAGGCACAACGAAAGCAATAAAAAATTTCTCCCATATACCCTACTCAAGGATCTCGTCAACAACAATATATTCAGAAGGAGGGAGTCAAGATATATCTCATCCCGAAGAAAGGCTGACGATGCCCCTTCACACAGTGATGTGCGTCGCTCCTAGATTGCACAGATGGTCCTCACCTGTCCTCTAAATTTAGGTAAATTAATGTCTGCTTCTCTACTTCATCTAGGCAGATGGAATGGAACTCCATGTTGATCTTCTCAAGTCGGCGGGAAGAAGTAACCTTCTACTTGACGACGTTCTAGTATTGGTTGCTCTCCTTCTCTCTCTCTCTTGGGGATGGTGACAACTAGGGTTCACGTATAACAACATGTATCCAAGACTGTAACAAATATGACCGTCATTCCCCTATAAATAGCAGCAGATAAGAAGCAGGGTTTCCCAAAACCCTTGGGAAACAAAAGTGATGTGGTTGCATTTAAAACAAGCCGCTCGTGGACCAAAAGAAGCATATTTTGGAAACAATTAATTAATTTAATTAATCATATTAATTAATTATCTAATTTACATTATCCATCTCTAGTTGGTCACTCTAGATCAACCAACCAACTTAACAGTGGAATCTAATTAATTGGCTTAAACACTTTAACCAATTAACACATATTATATTCCAATATTATTATAACAGATTACCAAAATGTTTTAGTAATCAATTCAATTCAGAACATTTCCAATCATGTCCACTATAATATTCCTATTCTAATCACATCCTGTGCGTGTGACCCGGTCGTTGGTGGATAAGTCTGACGACTCAACAATAGTGCGGAATTGACTTTCTCGTCTAGTGGATCTGATCTATATTCTAGGGGCAATATAGGATCCACATTATGTTGGCACTGATATTCATTATCATATTATGATTTCACAAATAATGATTGGTATCTATAAAGACTTCATTTCTACCCAAGTAATTGGAGAAGTTGGAGAACAACTTAACCTATCATCTATCACTGGTGTTATAGTGAATATATTGTTTCTTTGTCTCTAATATCTAGATTGAACTCGAGGCATGAAATTGTCATCCTCTTCAACATTCAATTCATGTCCCTTGAACTAGAGCAGACTGTCTGAGATACATGTAACTCCAATATTACATATAGACTCACACTAGCATGGCCATGCATTTCTTAGTCTTGCTTCTTAAGTGTCTAGGATATCAAACTCTTATAGGAGAGACAAATCCCATCTACATCACTCACAGTCATCCCCATGTGTCACAGTGCACCTGAGCACTGCCTTTATGGAAACCCTTATTCAGGATCACGGTGGATGATGTCAAAACTCACCAAACGAGATGTGATGAATGTAGTGATTTCAAGTCTAAGAACCACAATCACCACCATCACTATGAGAGATGATATGAGAGATGACTCTAACTACCATATGTGGTTTCCATATATCACTCTCAAGGTGGGTCTGTCCAATACACTATTCTCTAATAAGTATCTATGTGCTTGGTTTGATATCACACATCATGACTAATGAGATTTTGTCATCAACCAACACACACTCTAGTCTTAAGTGTTATTGATGTCCATTATCCTTACACAATAACATCTAAATAGGGACACAATAAGAATGCATATACTCCTGACATTCGTATGATCTCATCGTTCAGGTCCTCAACCCAAAGACATACGCCATTGAGTAATATCATTCTCTATATATTTATTATGTTATATCATTATCTCATAATTGAATGACAGAATAAATTGGAAGATTGCCTTTACTATTAATCACATCATTTATAAGATATGTCATTACAATCATCATAAGATTGACTTTCTGGGCATACATGTCAACACTTCATCAGTTAGGTAAATTGACAATAATAATTTATGTTGTTGGTTCTTATAAGGGCAAAACGGAATGCGTAGTGGGAGACGTAATTTATGGTATGCTTTGACCTTTGCTCACTGGTTGTAAGAAAAGCAACTAAAGCTCTTACTCTTTCCTCATAGGGGTGTAATGACAAATAATTGATGCCGAATTTCCTGATGTCAGTTCTATCGGTGAATGAACAATGAAAATTTTAGGTATATATCGTTAGTTGTTTATATATAACTGACAACGAAATATTATGTAGTCGGTTATTCCCAAATAATCGATGATAAATATGTATGTTTTTTATATAGCAGGCATGCAGACCTGTTGTCCAGCCTACTAGCTTGTCTGGAGCCTAGTTCTTTAGAACTAAAAGTTCTAAAGAACAACAAGCTCTCTACAAGCATCACGACTTAAGAATTGGCCGACACACCTAAAAGAAAAAGATAAAGACTATACAAAGTAACATTTCACATTCTGTCATTTTTTTCAATTCAAATTGCACAGAGATCTATGAACTCACAACTCAATTGTTTCATTTCTTAGCCACACTTCAATTTCATACATATATGCATGAATAAACATCATTCTTTTCCTCATGCCTTCACATTTAAATTCACACACACATATGCACTTAACATTCAATCTACACTCACAAAATACATATCAACATTAGATGTCATCTCAAATTTTAAGTCATTGTGTATAATTATACATATCAACATTCAATTCACACTCACAAAATACATATAAAAATTTGACATCAAAGTTCAAACTACCAAAAAATATCAATCAATTGTCAAACTTTTTGTTCAAGTCCACATTTTTGAAGAAGCAAGCAACCCACTATTCACGTATGTCATTCAACTGCTCCAATGTATAGGGTTCAATCTTTAGAAAAATCTACAAAGAGAATGAGACTTATAATTAGATTTGATTGTTTGTATTATCAAATGACACTACTTCATTAAATGTGATCCAAAACTAATAACTTACATTCTCTATACATTTGTTTTGTCCCACATTATTTACAATCACCTTCATATACAACATCATGTAATATGTGCATGCCCAACCATTGTCTTGTATAGGGGCATGTAGGTCTACAATTTTACATTAGTAAAATATAATTAAGCAGAGCTGGTCATATATATTATGCAATTGGAACGAGAAGACAATACATCAACACTCATTCAAGTTACTAATTTCTTTTTCTTATCTACCTTCCCTCTGTCGACAGGGAATGCTTTCACACCCCCTATAAGTTAAATTAACATATATTTTGTATTTTAAAATGTCATATGATGCAAACATTAACAAATATGTTGGGCACTGAAAAACTATACATACTCATGAATTGCAAATTTCATTGGGTGTCCCTCATTTGGTGGCAATTTTTCACTCAAAGGATCAAAGAGATGCACACTCTGAGTCTCAGGAACAATAACTAACAACTACCTCTGCCTATTTTCGAGTGAATAGAAGGCAAATAAAGTAAAAATTGAATCTTGCAACAAAATTGTATTTATGGGTTAGAAATATATATAACAAGCCAAAAAATTACTTAACATTGAAGGGAGCTAAGATCAGGTCTTAGAAGCATCACAATACTTTCCATTTTCCAATAGAAAAAATTGAATATAGATGCAATTTCAAAATTTAACTAATCTAATATAGATTATTATACTAATGTAGATTATTGTCAATGTAGAGAAGAAATCCTTGCTAAACTGATATATTAAACAAGAAATTGTTTTTATTAGAAATTATTCAAATTTCTTTTCAATTTGTTATTGTTTATATGGGATTAAGTTTATAATTGAAGAATAGCCTATAATTACTAAAATTATACTCATGCTTATTAGTCTAGTATTGAATATAAATAAGAATGGGCATGGCCAAGTGGTAAGGCAACTGGTTTTAGTCTTGTTTTTGGAGGTTTTGCATCACAGTAGTCACATATTCTTTGACGCCACTCGGATCTCTAAGTACATTGCTAATCAAAGATGACATTAGAAATCTCACATTTTCTATTCTGAAGTCACGAGCCGCATAATACAAATGACTAATATATATATATATATATACACACACACTCAATTTATATGTAGGAACAATTAAACAAGTTTTCACATATGATGGGGTATTCACACTCACTGACACCAAAGGTTTATCACTGATGTGTTTAACCAATCATACTTAAATAGCTCAGAAACATTTGTCAACACTGTAACATTTTCCCATTGTATACCTATTATATCCTCCCCAAGGCTTATCATAATGGTATCTATTTGGTTTATAGTGTCTAACCATCTTGTCAACGTCTGGCATCTAGGGCCTAAGAAGTCAAACAACTTACGTGGAATAAAATGAGGGGGTGGAGGTTTCAGAATTCTAGGGGGATTGTTAGCTGTTGTAGGCTACATGCATGTATGCTAACATTAGATTTCTATTATTTTATTTAAGTTTCAATATACATTTGTCATACTTGAAGAAATATAACGAGTCATTTGGTCCACCCAATAAATCTGTCATCTAGCTCTCTGACTGTGGTGGCATCTGGGTGCTCGTATGGGATAGGTATGTCCCTCATTCCTAGAAAGACATGTATGATTCTCACATGATAGTGATCAACGGGAAGGAGAATACCATGAACCACATCAACGATAGAAGCCTTGGCATCTGCCACAATATTGTTTGTTGGTTCATCAATGATAAGACAACATTTTCTGGCAACCTATAATTTTATGGAACATAAAATTTAATTTGACAAACATAAATATTGACATTTGGGATTATTCTATCATAATGTACAAATTGACTTGAATTGAATCTTACCCTGGCCGTGCCACGTGGGGTTGAAGGACTACTCCCAATGCACTCCATGGATGAGTGATGAACATGTTCTGTGACTGTTGGAGAAGCTTGTGCCACCTAAGAAGCTATATATTTCTCCAAGGTTGCATATACAATTCTCTACATGTACTCTTTGTCCACGCCCCCCCCCTTCTTGGCTTGTTTGTGCTTATGATGGGATGCGCCAAAAAAGAATTTATCCCATACCCAGATCCATTACCCCTAACACGTCTAGGATGCTCTTCTATCCCTTAAGAAACTGTCAATTCATCATGTGTGCCTTGAGGGGTGAACTTACCTTACTTTGCTTGGGAAACCAACTCCAACTAATTATCATAAAAAATTGAATAATCAATAAAACTGAAACAATCTACTGAAAAAAGAGCATGGTCATTATTGTGAGACCAAGAAATTTACCATTTTACTTTCCACCTCATGTGTTGCTTGGATGAGGATTTCTCTAGCTTTGTTTCTCCTCACGTCTATCCACTCAATATAGTGAGGTAAATGTCTAGAAGCACTAGAAGACTCGGCAGTAGAAAGAGTAGAAGTAAAAGGCCCTTGTTGTTGTCCTTGCTCTTGATCTCCATATTCCCCTTGCACTTCCCCTTTCTCTTTCCCTTTCTCTTGCTATTGTTGTAGCAGAGTTCTCATTAGGCGGCATTTCCAATAACCACCTGAACCCAACCGGTGGTTGTGCACATTCTTTTTACACTTCTCTTTTTGAGCTTCATGAAGATCCTGATCAATTCAGACAAATGATATTGTTAAGTAACCACAAGAAATCATAAAAATATAATTAATTCAATACCTGGAACACATATGTTTGTCTCCACCAAACAAACTACTTCAAATCGTCTTTATCAATGTAGTTCCATTTAAGTCAGGGTTCCTTCATGTATTCGAAGACATAGTCTATTGTGAATATTGTCTGCCAATCTCTGCATCTTCTCCCAGTGAGCTGCATAACAGACTTGCGATGTAACTTTTTATCAAGTTCATTCTGGCCCTAAAAAGGTTCAACATTCAATATTGTTTAGAAATGTTAAAAGAAAGGATACAAAAAATATAAAAATGTAACTACATTTATAACACCTCTAACTTCCTCTAGATGAGGTCTTTATATATTGTACTCGCTTGTCTCCAATCCTTGACAAGGAGGCACTTTGCTTCGACCAAGGACCCCATAGTAGCTGGAAAAATCTTTAGCAAGTGGCATGCCTGCTTCATTTAATTCAACTACTCCTTTCCTCCCTTGTCTATTTGTGACATCTTTCATCATATTTATCCCTTAAAATCCCTTACATTTTGGTTTATCAGCACCGTCAGCACCCTGGTCAGGATGCTCAACACCCTGATCAGGATGCTCAACACCTCACACTCGTGATCACTATGCTCCTGGTCAGATTCCATCCATATAATCAAACATGAAAAAAGTCAGATCATATATAAAAAGTCAGATCACATACAAAATGTCAATGCTATAAAAATTCAGACCATGTGTGAACAAATAAACATGTTATATAATGCAAAAAAAGTGTCAAATCACATATAAGGAGTATACCTTAACTAATATCCCTTCTGTGTGATCTTCACATGCATAGTCATCAATGTTGGATTCAACATTTACACTTGGTAAGCCAACAAAAAATAGACTAGAGTCATCATACTTGTCATAGTACTCTTCTACATCATCAAGATCTGAAATAAACTGTCTTTTCCAATGAAGAATGACATACCGATTTTCTTTTGCCAATTCATCGATATAGAATACATGTTTTCCTATGATGCCATGATGAAGGGTTCATCCTTATTATTTGTTCACTCAAAATTCACTATTGTGAAACCAAGTTCATCAACTATAACTTCTTTATTGTTATCAACCCATTTACACCTAAATAATGGAACTCTAAACTCTGTGCAGTCAATTTTCCATATGTCTTCAATGACATAGTAATAAGTGATGCAACCCTATTTTAGGGCTCCATCTTGTGACATTTTGTACTTTATTCACATTTAAACACAGTAGAATGCAAGTTAAATCCCTCAATATGAGTATTACTATCAAATGCACTTATGGACGTTCTTTGCACTATTTTTAGATGTAGATGGATGAGAGAGAAGGAAGGAATTCTAGGATTCCTCCACTCGTGGAGGGGTCCAAAGAAGGCCCCAAAGATCCCTCAACCCACACCTAATGGCCAAGATTCATCATCAAGCAATAAAGTCCATGGATGATGTGAATTGAAGTTCATTCAGCCACTGGAGATCACAACATGGTCGTGGCCCCATGGCCATGGGTTGTGTCAATTATTGAGTAGAATCAACAAAGATGTTAGGTTGCTACACCAAACTCACCATGGCTGTGGCCACCAACATGGCCGTGGTTCATTGAAGACACCACGGTCGTGGCCACTCACCACGGTTGCGGCCAGAAGAAGAGAAAATTCTTAGACAACCCCCATGATCAAGACTTCCTCCTCCAAAATGGTTGTGGTACACCATCACGGTCGTGGTGCCACATACCCAAGACAACCGTGGCATCCCGCCACGGCTGTGGCCACCACCTATACTTAGCCTTTTCACCCTCATTTCACACCTTTACCGTGGCCACTCCCCCACAACTGTATCCCCCTACCCCCACCACGGTCATGGTACACCAATACGGCTATAGTAACCAACCTACCCTACCCATTTTTACATTATTTTTTCCTAAAATACCCCCACTTACCCTAGTGCTTTCCCACCACCTATATATACATAGGTGTTGGCTGGGGCATGAAGGTTAGCTAGAACCCTAGTTGTTGCTACTCCACCCTACTCACCCCTTAAGCATTCATTGCACTCCACCTTGCATTTATGCTCTCCATCCACCATTTCCACCTCAATTCCACATTGGAAACCTAGATTCCTAGGATTTTTCTCCATAATCCCCCATATTCTCATGCCCATCTGCACCATTAGAGGAGGAAGGATGTCCCCAAGCTGCTAGGAGGTGAAGAAGGAGGCTTCTACTTCAAGCTTCATGGAGTTCTACCCCCTTCTTCCCCTTTCTTTTGCTATTTCCTTGATCATGTCTAGATAAGCCCCTAGTGGTGGGCTGTTTGGGGTTAAAATGTGACTTTGATACCATGTTGGGGGAAAATATCATGTAGTGAACATAATTTCTATCTATGATGATTGCTTCTTGCTTTTATCTCATTTCCTATTTTATTGCATGTGGTGTGTGCCTATAGCATGGATTGCTTACTTTAAGATGTTTGATGACACTTAGCTTCTAGGAGGAATTGGAGTGTATATGGCCAATCTTAGGAATGGCTCCTATGTCCAATTAATGGATCCCTAGCTAGCCCCCTTTGTTCCTACATACATATCCCTCCCTCTACAAGTGAGTGTGAGATCTAAGTGGTTAGTGTAAGTGTGATTAGTGTGATTGCCTAAAGCTTTCTGAAGGTTGGATGGCTAGTGGCATGAGGTGAAAAACCCTCATCTCTACTCCCATTTATACCCTTGGCTCTCAATTGACCTAATACCACTTACCCTAGAGACCCAGACTTGACAAGTCCTACTAGAATTACACCTAACCCTAGTTCTCCAACTAGTAGTATAGGGTACATTCTACTAGCACTTGCCTTGTTGTTTGGTTTGGTAATCTAGATAGAATTGTGATAATTGCTTGCTATGTTGTGATCCCCCAACTAATATCAAACCACATCCCCCAAACGGCCCACCTACCTAATCTCATTGCTTAAAACCCAATTTTCTTTCTTAGCTTGTTCATGCTAGTCTAGTTTAGTTGCTTTTGTTACAACTAGTTAATTTCTTAATCTTGCCCTTTAGTGTTAACTTAGGTTTTTGATCTCTCTCTTGTGGTTAATCTAGTTCTTAGTGCTAATTGATTTACTAGTGTAGTGTAGTTAACATTTGCCCATGCTTTGTTAGCTACTTAATTTAGTTCATTATACTTGCTTATTTAGGATAATCTAGGGTTGTGATAATCTAGATTTCATAACTACTTTTACTTCCTTGTTCATCTAGTTTAACAAACAATCAACCCTTTTAAAATCCTTCAACCCTAATCTACATAATAGGAACATAGTCAATGCTAACCTAGATTCAGTGCCCCATCTATCCTTGAGGATCGACCCCTATGCTTGCCCTTCACCTATGCTACAATAGTACCCCGTGCTCTTGTGGGTAACCTATTTGGTATTGTGATCACCTTTGTTAGGTTAATTATAAATTTTGAAAGATCCACATGTGTGTCCCCCCTTAGGGTTTCATCTAGACACCTCTACTTGGCTAGTGTGTAGCCTTAGTGGGGAAGCATTGTCAAGCTTTCTAGCATCGTTTTTGGGGATGTGGTTTGATATTAGTTGGGGGATCACAACATAGCAAGCAATTATCACAATTCTATCTAGATTACCAAACAAACAACAAGGCAAGTGCTAGTAGAATGTACCCTATACTACTAGTTGGAGAACTAGGGTTATGTGTAATTATAGTAGGACTTGACAAGCCTAGGTCTCTAGGGTAAGTGGTATTAGGTCAATTGAGAGCCAAGGGTAGAAATGGGAGTAGAGATGAAGGTTTTTCACCTCATGCCACTAGCCATCCGCCTTTAGAAAGCTTTAGGCAATTGCACTAATCACACTTACACTAGCCACTTAGATCTCACACTCACTTGTAGAGGGAGGGATATGTATGTAGGAACAAAGGGGGCTAGCTAGGGTTCTACTAATTGGATCTAGGAGCCATTCCTAAGATTTGCCACATACACTCCAATTCCTCCTAGAAGATAAGTGTCATCAAACATCTTAAAGTAAGCAATCCATGCTATAGGCACACACCACATGAAATAAAATAGGAAATGAGATAGAAGCAAGAAGTAATAATAATAGATTAAAATTATGTTCACTACAAGATATTTCCCCCCAACATGGTATCAAAGTCACATTTTAACCCCAAACAATCCACCACTAGGGGCTTAGCTAGACTTGATCAAGGACGAAAGGGGAAGAAGGGGGTATAATTCCATGAAGCTTGAAGTAGAAGCCTCCTTGTTCACCTCCTAGCAGCTTAGGGACATTCTTCCTCCTACAATGGTGCATATGGGCATGAGAATATGGGGGATTATGGAGAAAAAACCTAGAAAAATAGGTCTCCAAGGTGGAAGTGAGGTAGAAATGGTGGATGGAGAGCGTAAATGCAAGGTGGAGTGCAATGAATGCTCAAGGGGTGAGTAGGGTGGAGTAGCAGCAGCTAGGGGGTCTAACCTTCGTGCCCCAGATGCCACCTATGTATATATTGGTGGTGGGGAAGCACTAGGGTAAGTGGGGGTAGTTTAGGAAAAATAGTGTAAAAATGGGTAGGGTAGGTTGGTTATCACAACCATGTTGGTGTACCACGGCCGTGGTGGGGGTAGGGGGAAACGGTCGTGGGGGAGTGTCCATGGTCAAGGTGTGAAATGAGGGTGAAAGGCTAAGTATAGGTGGTGGCCACGTCCGTGGCGGGATGCCACGGTCGTGTTGGGTAAGTGGCACCACGACCGTGATGGTGTACCATGACAGTTTTAGAGGAGGAAGTCTTGATCGTGGGGGGTAGCATGGGCATTTTCTCTTCTTCTGGCCATGGCCGTGGTGAGTGGCCATGACCGTGGTGTCTTCAATGGACCACGACCATGCTAATGGCCATAGCTGTGGTGAGTTTGGTGCAGCACCTGACATCTTTATTGATTCTACTCAATAATTGACACAACCCGTGGCCATGGGGCCACGACCGTGTTGTGATATCCAGTGGTTGAATGAACTTCAATTCACATCATCCATAGACTTCTTTTCTTTATGATGAATCTTGGCCATTAGGGGTAGGTTGAGGGAGCTTTGGGGCCTTCTTTGGACCCCTCCATGAGTGGAGGAATCCTAGAACTCCTTCCTTCTCTCTCATGCATCCAAAGCATGGTCCAAGCACCTGAAAATAGTGCAAAGAATGTCCATAAGTGCATTTGATAGTAATACTCATATGGAGGGATTTAACTTGCATTCTACTTTGTTTAGATGTGAATAAAGTATAAAATGGCACAATATGGAGCCCTAAAATAGGTTGCATCACCACCCCAAACTTAAAACATACTTAAAAAATATAACTTAAAGTCCATCTTCAACCCGACCCAAGCCATTGCAACACTTAATTTCACACCACAACGGTTGTGGCTGCGCTCCTACGGATGCACCTCCTCCAAGCCCCCAAATTGCCTCCAAACCACCACCAATCATCCCAATACCGTCCCCCTATCATTCCCTTTCTATTTTCACACCAAATCAAACATTAATCCACCATCCATCACCACTTTCTCCTACATTCTGCCCTACAGCCACCCCACCTAAAACCTCCACCAAAACCTCCATTCCTCCCCTAAATTGAAACCTAATCATTCACCCACCATCTATACCTCCATATCCTTCCATTCCTCCCCTCAATTCACCTCCATTTCACCATTTACCCAAAAATCCGTTTTCCACAGCCCTACCACCTCCTCCACCTCCACACAATGAAAGGGATAACCAAGGCTATGAATAAGGGGGCTCAAAAGAGCCTTGATGTCATTACCGGAGGCGAGGCTTGCACCAAACGAGCCTCCTCCCAAGTCTCCATGCCTTCCCACACCCCTTCACCATCAAATTCCATCACCCAATCACTCCCCCAATTGATGTCCGTGCATTCATCTCGCACATGGTCATCCGATAGCCACCATATCACCGACGAGACATACTGGGGAGATGAAGAGGAGGAGTCTGAAGAGAACATGGACAACGTGGTGGATGAGATCGAGACGGTAGTTGCTAAAAGAAGCCAGAAATCAAAAGCAACATCGTCCTCATCCACACGCCCACCAAATCCCACTCTAGCACGCCGTTCGATGTCTCATATAGCAAGCAGAGCATAGAGATAAGCTGCAACATAGGCGACAATTGCATTTTGATGAAGACCAGTTCGCACATTGGTACCCCAAACAACAGGTTCCAATCAATCTTGATACGAGTTTGGGGTCCCAATCGTATGGGTTGGATGAGGAGAAGGAAGACACTGAAGATGAGGAGATGCATTTGTTAGCTGAGGCAGAAGACATTCTAACTCAATTGGAGGAGGATGGGTTGAAGGCCTTGGGAAAGGCCCCCATTGGAGTGTCCTATGGTAGAGGGCACATGCACATGAAGACTGCACTCACATACCCTGAAGCAATGACATGGTGAATTGTCACCACAAGGTATGGATGCAAGAAAGTTATTGAGGAACTCATAATCAAGGTGGTCGTGGAAGAAGGTTTGAAGAAAATGGGGATGTGGGACATACTTTTGACAAACACCCAAGCTAGCTACACCACATTGATACAAGAATTCTTCACCACTCTTGAGAAGACGAAGGTGAGAGGAAATGATGCTATCAAATTTTCCATGTTAGGCAACATGCATACTCTCATGGCAGCTGATCTGAATGGTATTTTTGTTGCCAATCCTGAAGAGGCCATTAAGATGGATGACGACCTGCTAGAGAAAGAGGTAGATTTCAACTATGTACACTTCTGGAACCTCTTGATAGGGAGCAAAGACTACTATGTAGGGAGGTCAAAAACCTCAGCCATAAACAACCCTCTGTTCAACTATGTACAAAAGGTCTTGGCAAACACAACTGTGGGCAGGTATTATAATCAAGGCACAATTTTTTAGAAGGATATGTTTTTCATGATAGCAATGCACCATAAGCAGCATATAGACCTTGGAGTGCTGCTAATTGATCTTATGAGGTCCATACCCTCTAAGAGTAAACCATCTTTTGTTATGGGGGGTTTATAACCTCAATTGCACTTGCTTTGGGATATGACCTATCGGGATTGGAAGATGAAATTGAGCATGAGTTTGTGGAGTTAAACTATCTCATCCGCTCACACACCATCAAGATGAAGGACCAAAGAATGATATATCATGCTAGTAGTGTGCCAAACATTGAGCTTGAGCTGCCATACCATGTTGTACCCCTTCTCTCTATGTTGGGAGTCCTCCATAGTCTGGAGGCCAAATTGTTGGAATGATAGCAAAATAACCCAAGAGAGACATACAACATGGGAGCCACTATCGCACAAGAGGAGATTGTTGAATCTAATGTGCAAGGGCAGGAGCAAGAAATTGAAGGACAAAGGCAGCCCTGAAAATAAAGAAGAAGGGATGAATGAACATCCTAGCTGCAACAACCCTCAAAAAATGCCTACAACATGTCCACCATCCAGGAGTAGCTTGAGAACATACAAAAAACACAAGACGACATGCAGCTGATCCAACAATACATGTGACAAGACCAACAACAAATGCACCACCAGGTCAACCACTTGTATTACTACCACCATGCCCAACCAGCAAGAAACTCCGAATGGGTGGAGAATTTTGGGGTGGCATTGTTGGATATTCAGAGACATACCCTCCAATCTAGGATGACTACTGGGGACATTACTACCAGCATCCCCTTACAGGCTCAGATCCTCCTCACTCGTTTGACCAGTAGCCACAATAGCCATGACACTTCCCCTATCTACCCTAAGCTATAGTTTCATGCTAAGGACGACATGATTCTAAAATTTGGGATGGGTAGGGCGGTATGCACCACCCTATCTCTCTCTTTGTGATTTTGTTCCACCTTTTCCATCTAGTTTAGTTTTCCTATTCTTACTCTTTTATTGCACTCTTGCATAGCATGAAGTTAATTTCATGCATTTTTTGCCTAATTTTCAAAAAAATTACTCCTTTTTTCCTTGCATTGTATTTCATGTAGATTTTTGGTAGTTTT